>BSBK01001469.1:2042500-2502500 GCA_027943335.1 Chamaecyparis obtusa | reverse complement strand
AATTTTTTTTGAAAAAACTGATAGTGAAGATCAAATTCAATATGATAACGCCAACAACAAATTTCAAAGACTTTGTTTGTCCGAATATAATATGGCTTCATTATTTCAAACAATGTTTGTTCAATCTTTATATTAAGATTTGAACTACAAAATGACACATACATTTCATATTGTGTTGTGTCCAACCAATGTTTTGTGTGATGCTCATATTGATTAGGTGCAATTCTATGTTTGATAACATCTCTACTATTTGATGAAGGACGAGTATTATCATTCCAAAATAATGTGACCAAATTCTTGATTCGCTCATCAATCCTATCAGAATGAGGATTTCTACACATGAATGCCCAATTTCCTTCCAAGGTTCTATCATTCAAAAGCATTCTCTTATATTAACATATCATGATATTATTTTTCTACTAAAACCACTCTGAGGTGAAACTGAAGATATTTGTCTATTTCGGGGCATAGTGTTACCTACAATGGATGTCAACTTAAATCTTCTTGTAATGGTCTTAGCTTTAGTTTGAGATCACTTCCCTACTTGGTTCAAACCTTTCCTAAGATTTTAAATCATATCAGTTTGCATGTCAACAACTTTTCTTTTCTTAGATGTTGTGTCTATACCAAATAATTTTAATGCCTCTTCCAACTTTTTGTTTATAAGTACAACTAAAAAAATTGGGCTTGTTCAAGTGTTTCAAAATTATCAAATTTAGCCAATATTTCTCTTGTTATCTTATTCACTGACCTCTTCTTAGAAAGACTTAAAGGTTGAACATTCGCAAGTGATCTCAATTTCTCCACATCCATTGTAATTAAATGATCTAAGTTTATTTTTAATTAATAATTCTCTTTATAGTTTATGCTAGATCTATAAGTTCATCCATACTAGTAGGAGCACGTGATCTTGACCCTTCTCTAGCATCAATTTCTTGAGATTTCATAGGAAGTGATCCTGACCCTTCTTCAACGTGCATTTATTCAACTTGGCTTGACCCTCCTACTTGAGCTTCTCCTTCACCTTGACCATGTTGATTGTAGGCTACATGCACAAAAATGAATCAAATTAGAGAAAAATAGAGCATAGGTCCATAAAATTTGGGCACGTAAAATTAGAGGTCTAGGTCCATACCTTCTTTAGTTTTATAATAATATGTCAATGCAGCTTCATGGTTTCTTTATTGGGTACTAGGTGACCTTTTTCTTGTAGATTTATTTTCTTCCCTCCTTGTTCCCCATTTCTTCTCTCCAAAAAAATGTCTTCTAAAAATTTGGAAATAGTAATTCTCCTCTTCAATAAAACATCTTAGAAAAAATCACCTTACTAGTAATTATCGTCTCCAAAAAATTATCTTTGATTAAAACACCAATATTAGTTCTCCTCCAAAAAAATGTCTTTCCAAAAATCAAAGCAATAGTAAAAAAAATTGAATTAATTTGATTGAAATTGTGTGAAAAATGAAAAAAAACATATTTTCTTTTATACCATACAAAAATAAAAAAATATAATTAGCTAACCTAGTTTGGGCAAACTAGGTCGGGTAAAAGTCTGGTGGGGCTTGTTCCCACATAAATTTTTCCAAGGGGTCTTTGGGAAAATACCCCTTCACATGAAGCCTTGGGATCCCTTCGTGCGAAGGGTGTTTTCATACGAAGACCCCAAACTTGAAGGTTTTATTAGGGAAAAAAGAAACTACAAAAAAATGGCCTCTCAAGGCTTGAAACAAAGACCAAACAAGATGATCTTCTAAAATAGAAAATGTTAGATAATGCTACTTGGAGGAAGCTTTCTAACAACTATAATTTTAATACATATTGAGTTCATTGTCACTTTAAAATTTTACTTTAATTAAACATAGGTTGTTCAGCCATTCAACAACTTGTCTCTTTGACGCTTCGGGAAAAATAGTAACTTACAAAAAAAAAAAGGAAAATATGTAGGAAAAAATTATTTATGCTAGCTTTCTATCAAAAAAGTAAAAAATAAATTTTGATATATGCATATCAAGTTAGAGCGATCCAAAAGAAGCTATGGCTAAATTACAGTTACTCTCACTTTAAAACTTATTAAAGTATGAAATATTGTACCAAAACAAATGAAACCGATTCCATCCATTGGATATTGAAGTTAAAAATATAACCCGAAAAAGAATTATATCGTTATCACTTTTGAAAAAAATGGTATGCTTATCCAAGTGACAATCACTCCTTAAAAATGTTGTTTCTTCACACAAACTGCTTTTTGAAGGAGAAAGAAAAATGGATTCAAATAAATTTTAATTTAAAATATATATATATATATATTTAGAAACTAGAAAGAAAATGCTAAAAGACTCTAGTTTACTTTATCTTCAAATTCCTAATATTTTTGTAGCAATAGGCATTTGAAAGTGAAGTTTTTTTTCAATGATGCTTGACTAGAGTCAACACAGTGAAAACAATCAATTCTAGATTACTAAGAACTCAATATTGAATACAAATATGCCAATCCGGCCTTCACATTATCAGATACTCAAGATTTACATCATATATGGCCAACACTATTCCAGCTTACATTATAAAGCACACATGCCTGATTACATACAAAAATCTAGAATGATACTAAATGCCAACCTCAGTACTGAGAGATACTACCAAGCTATTAAACTAAGGAACTAAGACTACAATATATATACAAGATTGCAATCCAAAAGTCATCCAAGGAGATCACATTCTCAAAGAATTAAGAAAATGTTGTTACAATAAATAGGTATGGATCCAAATCATAAGGAATACCTCCAGATGGATAAGAAATGAAGTGTGATCACACAAGGAGGTCATCCACCAACATAACATCATTGATGTAATGCCCCTCCCATAGTCTAATATTCTATATGTTATGATGTCATTTACATTTATGGATTTACTAACCCCATATCTGCATGTGTATGAATTGCGTGTATGTTTTATATTTCTATTTGATGTGCTTGATGTAGTTGAGGGACGAAGTCACAGTTACTTGCTTGCAAGATCCATACGATCAACGAACCCTTAACATTGTCTATTATATATTTATACATGATATATGTACATGCTCATCTTTTATGCATGATTTAAGGTATCAAGCATCGAATTCCTTGAATTATCACGATAAGCATGCCCTATTGCAATATCTCAATGGTAATAGGGGAGATAACAGACAAGTCCAATTGCAATCTAAGCCATCATTTGTCCTAAAATAGGGGACACATATCTTATTGATTACCTATCTCAATTCGTCAACGTGAGGTAAATTCATGAACCTGTCCATTGAGCATGATGGTTATTTTGAGTGAGTTGATTTTCAGGTGGTACAGTCATGTGAGTTTTGTTGCATGATTTATTTATTGGAAAAGAATTAGTTAAGATTAATTATTATATTAGAATAAATATATCTTGGAAATACCAGAATATTAAATATAATGATATTTAATTATTAAGGGATAATTAAATACCTTTGTTTAATTAAAAGAGTTAATTAAAAGTTTGGTTTAAAATAAATAGATTAAATTAATTATTAAATTCAAATATGAGATTATAGGTATTAAATTGATTTATTTAATATTTAATTATCAATTGTATAATTATTAATGTAAGAATGGTAGACATAGGTGCAGGCATAGGTGCAGGTGTAGGTGCAAATGTAGGTGTAAGTGCAGGTGCAAGGCTAGGAGCTGGTGTACGAGCGGCCGCTAGTGCTAGTGCAAGTTTTGGTGCAAATGCAGGAATAGGTATTGGTGCAAATGTAGTAACAGGGCTCCCTCCTACTGCCCGATGGGGATCTAAAAATAATGGGGTTTCAAATCGACTGCAAAGCAACCCACCCTGGCATGAAGATTTCGCTCACATTTTCTCCTTTATGCCCATTGTGCAGCCTGCAGTCAATGGGCCTCGTGACCTTCAATTTCAAAGCTATCATTTTCAAGAAAATAACTCAAATAAGATACAATCTGACAATAAGGGAGTGAAATCTATCTTTCGAGGTAAAGCAGTGGTACAACCTGTTAAACCCTTCTTTGTTAATCCATGATTTCATGGTCATTGCTCGCCAGTTGAAACAAAAAGGAACCTGTCAGATGCTCGGTTTGCTTCTTCAAACATCAACTCAGGTTCTCTTTGGCAACCCAAGCCATATCAAATGCACCCTATAGGGTGCATGCGCTTTAGTGCATATGCACTATGGTCGATGGGGGACCAAAAAGAGAAGTGACATCTTTTTGGTCCCCCATCTTTGTGCTCTTACCCAGATAGCATCCAATATCATTTTTGGTATAGCAGAGGGAGAAGGATTCAATTTAGGTGACTACAAGACTAACGTTCTTGATGACCTGCTTAAAGAATTTCATTATTGGAACAATCAGGCTTCCGCAAAAACTATGAATACTTGTAAGATTTTAGAGCTTGGGGATGCTACATGTGATAATTATAAAATGGACCAGTTAAGGGAGGTTCCTCTACCATTAAGGATCCTTTGGGATTAAAGGAGTGTATATAATATCAAAAATTTCAAAATCTAGTACCTAACTCGACTTCTCAACGAGTGGATATTAATATTGGTGAATCTGAGATTAACATTGATCAACTCTTCACAGATTTAGAGATCTCTTCTTCTTTGGGGCTTTTTGACCATCATCAATCTCTTTCAATTGTTCAGTCTCCTTCCTAGAGTCAGCATGTTCTCAAGACGCCCAAATCTAGAGGTTGACCAAAGGGATCCAAGACTAAAAGATAGCAGTAGGTATTCAGAATATTTTGAATGGTAAGTTTGTAGTTACCAAACAAGTGACAAGGAGAACAAAAGGTTCTCCTTGTCCCCAATGAAGATAAACTCCTGGAATGTGAGAGGCATTAATGCCTCTGACAAAAGAAGTAGGATTGAGTAATTAATTGATGCTATGAAGGTAGATATTATTATGCTTCAGGAAATAAAATTATCAAAAGACACCTTTGATAAGACAATGGCCAAATGGCCAAAGTGGTCTTCATTGCACTCTCCTGGGATTGGAGCGTCAGGAGGTCTTGCTATCCTTTGGAATCCCCTAACAATTCAGGGACAACTTATTCAACAACATCCAAATTGGAAAATGCTGAAGATGTCAGAGTTTGATATCTCTTTTATTTTGATAAATGTTTATGGGCCTACTTCTACGTAGGACAAACTCAGACTTTGGGACAACCTTACTCATTTAATTCAACTGCAAGATTCCCAACAAGTCATCCTAGGTGGTGATTTTAATGTAGTTTTAAATCAGTCAGAGAAAATAGGAGGTATTTTCCCACCTCTCAAAACTATTCAAGATCTTTCTCAATTTGTGGATAATAATAACCTTATGCACATTCAGCCCTTAGATGAAAAATTCACCTAGACAAATAGGAGGGCCGATTTTGCACAAATAGTTGTTTGATTGGATATATTTCTCCTTTCCCAAGAATGGAAAATTTACAACTATCATATTCAATTAGAGATTCTATCTATGTCGGGGTCAGATCATTTTCCAATCTCTCTTTCTATTATTTGACCAGTTAAAGTGGATCAAAATCAGTGTAATTATTCTTTCAAGTTTGAAAGAATGAAAGAATGTACCTTCATGGTGCAGGAGCCCCTCTTGGCACATGATATGCTATGCTCTTTGCAATCACTAAATGCATTCACTTTGTAGACATTTGATATGTTCAGTGTTCCTTGGGTCTTGAGGGATCCAAGAAATTTTGCATTACAAGTTTTAGTTTAGACAAATACTTAGACCCACTGTAAGACCTAGTTACAAGATTTGGCCATTTATAAGCCACTTGTTATACTATGGTTACTGGGATCAATACGTGATTATTCTAGGTTAATTAGTGTCCTAGGATAGTTAATAGTTTCTGATTGTCAAATAAAGAAACTTAAGTTCTAAATACTTAAGTTTGTGTTGAGCTTACTGCTCTCGGTCTGCAGGTTTACAACTGTTGCTTAATAGGCAACTATGTTCCAGTTTAACAAAAAAATGTTAAGCTATTGTAATTCATCCCTCCAATGGCTAGACAGTTAAAAACTGATGTAAAGCCGTTGGGGGAGGCCTTCATATCCCACAGTCGGGTAGAAGGCAGAAGACATGTAATAATTTTTTCTCATATTAATAATTACAACCATTTTCTTGCACTGCTGGGGATACCAGTAATTATCTCAACTTTATTCAGCTCTGTCAGCGAATGTATTTGTTTTAGTTTGGAAGCCCTACGAACCTGCTCTTGAATGCATCTAGTTTGAGACAAAACCACTAACCGTAACCCAAGTTATTGGGGTTTGGTCTCTGCAACCATGTTCTGGTTTCCTTCTGAGATTGCCACGTTGTGTGCTCGGGGTGAGGCATTTCCACCATGGCAATCCTTTGATTCCTGGTGGAACATTTTCCCTTAGCATGCTATTGAAGATTCCTCTACTTCTTTGGGAAAACATGCAGAGAAATAGGAGTTTGAACTTTCCCTAGGTGGATACTCCATGTGTGCGCTAACTTGAATTTTGAATGCCAATGCATGAATCTCAAACAGCCGAGCACCAAGACCCTCCAAAACTCAAGTTAGCACTATGATAGTATCCCCTACGCATTCCAATTGGACTCGCGGAAGAGGAACACCATCGGCTCGAGCTCTTACTTCTTTGGGAATGTGACCAACTCGGTCCTTCAACCAGTCTGCTTACTCAGCCCAAACCTTGCCACTCACCTTGAGTCTTGGTGCTCCCAAATTCGGTGGGCCTTCAAAGGGAATAATCAGGTTTGAATCTCGATTCATTCATTTCTTGAAAGTTTATTTCATGAATTAGATTGGTACTGCAAACCGGACTGTTAACACTATGTAAAGTCTAGTGTCTCTAAGTCCATCCCAAGGCTATAACAGTTTAATTGGGTATTATTTAGATTCCTAGTGATTCCTTCACCTATTTGGGAACCTCCATGCGCAGTGTGGAAGTTTTTGAAATACTCCCACTGTCATACATTGTGAGGTCTATCGGTCATTTAGTGGTTTATTTTACTGGTTATGTTGAGAAATCACAACTAGTGGGTTGGATATTAGATGCATAACTAGTATGGTTCTTTCATATTGATGGGGTTTCCCCTATAGGTGTTAAGTAGATTTTGGAATCACATAATCACCCACTCTCTCGCATTGTACCAGAGGTTAGACCATTCAACATATGAACCCATCTTTTATACTTTATGTCTATAATTCTCTTGGGGATTGGTTGTCAAGATGTATAATATTGTGGGATGTGAGAGTCAAGGGTGAATGCTCTTTTTAAAGAGTTAAGAAAATCTATCTTTAGGAAACTCATACCCTTGACTCTTACATCAAGTGGTATCAGAGAACCCAAGGTCCTTTGGGGCAAAGAATTTGCTAGCCACCATGTCGGGAGATGAAGAAGGAGGGTTATCTACAAGGATGACCAATGCAGAGATCGTGAGATACTTGAGGGAACAAAGGCTAAGGTAGGATACATAGAGAGACACAGAGATGCAGTGAGTAATGGATGAAGTAGAAAGGCTTAAGGAAGAGCTTCGTAAGAAGACTAGTGGTAACTCTGAGAATGTTGAGGAAGGGAGTGAGGAAGAACCCCTTCAGCAGGAAGAAGAAGAAGTTCCTGCAGATCAGAGGCTGCTAGTGAAGACTCTTAAATCCATGGAGAGGAGAACCATGGACTCTAAGCTTGACTTACCCACTTATGATGGGAAGATGGATCTGGATGCTAATATGGAGTGGGTAGATGCCCTCTCAAGTTTCTTCGATTGTGAAGATATCCCTAAGAATTAGAGGATAAAGATTGCCAAGTCTAGACTCAAGGGCTCTGCACTTATGTGGTGGAACTTCACCCAAGATGATAGAGTGAAAAGTGGAAAGCAGAAGATCACCAGTTGGAAGAAGATGGTGAGAAAAATCAGGGAAGCATATGTCCCTGTGGACTATGAAGTCTAACTCCATAAAAGGAGGATGAGTTTGAGACAGAAGGTGATGAATGTCTCATCATATACGAAAGAATTTCAGAGGCTCGTCATGAAGACAAAGATGACAGAGCCAGAATGCGTAAAAATTGCAAGGTACATGCAAGGTTTGAAGATCTCCATTCAAGATGAATTGAGCCTAACTAGTCCTACAACAGTACAACAATGTTTTCAGTTAGCATTGAAAGTAGAGGAGAAGTTCAAGAGAAAATAAGAACAAGGAAATAGGGGCAGGGGCAACAACAATAGCAATAACTTCAACAAAAGTTTCAGAGGTAGAGGTAACTCATGGAGTAGGGGATAGTCCAGTAACAACAGTAGACACTCTGATCAAAATCAGTCAGAGAGGAATGAGAACAATGCTCGAGGACACTCCAGAAGAAGAAGACCCTTTGGCAGAGGAAGAGGGAATGGTCCCTTAAGATGTTACCATTGTAATCAGCTTGGAGACCATGCTATAAGATGTCTTGAGAAGGGGCACAATAATCAGGGAGAAAGGAGACCTCAACTAATTCATGAAGATAGCTAAGGGAGCAATCCAAATCTGAGAGATCTAGATCCAGAAGAGGGCACAAGTCTAATGATGAGACAAACCTTCTTGCAAGTATCATAGACTGTGGAGCCATCCCAAAGAAAGAACTTGTTCTAGACGAAGATAAAGTGCCAAGGAAAGGTATGCAATTTACTTATTGATTCCGGCTCGACTGAAAACATGGTTTCTAAGGAAATGACACAAAAGTTAAATCTAAATAAAATCCCTCATCCTTGTCCTTATCATGTATCTTGGCTCACCAAAGGACAAAAAACCTTGGTGACTGAACAAGCATTAGTAGAATTCTCCTTAGGTGACTATAAAGACAAAGTCTTGTGTGATGTCATTGAAATGGATGCTTGCCACCTCTTGTTATGCAAGCCATGGAAGTATGATGTGGATGCCACACATAACTGTAGGAAGAATAATTACACCATCATAAAGGAAGGAGTCACCAACACCATGAAACCATTACCAGATCAAAAAGCTAGCAAAGAGTCCACTATGGTAGTTGCCAATAGGAAGGAAATGGGAAGAACATTGAGGGAATTAGATAGTGAAGGTTATGTGTTGGTTTTCAAACCCAAAGACAATGAAGTCTCTAAATAGATAGAAGCCATGCCAAGTGAAGTAAAAGAACTGCTAGATAAATACAAAGATGTAGCCATGAATGAACTACCCTCTACCCTCCCACCCTTGAGAGATGTTACCCATCAAATAGACCTCATGCCAGGTGCTTCACTACCTAACAAGGCACCTTACAAGCTGACCCCCGATTAGAATGCTGAAATCTCAAGACAAATCAAGGAAATGTTAGAGAAGGGATTGATACAAAAGAGCTTAAGTCCTTGTGTCGTCCCATCAGTCCTAGCACCTAAAAAGGATGGGAAATGGAGGCTTTGCACGGATAGTAGAGCCATCAATAAAATCACAATCAGATATAGATTCCCCATTCCAAGGATAGAAGACTTACTAGATCAACTTGGACATGCTGGTTACTTTTCAAAGATAGATCTCAAATCTGGTTATCATCAAATCAAAATAATACAGGGAGATGAGTGGAAGACCACCTTTAAGACAACAAAAGGCTTATATGAATGGCTTGTAATGCCATTTGGACTGAGCAATGTGCCTAGTACATTCATGAGACTCATGAATGAAATATTCTCTAATTTTATTGGCAAATTTGTTGTTATTTATCTAGATGATATTCTGATTTTCAGTAGCACCAGAGAGCAGCATTTGGACCACTTGGAGAAGGTGTTGAGAAGACTTCATGATCACAAATTGATCATAAATTTGGAGAAGTGCACATTTATGCAAAAGGAACTCACCTTATTGGGATTTGTCATATCCAAAGGAATACTGAAAATGGATCCGGACAAAGTAGAGGCAATTGTAAGTTGGCCAACTCCTAAAACCCAAGGTGATGTGAAAAGTTTTCATGGTCTTGCTACATTTTATAGAAAGTTCATTAAGAACTTTAGTCATGTATGTGCTCCAATGCTAGATACAATCAAAGGGGGTAGAAAAACTAAAATTTTTTGGACTAAAGAGGCTAATGATGCTTTTCAATATTTGAAAAATAGAGTAGCACAATATCCTATCCTAACTTTGCCTGATTTTAAGAAGGTTTTCACTGTGGAAACGGATGCAAGTAACCTAGCAATTGGTGTTGTCCTAAGTCAAGAAGGGAAAGCCATAGCATTCTTTTATGAAAAATTAAATGATGCAAAGAAATGATACTCTACTTATGACCTTGAATTGTATGCTGTAGTATAGGCCCTAAAGAAATGGAGGCACTACCTCCTCCCTAAAGAATTTGTTGTCTATACGGACAACCATGCGAATTCTCAAGAGAAGCTTAGTGTCAAACATATCAAATGGATGGGGCAGTTGCAGTCCTATACATTCACAATAAAGCACAAGAAAGGACAAGCAAACAAAGTTGCAGATGCTCTTAGTAGAAGAGTGGGTTTGATAGAAGAAGTTTAGTTTTCAAGCATGGGGATTGATTCTTTGAAACACCTATATGTAGATGATTTAGATTTTGGTGAAACCTACAAGGCTTGCACTACCTTTTATGACAGGTAACATACTGATTTCATAGAATATCTGATTCAAGATGGCCTTTTTTTTAAAGGTGCCCAACTTTGTATTCCGAAATGCTTTATGAGAACCAATATCATAAAGGAGAAACACTGTGGTAGTATGAGTGGTCATTTTGGCATAGAAAAGACCATAGAATTGGTGAAGAGGAGTTACCATTGGCCCAAGATGATTTTTGACATCAAGAAGTTCATTGAGTCTTGTACAATCTACCAACAAGCCAAAGGAGACACTACAAATCAAGGACTCTACTAGCCTTTACTGATACCTTCTAGGCCATGGAGTCAATATCCATGGACTTTGTCATGGGTTTACCAAGAACCAAGCAGGGATTTGACAGTATTTTTGTAATTGTGGACAGATTTAGCAAGATGGAACACTTCATTCCTTGCAAGAGCACCAATGATGCTTCTCACATTGCACAACTCTTCTTTAAAGAAGTGGTTCAACTTCATGGACTGCCTAAGACTATAGTTTCAGACATGGATGTTAAGTTTCAAGGACACTTCTGGAAAACACTCCACAAGAAATTAGGCATGAATCTGACATACAGTTCAGCATATCATCCTCAAATGGATGGCCAAACAGAGGTAGTAAATAGATCTTTGGGAAATCTATTGCAATGCCTCACCAAGCAACAGTCACAGAGATGGGATGTCATCTTGCCCCAGGTAGAGTTTGCATTTAATGACTCCATAAATAGGTCTAGTAGCAAGACTCCTTTCCAAACTGTTTATGGAATGCATCCTAAAGGACCATTGGAACTTACCAATTTACCCTCAGACTTTAAATTCAGTGCACAAGGTGAAGACTTTGCAAATTTCATCTCACAAGTTCACAAGGAAGAGAAAGAAAAACTAGAACACACCACTGCCAAGTATAAAGCAAATGCTGATAAGAAAAGAAGGGAAGTTCATTTTCAGATAGGGGATAAAGTCTGGGCTTACCTCAGGCCAGAAAGACTTCCTAAAGGCAGCCATACCAAGCTTCACATGAAGAAAATTGGACTGTGTACAGTCTTGCATAAGATGGGTGAAAATGCATATGAGATCTCTCTTCCCCCTTCACTCTTTATTTTTCCTATTTTTAATGTTGCATACTTGATCCTTGCCACTAAAGAATGGAAGAAGACCTACATGCAGTACTTGGTCAAATGGAAGGGACTCCCTGACCTCGATGCCACTTGGATGAAAGAGTAACAGATCAAAGCCCATGGTTCAACTTTGGATCTCCTCAACTCAAATGGGAACTTGAGCTCTAATTCTCATGGGGAGTATGGTGCAGGAGCCCCTCTTGGCACATGATATGCTATGCTCTTTGTAGTCACTAAATGCATTCACTTTGTAGACATTTGATATGTTTAGTGCTCCTTGGGTCTTGAGGGATCCAAGACATTTTGCATTACAAGTTTTAGTTTAGACAAATACTTAGACCCACTGTAAGACCTAGTTACAAGATTTGGCCATTTATAAGCCACTTGTTATACTATGGTCACTGGGATCAATAAGTGATTATTCTAGGTTAATTAGTGTCCTAGGATAGTTAATAGTTTCTGATTGTCAAATAAGGAAACTTAAGTTTTAAATACTTAATTTTGTGTTGAGCTTACTGCTCTAGGTCAGTAGGTTTACAACTATTTCTTAATAGCCAACTATGTTCCAATTTAACAAAAATTGTTAAGCTATTGTAATTCATCCCTCCAACGGCTAGACAGTTAAAAACTGATGTAAAGCCATGTGGGGAGGCCTTCATATCCCATAGTCGGGTAGAAGGCAAAAGACATGTAATACTTTTTGCTCATATTAATAAAAACAACCATTTTCCTACACTCCCGGGGATACCAGTAATTATCTTGACTTTATTTGGCTCTGTCAGTGAATGTATTTGTTTTAGTTTGGAAGCCCTATGAACTTTCTCTCGAATGCATCTAGTTTGAAACAAAACTGCTAACCGTAACCCAAGTTATTGGGGTTTGGTCTTTGCAGCCGCGTTCTAGTTTCCTTCTGAGATTGTCGTGTTGTGTGCTCGGGTTGAGGCATTTCCACCATGGAAATCCTTTGATTCTTGGTGGAACATTTCCCCTTAGCATGCTATTGAAGATTCCTATACTTCTTTGGGAATACATGCAAGGAAATAGGAGTTTGAACTTTCCCTAGGTGGATACTCCATGTGTGCGCCAACTTGAATTTTCAATGCCAATGCATGAATCTCAAACAACCGAGCACCAAGACCCTCCAAAACTTAGGTTAGCACTATGGTAGTATCCCCTATGCATTCCAATTGTACTCGGGGAAGAAGAACACCATCGCCCCAAGCTCTTACTTCTTTGGGAATGTGACCAACTCGGTCCTTCAACCAGTCTGCTCACTCAGCCCGAACCTTGCCACTCACCTTGAGTCTTGGTGCTCCCGGATTTGGTGGGCCTTCAAAGGGATTAATCAAGTTTGAAACCTGATTCATTCATTTCTTGAAAGTTTATTTCATGAATTAGATTGGTACTGCAGATCGGACTGTTAACACTATGTAAAGTCTACTGTCTCTGAGTCCATCCCGAGGCTATAACACTTTAATTGGGTATTTTTTAGATTCCTAGTGATTCCTTCACCTATTTGGGAACCTCCATGCCCAGTGTGGAAGTTTTTGAAATACTCCCACTGCCATACATTGTGAGGTCTATCAGTCATTTAGTGGTTTATTTTACTGGTTATGTTGAGAAATCACAACTAGTGGGTTGGATATTAGATGCAGAACCAGTATGGTTCTTTCATATTGATGGGGTTTCCCCTGTAGGTGTTAAGAAGATTTGGGAATCACATAATCACCTACTCTCCCACATTGTACCAGAGGTCAATTAGACCATTCAACATATGAACCCATCTTTTATACTTTCTGTCCATAATTCTCTTGGGGATTGGTTGTCAAGATGTATAATGTCTTTATTGTAGGATGTGAGAGTCAGGGGTGAATTTCTTTTTAAAGAGTTAAGAAAGTCTATCTTTAGGCAACTCATACCCTTGACTCTTACATCACTTCGTCATCCCCATTTTCTCTTGTTGGTAAAATAGTGGTGGGTCAGTGCACCCTTTTCTCCCAGATCCAAGATGCATCAGTTTGCCATAGAATTGAAACAAGTCAAGGAGCTCGTCAAGTAGTAGAACCAACAGGTTTTTGACAATGTTTTCAAATAGAAAGAAGCTGTCAAATTACAACTGGATGAAATATATAGCAACATCATTCAAAATCAGATGAATAATGATACATATGTTAAGCAAAAGAGCCTTCAACAAGAGTGGGAATAATTGTGTGGTAGAGAAGAAGAATATTAGAGACAAAAATCAAGAGAATTATGGTTACACAAGGAGATAAAAATATAGAATATTTCGATGCTTCAACCCAACAAAAGAGAGCCGCTAAGACAATATTTCAAATCAAAGAAATAGATTCGGGCAACATTTTAACCAATGCACATCAAATTAGGGACGAAGGTGTCAAGTTCTTTAAGAACCTTCTTGCTCCAGCTGAATACCCAACACCTCTGCCTTCATAAGTGAATGACCTCCTCGAGGCCATTCCAACAATGCTGTCTCCTGGAGATAACACTATGCTTATGGCTCCATTCACTTTTTAGGAACTTTGAGAGGTAGTTTTTTCATTTCCTCCAAACAAAGCTCCGGGCCCTGATGGATTCACAACGCTCTTCTTCCAAAGCTGTAGGGAATTTATTGGTTGGGACTTACTTTCTGTTGTTGAGGAGTCTAGGAAGAATAGAACCATGCTCAAATATTTAAATACTACCAATATCACAATTATCCCAAAAATAAAGGATCCTAAGATATTTGCTGATTTTCGGCCAATTTCATTGTATAATCTAACATACAAGATTGTCATGAAAGCTATTTATTTATGATTGCAACATCTTCTCCCACACATAATTTCTCCTGAACAAGGTGCCTTTGTTCCAAATTTGTGATCAAGTTAGATATGATGAAGGCATATGATAGAGTATGTTGGTATTTTCCATTTCAAGTTCTTTAGAAAATGGGTTTTTCAAAATGCTGGTGCAAATAGATCAAAGCATGCCCCTCCAGAGCTTGGTTCTCAGTTATTATCAATGGAAAAGCATCAGGATTATTCTCTTCTACTCAAGGTGTCAAACAAGGAGACCCACTCTCCCCATCCTCATTCATCATCATGGCTGAAGCATTTAGTAGGACTATCAAACACCATCATTTTCTAGGCAAGTGGAAGGGAGCAAGCATTAGTGGTACGGGTGACTGCAAGAAGTTGGGTCCCACTTTTGGCCAAAAAGTGGAAGTGTTTTCTCTATTTTTCAAATTTTTTGTCAATTGATGTCCAAATTTGAAGCAGTTAAAGATTGAATCTTGAAAAACTTCAGTAATATAAAATTTAGTGCTCAGAATCTAGTTTTCAAATATGTAATTTATTTCAATACCCACATGGTATAAATTGAATTTTAGTATGCATGTCTAAAAATCACTTTTTCAAAATGCTTGTTTCAGGACCACACCTCATGCGTGTACGAACACCCTTTTTTGAAGTAAATGTATGTATTTTTGGGAATCCTTTTGGGAAAAGGTACCTAAAACACTGAAGATTGGTCAAAATATTTTATCTTATTTTTTCATTGAATATTTTTTTTAAAATTAATTTTCAATTGACTATAAAGTACATTTTTGAAACCTTTGGTGTATGGACACCATAATTTGATGATAACTACACTTTTTTTCATTTTTTTTTTTTAAATTGAAAAGAATTCTATGTAGTTTGGTCACATATAACTCATTTTTCAAAAAATTAAAAATTAAAAAAGTTATTAAAGTTTTAGTTAACCTTGGTATTTCAAGTTTAGGTACCACTTTGGCTTAATAAATATTTTATAAATATTAAAACTCATCATATCACTATAAAATTTATATTTTTATAATCTGCACAATAAGAGCTAAAATGGGTTTTCGTTTGATCGAAAAATTCATTCAAAAAGTTGTCCTAAAAATTATGGCAAGACAAAAATTTTAGTCTATAATGCCTTAGCCATTTTTTTGCAGGGTGAAGCACAGGCTTGGTGGGACCAAGCCTGTCCCAAACCAAAACCCAAGCCAAGAGGTAAGGTTCCTGCCCATAGATTTACAAATCAGGCACCCGTTTTGTAAATCTAAAAATGGGCACCCATTTTTTGAAACTAAGAAAGGACGTCCATTTCTTAAAGAGTCATTGCAACCCATAAAACTAGACTATGGGCCTGATCTAATGATTGATGACTTTTCATTTTGTTTTCTGTCGATTTGTAGCAGACAAAGAGAATATTTTTGCCAACATTCCTTTTTTTTGTCTTATTTTGTATCTAACATTCAGAAAAGATTGTTTGAATTCAAAATTTGGTGCAAAAATGGGATCAAACTGATGTAGAAAGAGGTTAATGAAAGTTATGACACCTGAGGAGATTGCAAAAAATAGAGAGGAGGCAAAATGACAACGAGAAAGAAGAGAAAGACTTCAAAACCCGAATAATGTTGGAGCATCGAGTTCAACAATTGTTTCAGAAGAGGAGGACAATGAAGACACCATAATGGATGCAGAGGTTGAAGAAGCAAAATTAGGTGCATCTTCTAATCCAGTATTGGATACAAGTATGTCTTCGCATCCAATTGTTACAACTTATTTTGATAAAGATGTTCGTGATTTGCTAGAAGTAGGTTACAATAGAAATGATTTAAATTTTATTCTTGAAAATAGATTAACAAGTTTAATTGCACATTGAATTTCAAAAATTAGTAATGTTAATCATAATGATAAAGGAACTAAAAGTCAAACTCGAATTGAAACTAACAATCAAACACTAATTCAAATTGAAATCAACAATGTAAATGTAGACATAGAAACACCGATTGAGAAAGAAACTCATTTGAATGATAATGAAATAAATGAACAATTTCAATTAAAAATTGATGTGTTAGACAATCTGCATGGTTTGGTTTCATTGAGACAGATTAGGACACAAGCGAGTAGATTGTTTAGACAATTTTTTTATAATAAAAAATTTGGGTTTCAATGTTAATTAATGTTACAATTAATTAAAATGTCTAAAATGCGAAAAGTGATGAAGAGGTTAGGCATTTATATGAAAACTAAGAAGAAGGATGAATCTCTAAAACAAGTTGTATCAACTATTGCTAGTGCCTTTGACACAATTGGAAAGAAAAGTCATTCTAAAGATAGTAATGCGGCACACTGAGCAATAACAATAGCTTTAGTAAACAAAAATACTACTGATAAAAGAATGATTTCAAACATAAGTGGATATCTTAATATTAATCATAAAAATTTAACAAGAGCTGTAAAGAGAAGAGTTAACTTTGAAAGTGATTTGGAAAACCATTTATGGACCTTCAGTGGCGAACTCTCGAGGTTTGACATGAAACTTATTGGTGAAGTCAAAACTTTGATTGAAAATTTTTGGCACGATAATACAAGAGTATCCCCTAATGCTAGAGAAGTTCTTAAATTAAGAGTCGGTTCAAAAGTTCGTGGTCCACATCCAAAACACCTTTTAGATATAACTCAAACAGAATTGTATAAAAAATTTGTGGATGATAATGTGTTAACTATTAGTATTAGTCAAAGATCTTTTGAAAAATGTAAACCATGGTATGTAAGGATTAACAACGAAAGAATCACCTGTTGTTGCAAAACTCATGTTTAATTTCATTATCATTGTGATATTTTTTGATCTATACGTTCTACTATGTATACTAATGAAATGTTGCAGGAATGTGGTATAAATATGCCACCTGAAACTGTAAAGGAGTTTATATCAAATTTGTTTTGTAATCCACCTAATGAGCAATTTTATCTTTTGAATGCATGTGTTTCTAGTGTATGTGATGTATGTGGCAATCTTACATTATTAGATGAATGTTTGCATGAAAATATTTCATTTGATTTTGGACAACAATTAGTTGATGAACAAAGATTTAAAATTGTTGAGTATGCATTGAAGGATGGAAAAGTTGGAAAATAGTGCGACCTAATAACTGAAAAACTTAGTGTTAATGCTTTTATGAATGAATTCAAGAGTAAGGTCGTACCTAAATATGTGAAACACTCTCACAATTCTAGATAGCTTGATGGACAATTTCGCATATGCAAGAATACATTTCCAATTGGTAGTATACTATCAGTTGTTGAATTTGCAGAGAACTACATGCTTGCACTACAAGATGAAATCTAACCACAATATTATAATTCAGTGCAAGTAACATTTTTTGTTCATATTGTCTATAGACATGCACCTGATAGTACAGAAGAGGATCAAAAAATATTGAGAGAGTACCATTTCTATATGAGTGATAATAAGTTACACCCATCGGAGTTTGTCCAATATTGCTTTAATACCTTTTATGAAAATTTAAGGGAGAGAGAAATTCATATAACACAACATCTAATATGGTCAGATAATTGCACAGGACAATTCAAGAATGCTAGAATGTTTTATTGGTTGAGTAGGATGCACAAGAAAATAAATATCCAACATATCTAGAGTTTTTTTGAGGCTAGACATGGGAAGGGAGAACATGATGGTGCCAATGCATGTGTTAAGAGAGCCCTTTGTAGAGAGCAACTCAAATTTGAGGAAAAATCAAAATTTAAAGATGCATGTGCAATTGTCGAATGGTGTAAAACAAGTTTGTCTACAGGATCAAGTCAAAACTCTACAATCAGACATTTTTTTCTGGCTAGTTGAAGAGAAGAATATCCTTTCAAGATATGATTGTAATACAATCAGTGGATCGGCTAAATGGAATTCATTTAGGAGTTCTAATTCTAACATTTGGACTATATGGACTAGGGAGCTTGCATTTTTTTGTCAATTTTGTGTTGCAGGTGAATGAGAAGAATGTGAGAATATAGAATGGGTTGAAGAATGGAAACAAAAATCATTAACACCTAGTGAGAGACAAGATGAAGATGTTATAATAAATGAAGACCTAGATCATGCCTTTGCATCAGAAGATTATGATCGTGTTTCAAATCTCATACAACCTGGTAATTTAATACAATTTATTGTAAAATTTTAAATTATATATTAGTTACATGTGTATGTCATATAATTTAAGATTATATATATTTGAATTATAAACCTTTAAACAAGTTTTATTTACAGTGCACATTTACTTAATTTTTTTTTGCAGGACATGTGTATGCTATTGTTGCACCTGAGGATAATGAAGAGCAGATAGAGTATTGGTTAGCTCGATGTGTAGAACCCAATAAAAAGTTGATATGTCATCAAGTAGATGATGATAATTTTCAGTATCCAATTGGGTCTATTATGGTAGTTGGTACATGGCTATGCAAATACCTAACAAGAAGGAATGGTTTACCAGCTTTTGAAGACTACGAATCAGAAAATAAGATTATACACTATTCTCATTTGGTAGTGGTAACAAATATCAAATTGGAAAGATACAAAGGGAGACCTGCTAATAAAATTTTATGGACACTTTCAATGGAAGAGCATGAGGCAATCATAGATGCATTGCAAAAAAGAGAGGATGCTAATGGTACATTAGGTTGAATCAAATTTATACATGTAAGTTTATATTCAATTGTCTTATTAACTTTAAAATTAAAATTAACTTTAAATAAACTCAAGTACACAAATTCTAACATTTCAACATGTTTATTTTCATGATGCAGGATGTCAGGAAGAACATAGATCTGCATTGCAGAAAAGAGAGGATGCTGATGGTACATTAGGTTGAATCAAATTTATACATGTAAGTTTTTGTTCAATTGTCATATTTGTATATGTTTTCTACATGTCTTCTTTGAAGTGTCATAATTTATAATTTAGAGATATAGATTTGAAATTAAAATTAAAATTAACTTTAAATGAACTTTTATAAATTCTAACATTTCAACATGTTTATTTTTATGATGCAGGATGTCTATTTCAAAATTTTATTCGTACAATTTTGGGTTTATAATTTAAGATCACATGAACTAATTTTGGGCTTATAATTTAAGATCACTTGTATTCATACAATTTTGGGTTTATACTTAAAAGTTAAATTCATAACTTTGTATTCACCTAATTTTGTTGTAAATATTAAAATATGCACATTGGTTAGATTATGTTCACTTAATAGATCTCATTGTTTAATAGTTATTAAGTTTGTAACATCCATATTGTTCTTGTCAATTACATGTATTAATAGATGTCATTGTTAGATCTAGATGATTTTTTTTATAGTTAATCAAAGTGTTCATATTACTTGTAACACGTATCTAGATATTGTACTTAGATCAATTACACATGAATTAATAGATCTCATTGTTAGATAGATGTTTTTTCAAGGATAAATTGATAAATTACATAACAAGTCCTGATTAAGATAAATTGATAAATTACATAACAACTCATGATTAAGATAAATAACATAACAAGTCCTGAAATAATTTACATGTATCATAATGTCCATCATATCAACTCATGATATATACATACAATCACAAAACAAAGTCCTACTCTAAAAACAAGTCCAAGTACAATATATGATAACAAGTGGACTAGTATATAATGCAAGTCCTACTCTAACAACAAGTAAAAATAATATGAAAAAGTCTAAACAAGCTCAAATAGTCATCATAAAACAAGTCTAAATAGTCATAAAAAATAATATGAACAAGTCCAAATAGTCATCAAAAATAAAATGAACAAGTCCAAATAGTCATCATAAAACAAGTCCAAATAGTCCAAATAGTCATCATAATCTAACTCTACTCATCTAGTTGATCTATAGTCCTCTTCACTCCACGTGAAGAGGTCTGTGATGCATCAACATGCTCTATCTATTCCCGAGTACCCTCATCCTACTCTATCTGGTCTCAAGTACCCTCATCCCCAACTACATGAAAAGTGGATGAAGCCAAGTCCTGTAAAAACATTTAAAGTACAAATTAAAAATTACTTAAATTAATCATCTAAGATCTAGATACACACAGGACATTGAAAAATTCCTTAAATTAATCATCACCTCAAAGGATAGTGTTGATGGATGCATTTGGCTTAATCCTATAGCCATGCCAAGACTCATGGTGGTGTCAACCTAAACAACATATATAAAGCATTAATCAAACTTATAGTACATATATACATAAATTATAAAGTATATATAACTTGATTATATATAAATATGGAATAAAAACATGTGTACATTACCTGTGTGTGACATGTAGCTAATGTCACCGATGAGTCAAGACGTAAATGTGATTGTGCAACATGAGACAATCCAAAAGCCTACAATTACAAAAAAATAAGTGTGAGTCAAAGTTGTACATAAATTAGTAAGATACAAATACTTAAAATTAATAAATGAAAAACATACTATAGGTATATGCAGCTGACTCTCGGTGACTAGTGGGGCAGAGAATGAAGGACTGCCAATCTTGGTGGTACATGAGAGACCCTACAAAATCACAAAAATATGTCAAACACATTATCGATTAAAGTTTATTTTGTTTAAAGTTTAAATGTATCAAGATCAAAGTGCATACCGTGAATGGAGCACCAAGATGTCAAGGTGTCAATGTCATATGGTGATGACTAATGAATGTTGGAGGGTCAACCCTCCTCTGTTCACCAAAAACTCCACATGTTATGGCTCATAATTGTATAAATAAGAAATTTAATATTGCACTATATTTAAATTATATAATTAAATTTACCTGTGCGGGATGATCATCATCTGCATTGAGTAAATCAACATATGATGAGATATCATCTCTGGCATCACCATGTGTGCCATCATCATCATTGACATATCCACCATGTGTGCCATCACCATGCGTGCCATCATCATCATTGACATATCCACCATGTGCGCCACCAGCATCATCACCATATCCACCATGGGTAGCATCAGGATCAGACTGGGGACCCCTACATATACCCCCACAACTCGTGTAAACATGTGCTATAACAAATTGCTCGTAAGGGCACTCAAAGAACCAAGAGATGAATGCACTGCTTGATGATAAACATGTGCAGGAAGTACAAGAGATGGAAGAGGAACAAGGGGCTCATTGCGCACATGATTTCTAATTCTATCACTCAATTTGGCACCTGGCCTATCCTATGGCATGCCCCAACCAACCCCTTGAAATACTCTCATGTCAAAATAATTGGGTTTCTTACCCAATTCAAACTCAGCCCATAATTTATTCAAAAATAAAGTGGGACCTCATGATTAGCGTGTGGTGGATGGTCAAATACCATCCACCACCACTCCCAAAAATGCTCTGCTATGCCGGGGTGTCTATACCATCTAATTGAAATATGTGGCTTCTTGCCAACTATCTGCTCACCCATTGTAGGGTTCAAAAAATAGTGTGCCAAATCATTTTTTGTAATTTTTAACTTATTAACCTCTTTATAAGAGAGGGCATCAACATAATATACATGCATAGACTCCCTCCAAGACTCAAAACTATCAATCTCGTAGTCTAATGTCTGTATGGAATCTACTATACCTTGCATGCTATTTGTAAGGCGTAGTAGCTGGACAAATGGATAGGGATCATTCCTAATAATGTTTATGTCTCTAATGATCTCCTCTACATTTCTCCTAATACTATCTCTGAGCTCTCTAGGTGGAGTGGAGGGGGAGGTAGAGGGGGAGGTGGAGGAGGTCGTGGTGGTGCATGCTAAACTATAAGCTCATCAATGTGAAAATCATCCATATTACCAATCTATGTACAAATAAAAACATGATAATTTACAATTAACATACTATAAAATATATTTTACCTTACAACTTGAATGACTTAAATAATCAAGACTTAAGAGAGCGAGGAGAGAGAGAGAGAGAGAGAGAGAGAGAGAGAGAGAGAGAGAGAGTGTGTGTTTTTAAATTTATGTTTTGGTTTTCTAAATTTATATTTTGATTTTCTAAGTTTAGGGTTTCATAAATTAATTTTTTATCTAGGTTTACATTTTTGTTTTATTACCTAGGGTTTTGGTTTTCTATGTAGGGTTTTGTAATGTAATTTTGTATACCTAAATTTCACCAGTTTTCTACTTTAGTACGGTAATTTACAAAGTAAATTGAAATAAAAAAGAACTACTTGAAAGATAAAATATAATTAAATTTATACAATAATTTTGAAAAAAATATTAAACTATGTTTTTAAATTAAAAATAACTTGTTCAACTACAATTTTTAATGACAAAAATCATAAAAAAATAATAAAAGACAATAGTACGTAGAGAGGAGAGAGAGAGAGAGAGAGTTTTTAAATTTATGTTTTGGTTTTCTAAATTTATATTTTGATTTTCTAAGTTTAGGGTTTCGTACATTAATTGTTTATCTAGGTTTACATTTTTGTTTTATTACCTAGGGTTTTGGTTTTCTATGTAGGGTTTTGTAATGTAATTTTGTATACCTAAATTTTACCAGTTTTCTACTTTAGTATGGTAATTTACAAAGTAAATTGAAATAAAAAAGAACTACTTGAACGATAAAATATAATTAAATTTATACAATAATTTTGAAAAAAATATTAAACTATGTTTTTAAATTAAAAATAACTTGAAACTACAATTTTTAATGACAAAAAACGTAAAAAAATAATAAAAGACAATAGTACGTAGAGAGGAGAGAGAGAGAGAGAGAGAGAGAGAGAATTTCTAAATTTATGTTTTGATTTGAACTAAATTTATGTTTTGATTTTCTAAATTTATATTTTGATTTTCTAAGTTTTGGTTTTCTAAATTAATAAAAAACAATAGTACATAGAGAGCAGAGACAAAGAGGAGAGAGAGTTTTTAAATTTATGTTTTGGTTTGAACTCAATATATGTTTTGGTTTTCTAAATTTATATTTTGATTTTCTAAGTTTAGGGTTTCATAAATTAATTTTTTATCTAGGTTTACGTTTTTGTTTTATTACCTAGGGTTTTGGTTTTCTATGTAGGGTTTTGTAATGCAATTTTGTATACCTAAATTTTAGTAGTTTTCTAGTTTAGTACGGTAATTTACAAAGTAAATTGAAATAAAAAAGAATTACAAGTTTGAAAGATAAAATATAATTAAATTTATGCAATAATTTTGAAAATAACATTAAACTATGTTTTTAAATTAAAAATAATTTGAAACTACAATTTTTAATGACAAAAATTGTAAAACAATAATAAAAAAGAATAGTACGTACCTGGAAGATGGAAAAAATGGCAGATGGGGTCGACAGGGGAAGCTAAATCGGGCACCCGAGCTGTACCAAACGTGATCCCATTTTTTTTGTTGATGAAAATGACAAGAATTTCATTTTTAAAAAAAAATATAAATTTTCAAAATGGGCGCTCTATTTTTTCAAATCGGGCACCCGTTTTGCTTTGGGTGCTCGATCCTAAATGAGTGCCCGATTTTTGAAAGTGCATCGGGCTCCCGAACCTAAACAGGTGCCCAATTTGTAAAAATCGGGCGCCCGTTTTGTATTCCTAATTTTCTTCCCTCGCGGACTTTCATGGAATTGGCCCCCAACTCCAAACTTTTACCCGTACATCTATTTCCATCACTCATTCATTATTTGCAGATGACCCACTACTTTTTGGTATTTCACAAGTCTCAGAAGCTAGACAAATTAAGAAAATATTGTAGTTATATTCAGATGTTTTAGGGCAAAAAATTAATCCTCAGAAATCAAATTTTTTTCTATTCAATACCAACAAAGTTATATAAGATAGAATCGTGCAGATTTTGGGATTTTCAAAGGACTTTTTACCTTCAATTTATCTTCAAATTCCAATTTTTATGGGGTCAAATAAGACAAGTTATTGGAATTTCATCCTTCAAAGAACCAAAAGCAGAGTTGTGGCATGAAAAGCCAGATGGCTCTCATTATCAGGTAGGATCCTACTCATTAAATTAGTACTATCAGCGATCCCAAACTACTACCTAGCTATCCTTAAAGCCCCTCCATCAGTCCTTTCACAAATTCAAAAATTGATAAGAGGTTTCCTTTGGGCGGGAAACATGACGAATGAGAAAAAAATTCCACTTATTTCTCTCCAATATATGGCACACATTCTTGCAGTAGGTGGAGTGGGAGTTCATGATTTATCAAAGAGGAATACAACTTTCGGTGGCAAGTTGATTTGGCAAATGTATAGTAAACCCCAATCTACTTGGTGTCAAATCATGTAGTAGAAGTATCTAGATAACAATGATCCAACTAGAATATTTTCAATGCTTGACCCTCCTAAGGGGTCGATGATCTAGGACTTTATAGTTTTCTCAAGAGACATTGTCCTCAAATACATTACTTGGGAACTAAATAATGGAGACAAGGTAAACTTCTGGAGAGATTCATGGAATGGTAAACCTCCACTAATCACATTGCAAAATACTCAAGATCTAATATCAATTACAAAATCATTTTGGGGGACTCAAGTTACTCATTTCATAGCTGTTGTTTGCCTTTTCTCAAGGAAAGTCATATCGAAAGATTCGGATCAACTTCCTCTATCTAGACAAGACAGGGATTTTTTCTAATCCATCCTTGAAAAAGACAAGTCTTTCTATCAAATTTTGAGGAGATATTGTTGTGGGCTCCAACCAAGGATGGACAATATTTAATTAAAGAAGGATACAAACTTCTTCAAAGAATTTCATCAGAGAAGAGTCCATCACGAGCTTATATGTTTTGCTGGAATCATGTGGTTCTTCCAAAAGCTAGATGCTTTGCATGGCTTGCGATCAAACACAGGATCCTAACAAGTGATCATTTGGAAAGGTTAAGTATTGCCCTAGCCTTCAAGTGTGTCTTATGTGATGAAGAATATGAATCGGCTGATCATCTTTTTGTGAGATGTCCCTTTGCATACCAATGCTAGATGTTTGTTCTCAGGAAATTAAATTACATTACTCCATTACAGAATGGGATATATTCCAAGCATGGCCGATTCTTTTCCCCCAGGCTCTCTTTGCGGGAATATGGAAATGCACCCCAGCACTAGTCATATGGGCTATTTGGTGGGAAAGAAATAAGCAGATCTTTAGAAAAGAAATTTCCACTATAGATAAGGTGTTATAGGGAATTGAAAAGTTGATAGCAGAAGTTACTAATGCAAGCCTTAGTAGATGTAAGATCAAAACTGTTATTACTTCATGGGATGGAAGCATTATTCGAGAATGGAAATATCTATTTATTCCATTAGGATGTGGAATAACCAGTAAAAAAACCAAAGTAGATAGGTCCTTTGTGCATTGGTAGCCTCCTCAATTAGGATTTGTGAAGCTCAATTTTGATGGAGCTTCTAGAGGAAACCCAAGTAAATCAGGTTTAGGGGCATGTGTAAGAGATTGTAAAGGGAAAGTGCTAGCAATTACAACGCACCTTTACTAGAAGGAACCAACAATACAGCAGAAGCTCAAGCTTTGTTTGTAGGATTAATCCTTGTAAAGAAAGGGGACTATCAATGAGTGTAGATTAAAGGTGATTCTTAGGTAATTGTTAATGCTTGCATCAAGAGATAGACATATTCTTGGCAACTTAAGTATATTCTTTATCTAATATGGAATTTGAATGATCAATTTCATGAGGTAACTATATCTCATACTTTAAGGGAGGGAAATAAAGTTGTAGATTACCTTTCAAACTTAGGATGTGATGGCATTATGAATTCTACCTTTCAACTGATGACATTCATTGAGCAGTATGAGGAGTTGCAAGTGTTGATCAATTCAAATTTTGTGGATTGTTAGACTTAATCATTTTTATTTGGACATATCAGGCAACATTGTAGTGATAAAATTCATAATCAATATTGTTCATGCCTCTTAAACCACAGTCGCCAAGCCTTCTATTATGAGAACATCATCTTGGTATGTTAAGTGTTCACAATGGTCGTGTGGTGTACATTGCATGATGCAAAATTGATTTGGTGTCTGATCAAATTTTACAATCACATGGCTCTTAGTCCTTCAAATATTTAGCACGAGCTCACATCAGATTGTAACTTACTCACACATGTTTCAGCATTTAAGTGTCATCCTTCAGGTTTATTTATACCAGACAAGCGAGAGTATTTTCTTCATTCAAGACATAGGATATAGTGCCCTTCCATATTGAAGATGTCAACGTATGTGGAGGTTTGTGTCAAATGTGAGTCCTATTATCATTTTCATAGGGTCATGATTCCCAAACATTATCAGATATGGCTTAATCTGAGGGTGGAGGAAAATGCCCTTCCTCTACAAATTGATGGCACCGCCATGGATGAAATGTTCTGTGTACATTCTCCATCTATTCGGTGGGCTGTAAGGGATGTAATTGGGGATGACATTCTCTCCCCTTCCTCTAGGCACTTCTTATTTTTGTCAAATTTGGTGTCCATCTTTCTTTCAAATGTAATGGATTTTCTATAGTCAATTCCCCTATTGGAAATTTTGGCAATTAAAGTCATTCATCCACAATTTTGGAATGATAAAAAGCTTAAAAGGGAAATCCAACATTATGATTTATGGGCAGGAAATGCTTTAGTTGGTGGTTTATTCCTGAGTTCTCAATTGCTCCAGAAACATGAGTTTATGGTAATGTATAAAGCACTGCAAAATTTGTTTGAAAAGCAAAGCCCTCACTTCATGAAATCTACCCTGCAAGTCATAGCAAGGGCTCTGGGTTTTCAGTTGGAAGAAAGGGTGAAGCGTATAGGGTATGCAATACTGGATATGCTGAGGTTACCAAACAAAGATTATACATTGCAGATTTCTCAAGGTCTTGCATCTTGGCTTCAACTTCATTCATCTCTTGCTGCGCAAGGTGTGCTCTTTGGTTCGCAGGGTTTGCCCTTTTCACCTCCTCGGGGTCAAAATCATGGTGTCTTCGTTGAGTTTGGTGGTAATTCCTCAAATGTTGTAGGCTCTTCTTGGTCAATGCCTCATTTCGATGATCATGTTGGTGGCTAGGATTTGGTGGCCGCTGATGTGTCTCCTACAACTTTGGAGATGAAATGTGGGTCGGGTTGGGAGTCTTCATCAGAGCCCCATCTGAATATTGGCTGGGAGAGTGTTGCATGATTCTCGGGTGATCAGGTATCCCCCCAAATGGCTGAGTACTAAAAAATGGAGGAGTAAACCTATAGTTAGTTGTTTTTGAAATTTTGTATTTCGATTGCTCAAAGTATGTCATAATTGGAGGAAGTTTAATCTGCAAATTGTATGTAGAGAAATATCATTTCGTCGATATATGTAAAATTGTAAATATCGATGATCATCTTTTTGTATTTAGTGATGATTATGAGTTTTCTTGCTGATTCTTTCTCGGTTGAGCTTTTTTGAATCAGATTTTATTTAATAAAATATATTCAGTGGCTTGTCCACTTTTGCTAAAAATAAAATAAAAATGATTAATGTGCTAAAATATTAATTGATTAATTAAATATTATTATGCATTTTAAGTAGCACATTCAATTTAATAAAATTGAATTAGAAATTTAAGTTAGAGTTGAGTTAGGAGTTGTTAATTGGAAAATGCATATAATTATTATTATAATTAATTAAATACACAAAAATGAAATTGATAAAAATAAGGTTAGGAAGTTGAGTTCTAATTCCTGATTGGGTATTGCATGTTGAGTCTTGTTTGTTGGGTTTTCTATATGGGAGATCCCTTTAGCCATTTTTGGGGATACAGGTTTGGAGATCACAGGGTTTGCTTGCAATTTGGAGTTGAAGACATTTCTGGAAAGCTTGGATTTTTGGGAGCTTGAATTTTGGATTAGTATCATCACAGATCTATTGAATTTGAGGTAGGGTTTGTATTTTCCTTTGCAAATCTTCTTTCCAAAAATATTGTTTTCTTTGTGTTTTCCAGATTATTGTAGGGTTTTGAACTGAAGTTTTTATGATTTTATTGTTGGAGGTTTTGGATTTGAAAAGCTTTTGGGTTTGTTTTGTGTGAGAATAAATTCTGGTATTTTATTATGCATATGAGCATACGTGTATTAATTTGTATATAAGTATAATCTTTTATAGCATTCTAGAAACCCTTGTATTTAAATTCAAAAGAAAATTATGTTTCGGGTAAAACCCTAGGTTGTTCAAGGTGAAAACCTAGAGACAATTAATTTAGAAAAATATAAAATTTAGATCCAATAAGGGTTTGACTGAATTATTGAACAAAGTATTTGAGAGAACAAAAGAAATTGAAATCATCAAACAATTGAATTTAAGAAATCCCAATTGAAATTAAATAGCAAAATTAGATTCTTGGAAATTAGTTTTTTTTTTTAATGGAGAAAAGAAGTATATATAATATTTGAAAGGTTCTTAAAAAAAAATTAAAAAAATATTATTATTATTATTTATTAATTTTCTGATTTAAATTTTTTTTTGAAAAAAGATTATTATTATTTATTAATTTTTAGATTTAAAATTTGAAATTAGAAAAAATAGATTATTATTATTTATTAATTTTTAGATTTAGTTTAAATAAAAAATTATTATTATTATTTATTTATTTAGAAAAAAATAATAATTAATAAATAAATATTAATTGATTTTTCACATGCAAGTTTTAATATTAATGTTTTCATTTAAATTTATATTTGAAAAATTAATAACATTATTTTCTTGTTTAATACATGGTGTTTTGATGTGCATGGAGATTTCAAATCAATACTATGTAAAGAGTATATATGTTTGAGATTTTAAATGAATATTTTCTTAATAAATCAAACTAGGCTTTAGTAAACAAAATTGCCTATTCTTAAACAACTGAGAATTGTGTTATGGTTTGTCTTGTTGGTATATCTATTGTCTTGTTTGATGTTTGTTTATTTGAGAAAATTACGTTGACTTTTAGAAATTGTATGCCAAAGGCTTTGAAGATTTTTTTTTGTTGATCTCTAATTTTATGTGGAGAGTCTTTATAACCATTTTGAAGTCTCAATTGGATCATGTATGATTTTGTGATATCTGTGAGTGATCTCATATGTTGTATTGTGTCTTGATCTTTATTTCATTTGATAAAAAAGGTGACGACTGTTATTATGATTAAGTCTCATTTACTTGGTCACCTTATGCTCTCTACTATGATTGTTCTACGTTTTGGATGATTATCTTTGTGGATTATGTTACTTTATGTTTGGAGATGGGTGTCATTGATGTTATGTTTATTGTTGGTCTTGTGATATAAGACTATGAAGATTTTTATTGTTTCGTTGAGATATCCATTATGGAATGGATGATCTTTAATAATATCTATATTGAGATAGACTATTTGATCATTTTATAGGATGTGTTGTTCTCTACTATGCTATATTATTTTACTTTGGTGATTATTCATAGATTTATGGTTTATGGGAAGCTTTTGTGGTTTTGGTTTATTCTTCTCCTTGTTATTTTGGTTGGAGCATTAGGGTAGGTTATTTGAGTGTAGAGATGAGAAGTGACTTGTTTTGGAGGCACTAAAGCCCAAAAGTTGCTACCTAGGTATCCTTTACAAGTTACTTAGTAAAGTGATAACTTAATGACATTAAGAGTTTTAAATGAATTAACAAGATAATATGTGTCTCACTCACTCACGAGTAATTGATTGAGGTCTTGACTAGGATGAGAGTGGGAAGATACTTTCTGCATCTATGGACTGGATATGACATAGTTGGTACTTCATCTATATGAGGGGATTACTGATACTGCATAGAATCACTAGGGTACTGGGGCCTAGAGAGACTACCAAGATAACCATAGAGTTGGCTCATGTGATGACACTTCCCTTTATTCATCTTAGGTTTCCTACGTGTGTTGGTTTCCTCCGGTTGACTATGTTTTATATTTGCAGTTGGTGATATACCTTTTTGAGATAGAGAGCTTTTAGGATCCTTTGCCTAGGTGTTGTATTGTATTGGATTTTGGTGTTTGATATCTGAGTGGGATCTGTTGTTATCTCCTCATCATGGTGGGAGTGGACCTTTAGTTCCACATGGTTTGATGGTAGTATTTATTTTACCATTGAGACTCTAATGTTCCTGAACCGGTGTTGGATGATCCTTGTTGCTGTTACTTTATTCCTTTCTCATCATTACTAGAGACTTGCTCTTATCTTTCAGGATATTGTACTTGTACCTTGTATATGATTGGTTATTACATATCTTGAAACCTATGCAGTGGATAATGGTTTGTTATATATACCTTATGATATCAATTTTATTTATGTTTCTTTTATATGAGGTTGTACTTGTTATTCATTTGTTTATATGAGAATTTGTAATTATATTTAATCTTGTAAGAATTTGTAAATATAAAAGATTTAACCAAGGATCTAGAGGTTAAAGAAGAACACAAGAGAGATGATATGAATGCAATGATTGGTATTGAATTGATCCAATGAACTCCCCTTACATTATTATTCAATGTACATAATAAGCCTCCTTATATAGGAATGGCGATAAGAGAGAATGATAAGAAGCTGATAAGCTATCACCTATGCAAGGTGTAATCACATGTCCACCAAATGTGGACCATCCTCCATTATGCATTGAATTATGTGAAATAGGATTAGGATGATAATGTGATAAGAGAAATAAAGGTGGATCTCACACCAAAAGTGGAATTTCTCCTACACCATGTGCTTAATTGAGGTGCAAACTCCTAGGTGTCTCAATGAAAAACTACTATGCAATGCATTATCCTAAGTAAGATTAGGTTAAGTATAATTAGGAATATTTAATTACACCAACAAATCTAAAATAATTAATTAATATTTATGTAATTTATACTTCAAGGAACCCTTGAGATTTGTAATATATAAATGAATTGTGTAAATGAGTATATGTATTGTCTTTATGTTGTATTGCTTCTGCATTGTTATCATTATTGTTTTGTAAACTCTTAAGAAAAATATTATTTTGTAAACTTAGTAGCATGTTTAGGTTAATTTATCCTGGGTTCCTGGTGGGGCATTACAATTGAACTATTGATTTTGTGAGGATCACTGCAAATGTAATAACACTACTAATTGTATGTGTTTTTCAAAGGCAACAATCTCTCTTTTATTTATATTGTAGATGAGACATGGATAGACATGTCCCTTCATGGGACATGTCCATTCATTAACACATATTCTTTTAATTAATATAATGACACACACACACACACATATAGTATTTCTATAGTCTTATTATATTAATTTCTCTAACATAATATTACTTTCGATATATATACATATATATATATATATATATATATATATATATATACATATATATATATATATATATATATATATACATATATATATATATATATATATATATATATACATATATATATATATATATATATATATATATATATATATATATATATATATATATATACATATATATATATATATATATATATACATACATATATATATATATATACATACATATATATATATATATACATACATATATATATATATACATACATATATATACATACATACATATATATACATACATACATATATATATGTATGTATGTATGTATGTATGTATATGTATACATGTATATATATACATGTACATATATATGTATACATGTACACACACACACACATATCTACAATAGTATTGTCTCGTATGTTTATCCGATTGAAGCTACCAAACATCAACACTCCCTCTTAGCTGGGGAGGATAAACACATGGTTAGATATTACCTCAATGTAATATCAAGTTTATAGATATATCATCTCATTATATTAGGATTAATGGCCATAGGATATCAAGCCACATGATATTCACCATGTACTTAGAATACTGGCCTACCAACATCAAGTCTCATGATGTCCACCAAGTACTCAAAATTTTATAAAGATATCATCTCATGATATTGGGAGCATTGGCCTGCAGAATATCAAGTTGCATGATATTCACAAAGTTCTCGGAGTAATGGCCTACCAACATAAAGTCTCATGATGTACACCAAGTACTCTTGAAATTTTATAAAGATATCATCTCATGATATTGGGAGCATTGGCTTGAAGAATATCAAGTTGCGTGATATTCACCAAGTGCTCAGAGTAATGGCCTACCAACATCAAGTCTCATGATGTCCATCAAGTACTCAAAAAATGTCCATAGGTAATGTGAACTTACCATAGGAACATTCATATCATCTATCACGATTTGTTTCAGCCATCATAAGATGTCTATCACAATAGAAGATCATGGTCTTTTTAAGGAACTCAATCCACCATGCAATATATCATCTATCATGATATCTTTCAGCCATCATAAGATGTCTATCAGGATAGAAGATCATGACCTGTTTAAGGAACTCAATCCACCATGAAAGATATCATCTATCATGATCTATTTTAACCATCATAAGATGTCTATCATGATAGAAGATCAAGTTATTTTAAGATCATCACATTTCAATAAATTTTTAAAATATAAGTGATAATCATTTGAAAGTCGTCACTTCCTCTTGATGTACACAGGGGGAAGACCCATTACAACATGATATCCACCATGCCTCAGTGTAGATGGTGGAAAATCATCCAAGACTACTTAAGATAACCTTGTTAGACTCCCTCTAAATCTAATTTCAATCTTCTAAGCTCCTCATCCAAAGTTACCTCAGAAGAGTCAGACTCCCTTTGAATCTGACTTCAATCTTCTAAGCTCCTCTTCCAAAGCTACCTCAGAAGAGTTAGATTCCCTCTAAACCTGATATCAATCTTCTTTTTCCTGCAAGAGTATCCATAAAAAAGATCAAGGAAAATAGCTCTTATACTATTTATAAAAATAAAAATAGATAAAATAATAGTCAAGGATAATAAATACTTATCTATGCACAAAATCCTTGACACAAGTCACTTCAATGAAGGTCCATACACATCAAATCAGAAAACACAATCTCAGATTATTTGAAAGACATATCCCCTTTGAATCATCTCCCCACTAAGGATTGTTCAAATGGGAATGTAACATTGGTTATTATTCTGCCCATAATGTAAAATTACCACTCTTATATCATTGAACAATGCTTATGTCTTCTTGTGAAATGACTTGATTTCTCCAAGAGAGGTGACACTCTATAATTAAAGCTTTCTTTCTAGAAAGAGACACCCTTCTATGTTAATTCTTGACCATGATCATTAAAAAAAATATGTCTCTGTAATGAAAGCTGCTACAAGGTATAACTAATCATTATGGAAATCATTGTGTATACTTTGTAAATTCATCATCCTCAACCTCTTACTAAAAAATGTTTTTTTTTTTGTAATCAAGTCACTTTATTCAAATATCAGTGCGTAAATTATGTGTTTAATGAATCACCACATTTGGGAATGACATAGTTTCCAATATGTAACCGCTGAAGTTTGATTCTTAACAAATATGCTACAATTCACTTGACCTTATTCATTGCACTTGGTGAGGAAAAAATTTTGCAATACAACTTCACTCACTGGAGTTCACATAAACCCTTACATAGTTGGTCGCAACTTTTGAACCTAACAATTTCTCACCCATTTCATCGATGAGATTATTCAAAATTTGTTTATGATGAACATATCCAAATTGCAGAAATATCCAACAGTGTATTTGTGAGATATGGTCCCCATAATGAGACTAGATTTTCTGAGATAGTCACACATTCACCATCAACAAGCTATTTTCTTACATTTGCAGCCAGACTCTGATTAAATTTATAAAAACAATGGATAGAGAATCTAGAGAATAGGGGGGAGCTTCTTCCCTTGGATGGCATTGGAAAAATCTTGGATGTTAACATCCAACAAGAGGTCTTGGAAGAGACCACTATCAAGGAAGATGAACTGGAAGGAGGAGATTCTTTCCTAGGGATGGTCCCAATCTCCTTTTTTCCAGAGTCCCTTGAACCTTCATTGGAGGAAGGGATCTCCAGTCCAAAGCATAACATGCAGAGAGGCATCCCTTCACAAGAACCCAACCCTTGTTTTGAGAAACTGGCCTCTGGGAAGGTTTCAAAAATGGAAGAACTGATGGAATCAACTTCCCCAAGGAAACTCACAAAATGGAAGAGATCTTTGCAAGATAAAAAGAAGTAAACGAGGGAGACTGGACTTTGGTCCAAAAAAAGAAGAAATCCAATAGCAGAGATCCTTCACCACTCTCCCCAGCAGCAACCAGAAGTAGAAATAAATTTGATGTAGGGGCCAAATCAAAAAATCTAGGGAGAAAGAAAGAAAGTTAGGTTAGGCAAGAAGCCAGCAAGAACATAGCGGATGGGACCTAGAAGACTATCCAGGAAGTCTGCACTTCCAAAAAAAAATGAAATTCATATCTTGAAATATTCATGGGCTAAATAGCTCACATAAGCAAGATTTTATCAAGAATATGATAAGGGATCAAAGACCTAATATTTTGTTAATCTAGGAAACCAAGATGAAGAAGGACAAGGTTCAAGGTATCAGATTATGCAAAGCTATGGAAATAAAAGCTTCTAGCTCTGAAGGAGCCTATGGAGGCTTGATCACTATGTGGAACTCCTTTCACCTCAAGGCTTAAGTAGTTCACAAAGAAGGTAATCTCCTCCTTATGAACTTTACTAAAATAAAAGACAATGAAAGTTGGTTTATTTTGAATATTTATGCTCCTAACTCCAAAAAAGGTAGAACATTTTTTTGGGATAAAATCAAAACTATTTTGGCTAGCTCAAATATTTCTAAGGGTATTCTCATGGGGGACTTCAATACTCCCTTCAAAGAAGGGGCAAAAAAAGGTGAGATCTCCCCAGACCTGGAAAGTAGGCAAGACTTAATGGACTTCATTAATGGCCAAGACCTCTTAGATCTAGAACTCCAGGGTGCTGATTTTAACTGGTCCAATAAGAGAATTGGAAGGGAGTGCATTCAAGTCAAGTTGGACTATTCTATCATCACTATTGATTGGATGAATCAAAATACTTATAACCTTTCTACCTTGGTCAGAATTGGCTCGGATCATTATCCCATCTCCTTGTCTCTTGACTAGATTGCTAAGAAAAGGAGCTTTCCTTTTAGATTCAAAAAAATATGGGTTTCTCATCCTAACCTAAAAAACAAAATTAAAGACTAGTGGAATATAGAAGTAAAGGGCACTGCCATGTTTAGGGTGGCCAAAAATCTTAGAAACATTAAATTTAATATCAAACAGTGGAACAAGGATGAATTTGGCAATATTTTCTCTACTAAAGACAAGACGATCTCAAACCTAAATCTCATTTAAGAAGAAATCCAAAGAGAGGGCTATGATGAGATCAGATTGACTAAGGAGAAGTCTATTCTGTTTGAGTATCATAACATTATAGGGTAGGAGGAGACTTTTTAGAAGAAGAGATCTAGGTCCATCTGGTTAAGGGAAGGAGACCAAAACACTTGCTTCTTTCATCTTTCTACTATGAGACACAGAGTGGCCAACAGAATAAGAAATATTAAGAAGGGAGACCAAATTTTGTAGGAAGAAAAGGACATTGCAAAGGAAGCTATTGCCTTCTTCTCTTCTCTCCTGTCTAAAGATCAAGAGATGTCGAAGGAGGATCAGGACATGCTTCTTAACAACATTCCCAAAATCATCTCTGAAGGCCAAAACAAAGTCTTATGTTCTATCTCGAACATGGCTAAAGTCAAGAAATCCCTGGACTCTCTTCCAGGTGATAAATCCCCTGGTACTGATGGATTCTCAATAATCTTCTTTCATCTTTTATGGGATGTGGTGAAATATGATGTGGTCAAAGTGGTGCAGGAATTCTTTGGCTCGAAGAGTTTGCTCAAAGAACTTAATGCTACTTTTTTGGTGCTTATTCCTAAGATCACGGGGGCGGACTCGATGGAGATATTTAGACCCATAAGTCTGTGCAACTCCTTCTTCAATATCATCTCAAAAGTAATGACTTCTAGAATTCTTAAAGTGCTCCCCCCTTTAATTGCTCCTCAATAATCTAGTTTTGTGCCCGTAAGACAAATTTTTTATTCCATCATGGCAGTGCATGAAGTGATTCACTCCTTAGAAGCTGGTAAAAGGGAAGGCTTCCTTCTCAAGCTTGATTTGTCCAACTCTTATGATCGGGTTGACTGGCAGTTCCTGCTTAGGGTTCTTGGTGCCTTCGGCTTCAATTCTCACTCTTGCAAGATCATCTATCAAATCATCTCTACTCCCTCTCTAGTGATTTTAGTCAAGGGTTCCCCATCGGCTTTTTTCAAATATACCAAGGGTTTGAGACAAGGGGCTCCCCTATCCCCTATTCTCTTTATCATTCTAGTAGAATGCCTCAGAAAGCTCATATCTACCTCTAGGAGCACTGGGGGTTTGAAAGGTATACAACTGTCATCTGGGACCTATGTCTTCTCTCACCAGCACTTTGTTGATGACACCATTTTAGGTGGGGAGACCTTGGTGGGTGAAGCATTTGCTCAACTCCTATACTAGAGCTACTGGCCAATCTATAAACTAGAATAAAAACCCAATCTAGTTTATTAACACTCCTGAGGTGAGACAGAGGAAAATTGTAGACATCCTGGGCTATAGCATTAATTCTCTCCCAGCCAACTACTTGGGCCTGCCTTTAGGTGTTAAACCAATGGAAGCATTCTGGAACAAATTAATTGATAGATTCAATAGGAGGCTTGTTGGTTTGAAAAGGGTTACTTTGAGTTAGGTAGGAAAAATCCAATTGGTCAAATATAACCTACAAAACCTCCCAACCTATGCATTAAGCCTCTTTTCCATTGTAGCCAAAGTTGCGGAGGCCATGGAAAGAATTCAGAGAAGATTTCTTTGGTCTTGGGCTAAAGACATTAAGAGACTCCCTCTTATAGCCTGGAACAAATTTTGTTTCCCTAAGCATGCTGGAGACCTTAGGATAAGGAGGATCACAACTTACAACAAAGCTCTCCAAGGTAAACAATTATGTGCATCTTCAATAACACTAGGGAATGACGTGACACTTTTGAAGATAAGTATCTATCTGAAAATTTTATCAAAAATTTCTTTGAAGATAATGATTCTCCAAAAGGATCTTATATATGGAATGGTTTCCTCAATGCTAAGGATGTTGCCAAATCCAAGGAAAAATGGAAGATAGGGAATGGCCACTCCATAAACTTCTAGTATGATAACTAGCTTCAGTTGGGTCCCTTGAGGGATTGTGAGCCTTTCAATATCTGGATGGAGGAATGCATTCACATATATGGCTCAAAAGTTAGAAATTACATAATGGACAATGCCTGGGTAGACCTCTCCTAGGTACCTTGGGACCTAATTCCTCTTGTGATTTCCCTTAATGCGGTTTCCCTGTCCTCAGCTTAGGATGTGCTTATATGGGAAGGTTCTCCAGATGGGACCTTCATGGTGGCCTCTTCCTACTCCTCTCAGTTGTCTCAGAATTAGGAGGCCAATCCTCTTTGGGCTAAAGCCTAGTTCCCTAGCCTTAGCCCCAAAATTAATGTCTTCTTCTAGCTCTTTCTTCAAAACTGCATTCTTATGGTTGATAATCTTATAAAGAGAGGTTTCCAGATCCCCAAGAGGTGTGTGCTCTATAGATGCCAAGCTAAATTTGTGGAGCATATGTTTATTCACTGCTCTTATGTAAGTAAAATCTGGCATTTTCTCCTTTCTTCTCTGGAATTATCCTAGTGCTTTCTCCTATCTTTTAAAGAGGTTTTTACTCAATGGGTTTCTCCTCTAAAAATTTTGATTTCTGTCATTTTTTCTCTTGGATTCTTCCACACTTATGCTGGAGAGTTTGGAAAGAACACAATAATTGCATCTTCTGTGATAGCTCTACTCCACCCAAAATTATCTTTGAAAAGATGCACTTTGCTGTGAAAGAAAAATTTTTTTTCTATGGTGGGTCTAACTCTTTTGTAGGAAAGGTCCAAGTTGTTTCCCTAAAGAGCAGCATGGAGAAAAGATAGAATTGTACCTGGAGCTATCCCCTGAAAGGTTGGTCCAAGGCCAACTTTGATGGGGCAGCCAAAGGGAATCCTGGCATGGTGGGTAGTGGAGGTGTGATTAGGAATTGCTATGGTTTCAAGACTGCTGCAGTCATCTTACCTCTCAGCTCGCAAACAAACCACTTTGCTGAAGCAAGTGCTACCCTCCAAGTCACCAAACCAGCCCATGACATAGGGGTCAAAAAGCTCTAGCTCAAAGGAAACTCCAAGAACATCATAAATTGTTTAAACATAAACCACTCCCCTTCATGGACTATATCCAACATGATAGAATTAATGCAGGCTCTTTTAAATTCTTTTGAAGAGGTTCACATATCCCACATGTATAGGGAAGCCAACCATGTAGCTGAATGGTTTGCCAACTTGGCTATTAAAAAGGATGCAATGATGAGGTGGCATCACAGTGGAGATTTACCTCATGAGGTGAAGGATTTAGTCGAGATGGATAGATACCAAGGAAAGGAGGGAATCATTAATGATAATAATGAATTGTAATGCAGTTTATTGGATGTTTCATTCCTTAAATGGAAAGTACCAAATGGACAAAAAGATTAATAGCTACACGTCTCTTTTGCATGCTTTCTGGGTGTTAATTCCCAAGATTTATATTTATTTCCAAAACCAAAAAAGAAGAAAGCTCAGGATGACTGTTGTTAGAAAAAATCAGAATAATAGCTATTTGTCTAACCAAAGAATTGCCAAAATCCATGTCAAAGTGATGAGAGGGGAAAGACACAGAAGGGAGCCCATGAATGATAGTGTGAAATGGAAGAGACACACTTAGGTCTGGAATGCTCTGCAAAAAGGGGAAATCACGACCTTCATTGAAAGGTTTTATGGAAGCCATTAGGAGGTCAATAATATTTCCATGAAAAGATGGAATGAAGGGAATGTGGAGATAGAGGGAAAGAATTTCACAGTCATTGAGGAGGTCATCTCGAATGTCACCGATATCCCCATAGTGGGCAAAAATTATATAGGGACTGCAAAATCTCTAACATTGTCATCAATGATTTTGTGAGAGATGAGGATGAGAAGAAAGACATTGTTAAAATGGGTACATACTACCAGCCTGAAGGTATCAAAATGCTATGGAAATTTTTTCTCAAGGCCTTGATCTCTTATGTCACGTTGGACACTAGGTTTGACAGGATTAGGACCTACCAATTTGTGTTGCTGAATCACCTCAAACATAGTATGAAGGTTTCCACCCCATTCTACTTGTATTCTTCAATAAATGATAACATAAATGGCTTTAGGGAGAAGAATATGACTAATCCTTCTTTACATGAGGGTCTTTTACTGTTAATTTACAAATATTTCAAAGCCCAAACCTTGGGGAAGGAGATTGTGGACAATAAGGAAAGAGAAGATTTCTCTAGTTCAGACTATGTCCCCTCGGACCCAGATGACAGTGTGGGAATGCACTCAGAGGACCATGAGGATGAAGAGGTCAAAAATCCTAAACAAGGCTCTTTCTCTAAGAAGAGAACTGGGAGCTTGGTTAAAAAAGAAAAACCCTTCAAAAGGAAGGCTAGAATGGAGATCTCCTCAAAAGAGGAGTATAATGACAATGTGGAAGAAATCAAAACTGATGAAGAGGTTGATAATTCTAGAGGTGAGGTCAGGAAGAAAAGGGAACAGACCATGGGGAATAAAAACAATTCAAAGGGGGAATGCTTTGGCCATCTTTTTGTTGATCTAGCCATTAGCAAAGATTAAACTCCCTGTCCCCCTTCTAGAGTCCACAAAAAGACTCAAGACCCTAATATTGAGGTTCCTAATGATGAATAGATAAATCCCTCAACCCAATCCCCAAATCCACATGACTATTCAGAAGATAAAAACTAGTCTAGAGGGGAGTATCACAACAATGACTCTGGAAAGGGGAAAAAACTATGGTGTAATTTTAACATGAACATTGTACAGATGGGGATTATTAGGGAATCAGTGAACCCCAAAATCCTTGAGGATATAGATGGCAAAATCCAGAAAAAGGACCTTATTGACCCCGCCATGGTCATCCTTAGTGACAAGGCCAGAGAAATGGAGCTAAATCTTCTCAACAATGCTAAGAATAGTATGTTGGACCAGTTCAGGTCATTTAAATGGCTCTTTCATGAACTTGGAGACCTCAAGGAAAAAATATAGGGCATCGAAAACAACAAGGATCACAAAGTCACTAAGGATCTTCATTGCCTGGAATCAAGGATTAACCAGATGGAGGATAAGATGAAGAGCCTTGAGGAAACCCTCAAAGGCATTGGCGAGTAGAACTTCAACATCCTGAAGGGCTCAAACGAGCACATCAAATTGCTCATAGATAAAATGGAGGAAAAGTTGGAAGGAAAGGATGTGCAGATTATCAAAGAGGAAAAAAAGGAGAAGACCCCTAAAGGTCCAGGTAAGAGAACAAGTGCCAGGTCAAAGAAGAATAAGGATGAAGAAGACTCCAACGACATTTAGAAGATCAAGGAGGTGACAGAGAAGATGGAGCTTCTCGAAACCAATGTTGCAGTGATGCTCATGAACCTTTCCTGACCTTTCCTCATGGTGCCTTTTTCCTGTCTCTTATTTGCTTTGTCTTAGTGGTACCTTGTCTCTCGACTCGCATGTGTCCTATTTCATCATTTGTTTTTGCTTCCATAAGACTTGATCTCTTTATTGCTATATTTTAAGATGTTGTGGGTTTTAGGAACCCTGTAAAACCTTTTTTACTTAATAAAAAACAATAGCACTAACCTTAACCATAATTGGAGATGTAACACTAACAATTTTCTTAAATGTAACCTAACAATTCCCCTAACACTAACCTTAACTCTAGAAATAACACTAACCTTAACCATAATAGGAACACTATCCCTAATAATAACCTAAACCTTAACAATATGACTAACCCTAACTGTAATAGAAGTAATATCGCTAACAAATTTCTTAAATGTAACCTAACAGTTCCCCTAACACTAACCCAAACCATTATCTTAATACTAATAGTAAATTTAATCCAACCCAACCATTCCTGTAACGATAACCCTTACACCATTTATTTTCAAATAATATAAAATATTAAATGTCTTTCATGTTGTGCTATGGCTGCTACTAACTATATATATATATATATATATATATGTCGAGAGTAATTCTTCTTGAGGTGCCTATTTTGATCAAATTACAAGGTTTATGTGGGTTAGGGTTGATGAAACTACACCTCGAGAAGGATTACTCTCGGCGTATTATATATATATATATATATATATATATATATATATATATATATATATATATATGTGTGTGTGTGTGTGTGTGTGTGTGTGTGTGTGTGTGTGTGTGTGTGTAATATGTCGAGAGTAATCCTTCTTGAGGTGCCTTTTTTGATCAAATTACAAGGTTTGTGTGGGTTAGGGTTGATGAAACTACACCTCGAAAAGGATTACTCTCAGCATATTATATATATATATATATATATATATATATATATATATATATATATATATATATATATATATATATATATAAATATATATATATATATATATATATATATATATATATATATATATATATATATATATATATATATATATATATATATATATATATATATATATATATATATATTTATATATATATATATATATATAACTCTAGTTATATTTATAATAGTAAAATGAATATGATATAAGATACACTTGTACAATGAGTAAGAATTTTCCAACTCACATCTTAAAGTTAATTTGGCATTATAGATCTAAGGTATAAGTTCTATAGTTCATGTAAATGTTAATCAAATCTTTTGAATAAAACTTTATTAAAAAATTATGTTAAAAACATTTAGAATAATTGATCTCTCCAATATCCTTCTTTATCCCATTTCAAATAGAATTTTGCAAATAAAAACCAACAAAAAGAATTACTGGAAAAATATATTGAAAAACTTTAAAAAATATTGAATTACAAAGAATCTTGATAAATATAACGTAGAACTTTTTAGGAAGATTTTTTTTTTTTCATAAATTACTAGGGCGGTGCCTATGGGGCCACTAAATGCATTGCCCATAGTATATTTTGCAATTCTAATATTCTAAAATACACTATAAGGTTGTACATTTTGATGGCCCTATAACCATGATAGGCTTAAGTGTGGTATACACGTGTCATGTTGATACACTTGGCTATGGTCTCTCTTTCAATATAATGGTTACTTTATAATTTATGTTTTATTTATGACAATGAAATTGGAAAATGAGTTGTATGCTGCCTTATAATACATTTTACAAGATTAGACTTGTAAAATATGATGGAATATGGATGAAGTGACTGAGAGGGGGGGTGAATCAGTCAACCATAAAACACTTCACAATTAATTCTTTCCAGATCCCTTAGGATATCTTAACAATGTTATCTATTTTAGCACTCGGTAAATAGATTGCAGTAACTTTGAAGATGCAGAAAGTATTAGCAAAATTATCTTTAGATATTCATCAGCACATGTATATGATTGAGAAAGCAATTAAGAACACAAGAGACACAAGATTTAACATGGAAACCCAATATGGGAAAAACCACCAATGTATCTAGATACTGATTTTCACTTTTCTGAAGTGATGCCCGGTTAGAAGCCAACCCGGTAAAAGGTTACAAAACACACTATTAGGTGTGACCTTGTTAGAGGATTTAAAACACCCTGCTAGGAGTGGCCTGGTAAGAGGTCTTGAAAACAATTCAATGGAATTGTCACCTTGTTAGAGGATTTACAATATGGTTGTTAAACCAACTCGGTTAAGAGATTTAGAATTCACTGTTACAATGATAAGAAGGTAACAATGAAAAATGACTTGTATAATAATGCAACTGTCTTGCTGATTACAGATCTCTATTCTGCATAAGTCTGATCCTTTCTGATCGAATAAATCTCTGCTGCACCTCAAGGATATCTGAACATCCTTCACAAATTCGCATACACCTTTTCTGCTTTTCTTCTGTAAAATCTTCTGCTGTATTTCTTGTTTACTTTTCACATTTGACCTTTTATTTATATGATTTTAGATTTGTCAAATCGACATTATTTAGTATAACAGTCGGCTGAATTAAGCAAACTCTATTTGCAAAAATCCTTCAAGGGCCGACAGTGCTCGGTGACCATAACTTTCTATAATCTTTCGGAGACCGAGGGAACTCGGTAAACACCGACAATCTTTTACCTTCGATAACCGACTGAACTCGGTAAACACTAACTTTTCTTCGATGACCGACTGAACTCGGTAAACACTAAATTTTCTTCGATGACCGACTGAACTCGGTAAACACTAAATTTTCTTCGATGACCGACTGAACTCGGTAAACACTAAATTTTCTTTGGTGACCGACTGAACTCAGTAAACACTAAATTTTCTTCGATGACCGACTGAACTCGGTAAACACTAAATTTTCTTTGGTAACCGAGTGAACTCGGTAGATACTGATTTTCTTTGATAACCGAGTGGACTCGGTAAGCACTAATATTCCTGTCTGGCAAACCGACTGAGCTCGGTAGGATCTGATTGCTGCGGACTATGACATTGTGTGACATCAAAGACAATACATAATTGAGTAGCAATTTCTTTCAGACAATTGTTTCCAACAATCTCCCTCTTTGGCATTGATGGCAACACAATATGTCATATTATAAGAAATTTGATAGAGTTAGCTCGGTTCAGATTCAAATCTCCCTCTGTCAGCAGACTTCCTGTATCCTGAAAATTTTTCCTTCTGACTATTGAAAATTTCTTGAAGTAATAGAAAAGACATAGCAAACACTCCCTCTTTGACAACACATGCCAAAGACAATTCACATATTACCGGTGAAAATTAATGTACCTCAAGTACTGTTTCATATGCAATGATTCCTTGAATATGCTACATCAACAGGTTGATTTTCAATCATGTTCTGGTTGATGCATCACTAAAACTGTATTTAGTGAGCCTCGGATAGGGGAATGACCCCTAACTTACCTCTTAGATACACAAATGCATCCTTAGGTAATGGTTTGGTAAAAATGTCTGCAATTTGTTCTTTTGTATGAATATATTCTAATCTGATTTCCTTGTCCTGCACCAATTCTTTGACAAAGTGATATTTAATAGCAATGTGCTTGGTTTTGGAATGCATCACTGGATTCTTAGAGATGTTTATTGCACTGGTATTGTCACAAAATATAACAACTGGTTCTTTGATTTCAACCTTCATACTTTCTAATAGCTGTTTAAACCAAACAATATTTGAACAGTTTACTGCAGCAGCAACATATTCTGCTTCAGCTGTGGATTGAGATGTGCAATTCTGCTTTTTACTAGTCCAGGATACCAGTCTTTTTCCAAGAAAAAATGCTCCACCACTTGTGCTTTTTCTGTCATCAATGTTTCCTGCCCAATCAGCATCAGTAAACACTTTCAAGTCTAGATTGCCTCCAAATTTATACCACAAACCATATTCTTCAGTTCCTCTTAAGTATCTTAAGATTCTTTTGATTGCCATCATGCGATTTTCCTTAGGTTTTGCTGAGAATCTAGCTACTATACCGACTGCTAGGGAAATATCAGGTCTTGTATGTACTACATACTGCAATTTTCCAATCATAGATCGGTATAGGGTCTGATCAACTTCTTTTGAATCATCATTTTTGGTAAGTTTCAGTCCAGTACACATGGGTGTACCAACTAGTTTTGAATCTTCCATACCAAACTTCTTAAGTATTTCCTTAATGTATTTGGATTGAGTAATGTATATACCATTCTTGCTTTGCTAAATTTGAAGTCCAACAAAGAATTTTATTAAACCAAACATAGACATTTCAAATTCTTTGTTCATTTGCTCTGAAAATTCTTTGCACTGATCCTCATTCCCTATAAATATAGTATCATCCACAAATATTTCTGCCAATACAATTTTGTCATCCGGTCCTTCTTTAATATACAGATTGCTGTTATCATTAGCTCTTTTAAAATTAATCTGAATCAAATAGTTATGGAGTCTTTCATACCATGCTCTAGGAGCTTGTTTTAAACCATACAATGCTTTGTGTAACCTGCAGACCATGTCCCTTTTATCTGGATCAACAAAACCTTCAGGTTGTTCAATGTAGACTTCTTCATCAAGAATTCCATTGAGAAATGTAGATTTTATATCCATTTGATATACCTTAAATCCTTTGTGTGCTGCATAAGCAAGTAGAGTTCTTACACCTTCTAATCTTGCAACAGGAGTGAAAGTTTCTCCATAATCTATACCTTCTTCTTGAGAATAACCTTTACATACCAGTCTAGCTTTGTTTCTAGATACTTGACCATCTTCATTCAACTTATTCCTGAATACCCATTTTGTTCCAATTACATTCTTATCTTTAGGTCTAGGTACAAGAGTCCAAGTTTTGTTCTTTTGTATTTGTTCTAATTCTTCATTCATTGCTTCAATCCAACTTTCATTTTCCAATGCATCTTTGATATTTCTAGGTTCAAAGTCAGTAAGCAGACATGTACCTTTTAGCTTGCTTCTTGTCATAGTACCATCTGATTTGTTTCCAATGATTTGATCTGGTGTATGATGTCTTCTGACATATTTGGCTAGTATAGGTTCCTTGCCTTTTGAATGATTCATGCTGTTGTCTTCTAGGATCTCTTCTTCATGTTGCTCGGGCTCGGTAGATATTTGCTCGGTAACTTCAGGCTGAGACTCGGTCTGAATTCCTTCTTGTGACTCGGTTTGAACTTCTTCCTGTCACTCGGTTTGTGACTCGGTAACTGTGCTTGGCTTGGTAGATATAGTTTCCTTACTGATAGTTGTATTTGCCAATGTTTCAGGTTCAATGTAAATGAATCTTTTGTAGTTCTCAGGTTCCCTTTTGCTTTCTTCCTCAGTCTTTTCTGCAAACTCATCAAATTTTACATGTATACTTTCTATGACTTTGTGAGTAGATAAGTTCATACATTTGTATGGCTTGCTTTTGCTAGAATATCCTAGGAATATTCCTTCATCACTTTTCACATCAAATTTATTTCTTCTGGATTCTTTTAAGATATAACACTTGCTACCAAATATTTTCATGTAACTTATATTGGGTTTATAGCCATACCATAATTCATAAGGAGTTTTGAATGTGTCTTTCTTCAGTTGTACTCGGTTCAAGGTATGGACTGCAGTGTTGATAGCTTCCTTCCAGTACTTTATAGTGATGTTCTTTTCTATCATTAGAGTCCTTGCACAATCCATAATAGATCTGTTTCTTCTTTCTGCTATTCCATTTTGGTCAGGAGTTCTAGGAGCTGATACCTGTCTTTTGATTCCTCTTTCAATGCAAAAGTTGTTAAAATCATGGGAGATGAATTCACCACCTCTGTTTGATCTTAAGCATTTCAATCTTTTCCCTGTTTCCTTTTCCACTCTTGCTAAGTACCATTTGAACTTTTCAAATGCTTCTAATTTTTCTCTTAAATACATAACAGTCATCATTCTAGAATAATCATCAACGAAAAGAATAAAGAATTTATCTCCAGTATAGCTTTGTATACCAATAGGTCCACATAAATCAGTATGCACAATTTCCAAAATTTCTTTAGACTGATAGTTCTTACTCTTGAAACTAGTTTTACTCATTTTGCCAATTTGACAATTCTTACATAGACCAGTGTCAGGTTTCTTCAAAGTAGGAATGCCTCTAACCTTCTTGAATTTGCTTATTTTTATCATGTTATCAAAATTCACATGACATAACCTTTTGTGCCATAGCCAACTTTCTTCTATTTGAGCAATAAAGCACGAATATTCACTGAGATCAAGATAAAATAAGTTACCTTTTGTTTGTTTGCCTGATCCAATGAGTTTTCCTTTTCCATCCAGCAGTCTTGCTTGACCATTCATGAATTCAACCTTGAAACCAGTGTTGATTAGCTGTGCTACACTTAGAAGATTATGTTTTAGTCCTTCAACCCAATAAGCATTATCACATATGAGTTCTTTGGTTAATGAGATTCTTCCTTTTCCTTTTATACAACAAGGTTCATTGTTTCCAAATCTTACATTACCATTGTCACAGTCTTCTAGATATTCAAATTTTGTCTTGTCACCAGTCATGTGATGTGAACATTCATTGTCTATTATCCATATATCATCTTTGCTTATATGAGAAATAAGTGCCATCTTATCTTCATCATCATCAGATTCATCTTTTATAGCAATAAAGACAATTTCTTCTTCACTATCATCAGAATCTTTAGCCATAAAACATGATTTCTTACCTTTATCCTTGTATGATTTGAAATTCTTTTTGCCATAGTACTTGTGACTTCTCTTCTCTTCCTTGACTTGCTTGTTTGGGCACCTAGCTGCAATATGTCCAATTTCTTCACATGAAAAATAGATTAAAGGAGTTTTACCTTTATATTTACCTTTCCCTCTAGAGTACTTCTTTGCAAGTAATGCTTCTACAATTTCAAGATCACTATCAGAACTTTCTTCTGATACTTCTTCACTTTCTGAATGAACTTCTTTAATTTTCTTGTTCTTCTTTAGTGAAACCTTGGCCTCAAATGCTGATTCAATATTTTTGGAATTTGGAACATAGTTGTCGTAGTTGTCTAATTCAAAGGCTGTCAATCTTCCAACTAAAGCATCCAAAGTTATATTGTGGTTTGTTTCACATCTTCTTTCTTGAATATCTGATACTCTTATTGCATAGATAGGGAGTAATGTTCTGAGTACCTTACTTATAATAGTCTCATCTAAGATTGTTCCTCCAGAAGCTCTAATTGCACTTACACTTGCTTTGATTCTTTCAACATATTTTGCAATGTTTTCATCTTCCTTCATATTCATCTTGTCAAACTGTCCTCTTAGGCTTTCTGCTTTGGCTCTTTTCACATTTGCATCACCACCATATATTTTCTTTAGTGCCATCCACATTTCATATGCAGTAGTGTAGTCTTTAATATCATCAAATTCTTCATAGCTGAGAGCAGATGCAATGTCTATCATCATGGTGTTGTGAGTCTTTTTATCTGCAATGTCTTCAACAGTTAATGCGCCATTAGGAATTGTGTATTCTTCATCAATGTATTTGCATCCTGAATCACCAATGGAAGCTAGATGAAGTCACATGAGACCTTGCCATGCTGAAAAGTTATCTCTGTTGAGCTTTGGAATTTCCCTCTTGTAAGACATCCTGATCTTTAGCTTAGGTCTTTGAAACCCTTCCTGCAAGCACCAAAAGCTCTGATACCAATTGATGGAATATGGATGAAGTGACTGAGAGGGGGGGTGAATCATTCAACCATAAAACACTTCACAATTAATTCTTTCCAGATCTCTTAGGATATCTTAACAATGTTATGTGTTTCAGCACTCGGTAAATAGATTGCAGTAACTTTGAAGATGCAGAAAGTATTAGCAAAATTATCTTTAGATATTCATCAGCACATGTATATAATTGAGAAAGCAATTAAGAACACAAGAGACACAAGATTTAACGTGGAAACCCAATATGGGAAAAACCACTAATGTATCTAGATACTGATTTTCACTTTTCTGAAGTGATGCCCGGTTAGAAGCCAACTCGGTAAAAGGTTACAAAACACACTGTTAGGTGTGACCTTGTTAGAGGATTTAAAACACCCTGCTAGGAGTGGCCTGGTAAGAGGTCTTGAAAACAATTCAATGGAATTGTCACCTTGTTAGAGGATTTACAATATGGTTGTTAAACCAACTCGGTTAAGAGATTTAGAATTCACTGTTACAATGATAAGAAGGTAACAATGAAAAATGACCTGTATAATAATGCAACTGTCTTGCTGATTACAGATCTCTGTTCTACATAAGTCTGATCCTTTCTGATCGAATAAATCTCTGCTGCACCTCAAGGATATCTGAACATCCTTCACAAATTCGCATACACCTTTTCTACGTTTCTTCTGTAAAATCTTCTGCTGTATTTCTTGTTTACTTTTCACATTTGACCTTTTATTTATATGATTTTAGATTTGTCAAATCGACATTATTTAGTATAACAGTCAGCTGAATTAAGCAAACTCTATTTGCAAAAATCCTTCAAGGGCCGACAGTGCTCGGTGACCATAACTTTCTATAATCTTTCGGAGACCGAGGGAACTCGGTAAACACCGACAATCTTTTACCTTTGATAACCGACTGAACTAGGTAAACACTAACTTTTCTTCGATGACCGACTGAACTTGGTAAACACTAAATTTTCTTCGATGACCGACTGAACTCGGTAAACACTAAATTTTCTTCGATGACCGACTGAACTCGGTAAACACTAAATTTTCTTTGGTGACCGACTGAACTCGGTAAACACTAAATTTTCTTCGATGACCGACTGAACTCGGTAAACACTAAATTTTCTTTGGTAACCGAGTGAACTCGGTAGATACTGATTTTCTTTGATAACCGAGTGGACTCGGCAAGCACTAATATTCCTGTCTGGCAGACCGACTGAGCTCGGTAGGATCTGATTGCTGCGGACTATGACATTGTGTGACATCAAAGACAATACATAATTGAGTAGCAATTTCTTTCAGACAATTGTTTCCAACAAAATATACTCTAGAATTGTACATTTTGGGGGCCATACACACGGTCTACCCAAGCCAACCCTTGTACGTGAAAATGTTGTCAATACTTTTGTCCTATAAAAACTATTGAAAAATAATATAGTATTTTGAAAATTCATTGCAAATTTTCACTTTGCCCTTCAAGTCTGCTTTGTACACAATATCTTCTAAGTTTTGAATTCCCTTCACTAAAAATGCGCATGGCTTAAACATCACACACTAAGCTTGACCGCTTAGTGTGTCATCCTGTGGGGTACACCTAATTCACCCCTACCCCGTTTGCTCCCGTAAACTTTCAAACTTACCCTGTCTGCTCCCGTAACCGTCCAAACTTATCGCCACTGTTTAGCTATCAACTTTTTCAAATTTTTAATTACAGCTACTACCATCAACTCTTCATCGGCACCTTTAATAGCCCATGTATCCCGCGCTCTACCAAAATGCCTGCATTTTTAATTTCTTTTGCAGTGTTTTCAATTTCTTCAGCAAGGGCACCGTTCAACTCTGCCAGACAATGAAAGGTATGTAATTTTAAACCAGTTCACATTCTGATTTTCCACTGCAGGTTTGAGAAAATGGTTTTGGCATTCTGATTCCTGTAGCAATCGCTGACATTTACAAGCATATCATTCTTTGATATTTTGTTTTGGCCTGAATAATTTCGGATATTCATTCACATTTTGTTTTGGCCTAGACAATCTCAGACAGTGAGTCACATTATCTTAAATTCTTCCATCTTTCATGCTTTAAACTTTGGCACAAAGTTGAGTTTCCTAACCATCTTGCCTAATTTATAACTATTTAGATTCACTATTCTCCATTTCTTTCTTCTAATGTTAAATTCATCGAGATCTTTGTTTGTGCTTTGAGTGTCTTATTCGTCATATCTATTCATATGTGAAATTTACCCAATTTTCCATTTCTTAGGTTGAGCTTATCTCTTGAATTTAATAAGTTGAAGATTTTTTTAATGCAGGGGACTATAATGCATCCTGATTACATTTTTTAATTAATTGAAATAATTCAACTTGATCTTTGAATTAACCAAAACCATTTTCTCATTAGTGACATGATTTCTGGCAAATTATGTCACTAATGAGAAAATGGTTTTGGCATTCTGATTCCTATAGCAATCACTGACATTTACAAGCATATCATTCTTTGATATTTTGTTTTGGCCTGAACAATTTCAGATATTCATTCACATTTTTTTTTGGCCTAGACAATCTCAGACAGTGAGTCACATTATCTTGAATTCTTGCATCTTTCCCGCTTTAAACTTTGGCAGAAAGTTGAGTTTCCAAACTAGCTTGCCTAATTTATAACTATTCAGATTCACTATTCTCCATTTCTTTCTTCTAATGTTAAATTCATCGAGATCTTTGTTTGTGCTTTGAATGTCTTATCCATCATATCTATTCATTGAAATTTACCCAATTTTCCATTTCTTAGGCTGAGCTTATCTCTTGAATTTAATAAGCTGAAGATTTTTTTAATGCAGGGGACTATAATGCATCCTGATTATGTTTTTAAATTAATTGAAAATAGTTGTATTCTGATTTTGAAATCAGAATACAACTATTAACGGCTCTGCACAAATGGGCAAATTATGACCAAAAAAGATGAAAATTATAGACTAGTAATTCTTATAATAATTTATGTTAAACATGATTATAATTAGTATAATTGAAATTGAATTTGGTTATTTAATCATTAATTAAAAATTATTTTATTTCTTATAATAATTTTTAAATTAAATGTTGATTATTAAATAAAGTTTGTCATGATAGACTTATCTTATCCAATCCAAGCTTTATACAAATTTGGCTCTAATTCTCTTACCAGCCAATTTTTTCATCCACAAATAAGAAGAAATGCGAGTGGGCATGATGAAGACATACTTCATTTCTCATGGATCACCCACATTAGTGATAAAAGAGCTTCTTGGAAGCCCTTTTCCGCTGAATTGGGATAGTTTTACATGAGAAGCCTAAAGCTATATTGCTCATCTCTGCTCACTGGGATACTTCCTTTCTCTCTATCAATACTATGAGCAGAAATAGCAAAATTTGTTATTTCTATCACAATGACACTCCTCAAGAAATGTACAAGGTAACTCTCTTTTTTCACTTCCATTGATTTGGGATTTTATGTTAAAGGCCATATGTTTAGCCTTGATTTGGACTTTTCATTGCATCTAAATTAACAGTTTGCCAGTTATAGAATCTAATAATTTCCCAAGTTTTCTTTCACCATCTAATCAATACAACAAATTTTAGTTTTGAAATGAAATTGTACATTCCAAATCCTTTTAAAGGTTTCCCAATATACTAAAGTATACCTATGAATGAATGAAGAGGCAAGCAAAAGAAAAAGGCGAGACCAACAAAAACATATTTTATAAAAAAAATAAAAATAAAACATTACATTAACTTGACTGAGCTTCCATGTTCTTCATAGGAGCACTATCACATTCACTTATAAATTATTCCTTACAACTCTATCGATTTGGACTCTCTTTGGTGAGAGAGATTAGCAAAACATTGTCATCATTAATATTTTCTTTACCGATTGATGGTTTCACTTATCTTTTCACAAATTCAAAAAACTTCTATCCTCCTTTCAATCTTTGATCTATAGACTTCTTTTCCACACAATTTTGACTCTCTATCAGCCTAAACACATACCCACACAATCTCCCCAAAGTTTTTATGCTCTAAAAAAATAACTTCAAATTGTTTTATTAAAGAAAGCATTTCAAATAGACACGATAATACTTAAAAAATTGTGATTTACTTCTCCACTTTGTGATTTACTTATCCACCTTTTGAGAGATGCTTATAATACAAAACCAGTGATCAAAAGTGTCTAAATTTTTTACCAAGTGTGTTATACCATGTGTAGATATTTTCTATTCAAATTCTAATAGTTTTATTTTCAATTAGATGGATGTTGATTGGTCTCGCATCATGGATGAAGAAGTTCAATGGCCATGTAGCGGAAAATATTCCTATAGAGATCTTTCATGGAAGAAGTATGTCCTTAAAGGCTCAGAATTATTATCAGCTTGGATTGAAGTTGATAGATTGAAAGATTTTATTGAGGGGGAAAGTTCAAGGGACTCATATCCAACTTGCTTTCACATAAGTTATTCAAGGAAACCCCCTCAAAGTTCTAATACAAAAAATAGGATTAATAGTTATTTGGAATACAACATGTAAGAGTAATATTTTAACTAAGATTATTTATACTTGCAATTGTGAAGTGAAAGAGTGTCTCTAATCATTTGTTATGTGTAACACTAATATGAATATTCTTTATGATTTCTATAGGTATTGGTGCACGTTTGGACCAGAGGACCACAAAGAAAAAGATGCAACACCATTTGATCCTTCCTCTGTTCCCAAATCAGGGAAAGGTAGTAGACCTAGTCGCAAACATACACGATGTGGTTGTACCTACCATTTTAGCACCCGAATCATGGTTGGTAGGCCAACCCATGTCTTGATATGGTACCACCAGGTTCAACATGTGAACAAGGAAGGCATACATTGTCACGGTCAAATCAACAATGAGTTTTTGGGAACAAGGTCCTTCTTTGCACCATTTATTAGTAAGAAATTGCATCAATGGGTTGAGTCATTACTATTGCTTGGCATGCCCACAGATGCAGTGCATAAAAAACATAAGCAAATGGTGCATGAGAAGATGACCATATTTGAGGGTCAATCTTCTAGGGATGATTTTCTTACAATGGATGATATTGCAAATATTGATCGCAGAATTAAGTCACTGAGATACATGTATAATAGTAGTGATGCTCTTTCAGTGCAACAATGGGTTTTGGCAAACCCTGACAAGTGGTTTGCATATCAAGAGTATAGTTCCACTATTGATGGAGATGGGGAGGTCCCATTTGTGCTAGGGATTCAATTACCAGAGCAACTTGATTGGATGCTTCAATATGGCTACAACAATATATTGGCCATGGATTCTACATTTGGTACGAATGCGATGAAGGTATGTTGTATATTCCTTGGTAGAGTTGACTTAAAAATGTTTACACTTGAAAAAAAATATAGTATTGATGAATCATGCCTTATGCCTTATGATAGTTTCAATTGTATACAATGCTTGCATTCGACTCGAAGCATATGGGGGTTCCTGTGGCATGGGTTATTATGTCCAGGTCTTGTGCACATGATATTACATATTGGATGCAGATTCTTCTCCAACGAGCTCACTTTAAGAATATTGATTGGAGATTAAATGCATTTATGGTGGATGATGCAGCTGCTGAGATCAAAGCTATTAGGTAAATTTCATTTGCCATTCAATCTTTGTAATTTTTAAAAATATTTCAATGCATCCCTTAAAATTAAATTAGATACTAAGTAAAAGTATTCATGATGCAGAGAAGTGTTTCAGTGTGATGTATATCTATGCACTTGGCATGTTAGACGTGCATGGCTGAAGAACTTGATTGCAAAGGTCAAAGATAATGCAATTAGACAGGAGATGTTTGATAGACTTGGATTTATCATGCATCATTCAGAAAATGAGGATTTAGCAAAGCATGAGATTCACATATTTATTGAAGACTATAAAGATACACAACCCTTATTCATTGAATATTTTAAGGGACGATGGTCTAATAGATTGAGTATGTGGGCTAGATGTTTCCATACATTAAAACATGCAGGACAAGAGACAAATGGTGCCATAGAGTCCTACCACTCACACCTAAAGAGATGATTCTTGAAAACAATCAAGCGTGCTATAAATTGTCGTGTTGATTGGTTGGTCCATCAGCTGACAACACATGTTTATGTCTATTACTGGTGGGTGCAAGTTAGCAAGAAACATGGTTTTTATAGGAACTTTGATATTGAGAAGATTGAAAACACATCTTGGGCTTGGGCAATGAAAATTCCAGATGATCATGTTACATTCAATGACACAAATGATCACATAGCATGGGTGACAAGTGAAAGTAATCCCAATTTTTGATATGAGGTGTATAACTCCTCACCTGGCCTATCTATGTGTTCTTGTAATTTTTCAATACAAGGATATATGTGCAAGCATGTGATGAAGGTGAACTTGATGAGGGAGAGACAAAGACAACATCTATCTAACATATTGGATGTAGACCTTGATAATATTGTCAGTACAGCTAGTTCTATTGAAGAAGGATGCCACAACAACGTCTCTAATCATTTGGTACTTAACAAACATAAAAAATTTATTCTATTGCTATACCATTATTTGCAAACTATGTGTTTTAATTTTTTTAATGTGTTGCAATGTCAATGTAGGTAATGAATATTGTTATTTTAATTATTCTTAATTTTATTATATAATCTCTGAAATTTTTCTTTTATTTTTGTAGACCATTGAAAACAAAGATGAACATGCAGTGACACAAATGAGGCTACAGATAAAACAAGAGTTGGACAAGTTGCAGGGAAATTCAACTCAAATAGCTGATTTGGCAACACTTACTTTCATTGGTAAGAATTTAAACGACTTATCAAACAAGATTGAGAGTAGGCATGTTTCATCCCAACTTGGATTAGACCATCCAAGTGCAAATCCATTTTTCCCTGTCCAAGATGGATTTGGTCATAGTATTCATCGACAAAGAGACTTGATTGAGTGCATGAATGTGAGGAGAAGGTCAAGTATCTCCAATAGAACACCTATGTTTCCACCAATGCCACGAAATTGCAAGCGTAAAAATTGGTTTGATGATCTTGATAGGGAAAATGAATGAGAAAATAACCAAATTTAGTACAATGAACATAATTTTGATATGGTTACACATGTTTGAAATTGTCCAAGATTTTGATATGCTTCCACATTTTGATATTCTTGAACATAATTTTGATATGCTTCCATATTTTGCATACATGGACAATTATACATTCACTCTATATGTTTCTAATGTGCATATATATGTTATACATACAGTTTACTTAAAGTTCTAGATGTTGGAATAGGATTAAAGTTATTAATAAATCATTGGTGTACATATCCTACAATCACTTTTTCATTGTATATGAGATGAAGAGGTTTCAGATGTTAGAATAGGATGACATGAGAAGAACAAATCAGTCTTTATACATAGCATAAATGATTAGTTGCAGGGGCTCCAAGACTTAGTAAAGGGAATTAGTAAAGATTTCAGAGGGAAAAAATTTAGAACCTTGAAATAAAATTTCATAAATTCAAAACTCCCAGCAATGGGTCATGGCTTAGGAGGCCATAAATGAACCATGATATCCCACAAAGAAAAAAAAAAGAGAAAGAAAGAATGGCATGAACCATAGAACATCTCAGTCTCTGTAATATTTTTAATTTTTTGTTCCAACTACCAATACATGGTGTGCTGATTTCTTTTTTTTATTCATAACTTAATCCAGATTTCTCTTTCAAAATAGAATAATAATCCCCATAGGCCAATTGTCTCTCATTTCAGCTTGGCTAGACATTACAAGTCCCAAGAACTATACACTAGCAATGTTAAGAATACTTAATAGTAACAAGCACAATTCAAATGCAAACAATAAGTCTTTTGTTCAACTACAATTTAATTTGTAGCTACTTTACTTTTACATTTTTCCTTGGGCCTCTATGATTGTCATTCCATGGCCCACATAACTGAACCCATGAGAGATATTGAACAATGATGTCCCACAAAGAAAAAAAAGAGATAAATATATCCCCATTATGTTAAATAGTCCACTTTCCTTGTCTATGCTTTCATGTCTAACCAGGCATTAGCTCATGTCTTGTCTATGCTTCCACATTCTGCATACTTGGGCAGTTATATATTCACATAGCTATATGTTTCTAATGTGCATATATATGTTATACACGTAGTTCATTTAAAGTTCTAGATGTTAGAACATGATTAAAGTTTTGATGGATGTCCACACCCTGTTTGAAAGCTTCCATTTTGGTACAGGTAGGGAGGATACTGGAAAAGTTATGAAATTTCCATCTACAAGTGCCAATTTCTTTTGAGTTAATGCCATTCCATGAGATAACCTCTCTGATCTATTATGTTAAATAGTCCACTTGCCTTGTCTATGCTTCCATGTCTAACCAAGCATTAGCTCATTCCTTGTCTATGCTTTCACATTTTGCATACTTGGGCAGTTATACATTCACTCTATATGTTTCTAATGTGCATATATATGTTATACATGCAGTTCATTTAAAGCTCCAGATTTTGAAACATGATTAAAGTTGCTAACAAATCATTTTTGTACATATCCTACAATAATTTTTTTATTGTATATGAGCTGAAGAGGTTCCAGATGTTAAAACATGATTACATGAGAAGAAAAAATCACTCAAAGATCAAAAATAAAGATCTCACTGGGTGAAGAGGGCATACCCTTTAATCATGGAGTCTGGAGGATGCTAGAAAAGGTTGTGGAATTTGAGTTTAGAATTGTAGTTACATTTGCTTGAAAAGAAAAACTAGATAGTAGCATTTTCAATAAGTAACTTTAAACAATATCTAAAAAATGTTGAAAATGACTTCCTTGGGTAGACTGATGTCTTGTACAAATTAGTTGTACAAGGGAGTAGCTACTCGGCTTACCCACACAAAAAATACCATGTTATAAATTTGAGGACTTTCTGTACTCAATTTTAGTTAGAGAAACATCTTATCTTCAGCTATAATATCTAACAAAAAGTCATCTTCCCACTGTGCTTTGACGGATGTCCATGCCCTATTTCAGAGGCTCACATTTTGGTACAGTCAGGGAGGATACTGGAAAAGGTTATGGAATTTGGATCTACACCTGCCAACTTCTTTTGAGCTAATGTCACTCTATGAGATGACGTCTCTGATCCATTATGATAGTGTGGTTGAGGCTCTCAATCTTTATCAATAATTTTTGGGAGGCAGGAGGTAGTGGAAGGCATAATATAGACACTAAGGGTTGCAAGTCAACAGTTTGAGCAACAACAGACATATTACAATTACTTCTTTTGAGCAGGGATTCTAGGCCTTTTCTACTCAACTGGGACAAATTTTTACAAGAGAAGCCTAAAGCTATATTGCTCATCTCTTCTCACTCAGATACTTACTTTCCCACTGTCAATATTGTGAGCAGAGATAGCACAATTTATGATTTATATCGCAATGATTTCCCTCAAGAAATGTACAAGGTAATTGATTTCAGATTTTATGTCATAGGTCAAATGTTCAGCCTTGACTTGGGCTTTTCATTGCATCTAAATTTGCACTTTTCCAAGTATAGAATCCTTCAATCATAGCCTTCTGTCAAACAGTTCATGTTCCCTGTCTATGCTTACACATTTTGCACGGATATTTTCCAAGGAAGTCAAAGGCAGATGTAGTTGCAGCTGCCAGATGTTCAAATTGTTCATATACCCTTAAAATTCATATGAAAAAATATTATAAATGGGAGAAAATAGAGTTAAATAATTCAAATTTTAAATACAAACAGCTATGTCATGGTCTTTTAGAGGGAAATCCCATTTAAGGGATCTTTTAGCATTCTTAATCCATATAACTATCCAAATGTGGTTGGGTTGGTTAGAAAACAAATTATAAACTGTTAGAAGAGTCTATTGTACAGGCTAATGGGCTATAGTACGGACTGTGATAGGAAATAAAGAAACAACCCAAAATTTTGCAAAGATTGTGTGATGTCTTATATGCTTAGTGATTGATAATCTATTGGAATTGGTCTATTGACACCATAGGAGTGTTTCCTTGTTAGTTTTAAGTCACTTTTAATACTCTTTTCATTTTTTTGAATTCAATTTATATCTCTGTTGGAGCACTGTCACGGTTTGAGGGTTTAAACCTCACTGTTTTGATAGGTAGTTGAAAAGATGGATATCATTCCATGAAAGTAAAGGAATAACCTTCATGGAATGATTGTATCTAACATCTATTTTAATGAAATTAATATTCAATGAACAGATAACATGGAGGAAGGGTGATCACCATTGGTTTGTGACAAGAAACACAAGGAAAGTTGATGGAAATGGTTGCTAGTGTATAGCAGCAGAAAATTGGTGTGAACAAGGGGTGTATTTGTTTATGTGGGTTGTCTTATATTTTTCATTTATTGATGAATCAAGTGTCTTTTATGCCTAGAAGTGCTGGGAAGCATGACATTTGAAAAGCCCTAAAAATAAGGGTTTGAAGAGGCTAATTTGGGGTTTATGATGTTTCAGGGGGTCTGGGGTTAATTACTTTTGGATTTAATCATTTTGAGTCATAATAAGACACTTTTGAAAGTATGGAGTCTTGGGAGTGAAGGAAACTTATACTTCCTTTGTTAATTTGCCCATTTTTCATGCATTTTAGGTTCACGGTGTGAGGACAGCAGTACATGGTCCAAAGAAACCTATTGAATTCTTTTGATATGTTGTATTAGGGCATAAAGGGTAGTCAAATATGGTAAGATTTATTCTAGAGTTTTGGGAAAATTTGGAGTTAAGGCCTTGTGAAGGTTGCTGCAGGGCTACAAGACAGAGGACTTAGGCCTAGGGGGCAGTTTAGAGAAGTTTGAGAGTTAGAGTGTTGGAAATGGTTTGAAACCTTAAAATCCTCTTGAATCCAAGTTAATAATACCTAAAAATACCAAATCTACCACTTTGGGTCTTTAAGAAGAGTCTTGGTTAGTTTGAAGTCGTTTGAAGCACTTGAGGGTTTGGGGAATAGTAGTTAACCTTCTCAAATTTGTGAGCTTATAGTTTGGCTATTCATCCATTTAATATCCTAGTCCAAACACTAGATGACAAATTTAATTCAAGTATGAAGCAGTAATCTTTCAGTTGAAGTCCAAGAAAGATAACAATAATCACTAAATTTCCAATGTAATTTGTATTTGCATCTTTTAGAGGAAGTTACAAAAGAAAAGATAAAAGTAAAAAAGCATGCATGGTGCTTGGTCATAGCAATCCAAAAAGTTGTGAAAGATTGTTGACTATTTATATGCATATTTATGCTACGATGTTTAAGATCAGAAGACTCAATGGGCACTTTTGCAAAGGAACTCAATCAATATTGAAATCCACAACAACATATTGTCATCTTATATCCTTTGTGCATATGGGTGATTAAGTCTCACAACAACTAGAATAGTTGGCGTAACAAGAGGCATTGGTGCGACAAGTAGAGTAATAATGAGAGGCACCACCACAATTAAATATACATTATGTTGTCTATTGGTCTCATTTTGTGTTCTTAATTCTACCATGAAGTTTTGTAAACCAATTTCAAAGGGAGTTCTTTTAGTTGAACCCCTTGCCCATGTGTGAATGTGTGATATTTCTTCTCTAAACACCCTTATAGTGCCATCATGGAGAAGATTCTTGAATTCCTTCTAGAAAGCCTCGTAGTGATTGTTACCTGCAGATTGATATTGTGAAATGTGGGTCTCCTCAGAGACTTAGTAAGAGCTCTTTATTTTCCATTAAAAACATTGGCATTCCTAAGCTTCCAAATATACCAAAGAATTTCAATTGACATGATAGAAAAGAAATTTTTGTAAATTTTCTTAATATCTAGGATGTATCCAAACAAAATGTTATAAATCTTAATATTTTCATGAATGTATAAGCCAAATAGACCCCAGATCTCTCTATCCACCAAGTAGAGAAAAAAAATATGCTTAATATTCTCAAGTGTTCTACATATAGAGAAAATCTTGATGTCTCCATTGGGATGTTTAACGAGGAGTCTATGGAGGAGCAAGCTCCAAAAGAAATATCTTTTCTTAGGTTCCACCTATGATTGTTTATGGTTGATGATTGTCACTTTATCAAACTTTATCATGATTTTCTACATACTTTATCAAATACATAGTGTCATTTGTAGATACAGATAGTGATGCAATGGAGGTGTGACGGTACACCCAAAAACTGAAAATATGTGTCCCTCAAGTCCTTCTTCCTGCAATCACTGCAAGGTTAAAGGAAAAGGCCCTATGATCATCAATCACTGATGTAAAAAAATGTGTCCTACAGGTCAGACAGACCACTAGGTTGATGGGTCTCAATCCCTAAGACTCCAATCACAAGAAGATGCAACTAATCACTAGTTGCTCTAGGAACACCTTGAAGGTAATTTTGGTTTTAAACGGGAAAATTGAGAGAATGCATTAGAGGGGTGAAACTAGCATGGATTATGATCATTTGGGTCCAATAACACATGTTCCAATAGGTTTTACGATTCTGCCATGCAATCTTCATATACTTGTTTTGTAAAGGCCAACTATTGCTTCTAGCCCTGGCTGAAGGGTTTTAAGCATTTAACTTTCAATATTTCAGACTCCAACCCAGACCAATGTCAGTTTTGGAAACCTCTTTTGATGCTTAGATAGACCCCAAAGTACAGAGGATGGGTCTTAAGAAACTTTCAACAAACTATGGCAAAAACAGTTTACTAGAAACCCTCAAGTAGGCCAACTTTGTGAAGGAAGTACCCTCAAAACAACTCATAAAAACTCCAAACCAATTTCATTGGATGGGGAATGTCTAAAAAGGCTTAAGTTCCAAGTTTCAAGTCTGGATTCAAAGATTTAGGCCTCCAAAACTCTGTTGTCCCAACCAAGAATGGAGAAACACATTGGGATGTTCCTCCTAGGGCATCAATTTATTCTTCAATCCCTGCACCATTTGATCTGCAACAAAAAACAAATGAAATTAAATTGGTCAACCTACAGATCCACCAATGGGTTTCAAATTCCCATGGTGGAATCTCAAGATACAAACAGATTTGTGACAAAGCCCTAGTGAAGAAGCAAACTCACGGCTGTAGGAGTAAAATTGCAATAACTTTTGATAGAAATCGAATTAGAACCTCAAACCAAAAGAATCTGAAATTTATTTGTTCAATCTTTCTGCTTCAATTGGTTTCAGATCTCCATCATTCCGTACAAATCCGTACAAGCCAAAAAATAGTCAAAATTGCAGGAAAATGAGTGATTTTTATTGATTCAAAAATGCCAAATACATCATGATACCTTCTACCCACCTATAAGGGCATAAGAAGGCCTCCCCCAACGTTTTACAACCACTTTTCAAACTAACTAACCGTTGGAGGGCTTAGTTACAATGATTATGCAAAGTTGTCAAGTTGCATTTTGACAACTTTGACAACTTTTGCAATTTTTTTGCAAAATATTGCAAAATGAAGTGTAAATGGCCAAAAGTGATCCAAAATGGATAATAATGGTCTAAAAACATGAAATAAAGACAAAACAACTAAAACCTAAGAGTTTTCCAATCCTTTGACCCTCAGTTGACCAAGGGCTTATCCTACCTAATCTTGGTACTGGAGTCTCACAGTTGGATTCTAAGGGCAACTCTTTATTCCTAAACAACCTATGTGCTATTAGGACCTTGTTGATGATCCTTACATTCTTTTTGTGTCCTCCTGATGCTCAGTTGATGTAGAAGGTGCTCCCGCACCAGATAGTGGGAGTGGCATTGGCGCTACTTGTTATTCCAATGAATTGGCTGATGACATTGATGCTCTTGAGAAAGAGTAACATATCTATCAATTTTATTTGTCTAGATGCACTAATATAAACCATATTGATTTATCTTTAGTGTTTTCCAATTGACATTGAATTCATACACTAGGTGTTTGTAATGCATACTTCCCTTTTGAAATTCAAAATTACACTGTTGATGCATCATTAAAAGTTGGAAAGCAACCTCTTGTACAGCTCTCTTGTCCTGAAAATCAAGTTTCATTGATGAGCCTGCATTTTGAAATTTAAAATTATCTCCCATAGATCGATTGTGCTTCTCAATTGGAGACTAAACTCTTGACACGTTCCCTTGAAGTCAGGGTCCTGCTGCCTTCTTATTTTGGCAATCTCCCACTTGCATGACTTTCATTTTGAAACTTCATACTCCTGGTTTTGGGGTGTTTGAACTGCTACTAATCTTCTCCCTAGTGAACTTATTGTGACTTATTTCAAGGGTTAAGAAATATGTAGGCCAACAACGGGACCAAATCTCCCCTCAAGACCCTGGCGTGGATCTTTAGGCCAAATTTGGGCCCCATTCTCCTAGGACATATCGCCAATGGTGACATGTACCTAGGAGAATGAACCCAAATTTGATCTAGGCGCTAGAGATATAGGGTATTTGAAGCATTTTTTATAATATAATTTTCTATATTTTTTGGATCAATTTAAATATAATTTGTATTATATATATTTAAATTACTTCTTACAAAATGCAGTAGGTTTTATACTATTGAAATGATGAAAAATGAGACATGAATATATTTGAAGAATCAAGGATTAGCTTTGGATATGTTCATGATGGCTTATAACCATAGGAGAAAGGAGATATAATAGAAGACTATTAATTTTTTATTTTAGGTTGTTGGATTCAAATGTTATAATATAATTATAATTCATATTTTTCCAAGCATTTGTAGTCTTAGTTAAGTCTTAAGTGATTTTCACAAAAATTCTAAACACGAGCATGTGAACTTTAGCTTTCATGAATTGCATATGATTACATATTTGAAAATATTATATATGAATATTAATAATTTGATGTAGTTCTCTTTGTAGGTAAGTAATGTTGATTCTATTTCTCATTATATGTAATATTTCATTACTTTTATTTACAACCTATTAAATTATTCTATATTTATTTAAATTTGTAACAAAATTAAAACCCTTTACTTTTAAACTAGTTGATTTTTTTTAATAACAAACATTAAATATGCAAATTTATCGTCATGAATGCGAAGATTCTTGATGGTATCAATGGTGAAATCATTCTGTTATCTCTTGTAATGCAAGGATAAATAATTATAATTGAATAGGCTAAAATAAAAAAATAATTACTCAATTCATCATGTATCAAAAAATACAGAGGATAAATATTCAAGAATTGTCCTTACAAAGCTACACTATTTCAAAGGCAAACATTTAACCATAAACATTAAAAATCAGTAGTGCTAGGGTTGCATTGCTCAGAGAATCATTTTGTGAATGTATTTTGTTACATATTTTGTCATTTTATCATATTTTTGTGCCTCCATGAAAAATTTATTCAAATATTTAAGTTGTTGTTGGTGCAATTTTTATGTATGATAAAAAGTTGAAAATTAATTTTTATTAGATATTCAAAATTTCCCCTCATTTTTAAAAATATTTTTTATTTAAAATATATGAATTAAAACCCCGCCAATGACAAAGAGAGGAGGTAAATATTAAGTTGTTTTTCTAATTTTTTAAAGACTTTTTATTACAAGTTGTTTAAGTATTCATGTTGTTGGCTATGCTTAAGGTCATTAGATATACATGGTAGACATTACTCTATCATGGAGGCTTGGGAATAGGGTATGTACATCTATCAAATGGCATGAGGGTTTAAATAATTTATTTTTACATATCATTGACATTCCTCCCTACATGTTTCACTTTTTTTCTAACTATATTAGAGTAGAATTTTTATTATTCTTATTGGATGTAAATATGGTTGTTATTGATATTTAATTTTCTTGGTCATGGGAGCTTGAAAGACACTAGTTGATAGCTTTTCGAGTTTTAACCCCTAATTCTAATGTTCTTAAAAAGTTGTGAAATATGACCAAACTTAAATTGCACATGAAATACACATATCCTCAAATCAAGGATTGGAAAAGGCTAATGAAAACAAGATTTTAATTTCTTTTACACAAAGTTATTCTTTATATCTCATATAGGTATAATAGACTTTTTGGGTGCCCATATTTACTATATTTACCTTGATATGGTAATAATATATAAACCTTACAACAAAATTCATAAATATTCTTGTTCCTTTTTTCTCATTTTTTTGCTAATAATTATCTCTTTTTAAAATTACATACTTTATATCTATTTCCAAATGTATTGTATGTGATGTTTACTATCCTTCTTGAAATGATTCTCTCTATTTTGAATCCTTTTGTACTATGATTTATTAATATATTTCAAGCTATTGAACATTAACTAGGTAGACAAACATATTTGTCTCTAATGATTATTTGATTCAACTTTTGAATTGTCATTTAGTATAGTGCAATCTAAATTGGCTTAATTTGTAGTTTTAAATCAATAATGAAGTTGACTTCTCTTTTTGGTGGAAATTGGAATATATATGCATATTCTTGTACAAGGGTTCTTGAACTTGTGCTATTATTAAAGCTACATAAAATTTAACATATACATCTTAAACCAAACAACTTCACCATCCCACTAAGAGCACATTGACAACTTATGCTTACATTTGAATACAAGTATTAACTTCACATTTTTTTTATTATAAAAGTACATGCATATATGTTTTATTGTGATATTTTAAAAATAATATAAGTAAATTTCTTTACTAATTTGAAAGTACATTGTTTTAACTTAGTTTTGTGTTTCTTTCTCGATTATGATGCTTAAAACTAGGACTAAATTTTACATGGCATGTATTACATCAAGAGTTGTGTAATGACCAATTGTGATCATGTTTTTTTATATTGTTAATTAATACTTTGATATTTTATGTCAATGTAGATATGAAATTATAGTTTTTGTGAGCATTCTTAATATCTTATTGCATTATTGATATGAAAATAATATTGACAACTTAGACAAGTTATAAATATATTATTGATGACAATAAAGAGTTGAAATATTGTAACAAAATATTATGACTAGATACATAGATCATGCCACACATAAAACTATTGGAGTATAAGAATTGAGTTGAGCATATTGAAGCCATGAGAAGTACATCTTTGCCACCTAAATGAAAAAAATTAATATAAAAAATAAGAAAACATGTGATAAGAAATAAAAAAGATCGATAAAAAATTGACATTTGCATCATTATTATATAATGTATGCACATTCTCAACATATAATTTTCCATCTCAAGTATGATAGTCAATAATCTTAACATATTGAAGCCTTCAATTTTGTATTTATTGTGACATATATAATTCAAATTACTTTATGGTAAAATATGGTGTGACCATGATTAGCATGTACAAAATAATGTATAGTGCAAAACATACTTGTACTACATTATATATATATATATATATATATATATATATATATATATATATATATATATATATATATATATATATATATATATATATAAACTTATCCCATTTAAAATATTAGTATCTTCACAACATATTTCCTTTTTTTATAAATTACTATATATTAATATCCATACTAATTTAAATAAAAAAACTAAAATTCTAGCTTATACCCCCAATATAAAATAAGGGCATTGGCACATCATAAATAAAAGTCATTTCAAAAACAAATGCATTGTTGCAGTTGAATCATGCAACTCCATATTAATATTCAATTTTTGCACATGTCTCTCGCGAGCCCTTTCCCTTGCCTTGGCTCTGCGTTCAACTCTTTCTGCCTCATTCTCTTTGTGCTTCCTGCACGGTTCCGATTCCAAAAATTTGGACGGTGAAAGCTGATCCATTGCAGGCTGGGCCTGTTGCAGAAGCCATTCCACTAACATGAATTAAAAAATTAAAATAGGATAAATATTTAAAACTACAGAAAACAAATTTAGTTTTTTCTCAGAAAATGACGAATCATAGGTTCTTAATTCAGATAACAGTTCATGCAACTTTTTAAATAGTTAACAATTTAAAAAAAAATGAAAATGAGATAAATATTTAGAACTATAGAAAACAAAAATTAACAATTTTGAAAAAAATGAAAATAAAAAATATTTAAAACGACAGATTTTTTTTATAATTTTGAAGTTCTACAATTTTATAAATGATTTCCCTTCCCTGTATTTTTTGTGATCGACAGGTTTCTCATTTAAAATGTAAGCAGGGCACTGTTTTAAATGCACGGAACGGTAACGCTGTTTTAAATGTAAGCTGCACGGTAACGTAACACTGTTTTAAAATATAAGCTGCACGGTAACAGTAACAGTGTGTACACGGGACAATAAACAACCGCAACGGAAAAGTGCATTGGGTGAACGGGAGTTGAAGGACAAGTGGAAGGACTGGGCCCACATCCACCTAAGCAGTCAAAGCTTAGTGTGTGATGTTTAAGGCTGGCCCTAAAAATGAACAACTGGATTCCAAAGTCCAAACTTGTAGGCTCCACAAAATTTATTTGAACATGTGTGTTTTCTTACAACCAGAGATAGATTGATCAGCTTTCTTTATAAAGTACTTCTATTTGGGCTTCATCACTGTTAGAATATTCTAGTAATTTCTACCAAGAACTTTGTGGTTTAAGATGGAATTTTCCAGAATAGTAGTTATTTAGTAGTTTTCAGAAATTTATACCTTCTAGAAGGGTTTCCAGAAATTTCTCAAATGCAAAGTCCAAAATATTAAGTGAATTAGATTATTCTAGAGGCCTCCAGCTGGATTAGGGATTAGGTAAAGTTTCTAATATTATATTTAGAATGTTCTAGAAATGTATGTCCAGTACGAGAAAATATTCTAGAGTTTTCTATGTAACTTCTAAGCCTTCTATAAAAAAAGCATTTTGTACTTGTGTTTCAAGCAAGCAATAGATTGCTTCCTCTGCCCACTACAGAGTGGTTTCAGAGTAATTTATATTTGAGAAAATATATTTGTGTTTGTGTTTTGTATTGAATATGATGTTTGTATCTTTGGTTTGAGGAGTGGATTCAATTGATCCTCCCCTACAAAATTGGCATCAGAGCAGGTTTGAAAATCATTTGGAGATCCTGTCACCATTTGTGACAGACGTCAAGAAAGGGAGATCCTGTCACCATTTGTGACAGATGTTAAGAGGGAGATCTTGTCACCATTTGTGACAAACCTCTGAAAGATCTGAAAGTTCTAAGGAGTTTCATAAGTGCCAAAGATAAGAGGCAAGTCAAGGACTGAAGTTCTGCTGATGAGAAAGTTATTCTTTGTGAAGGAGAATTAAATGGTGTTCAGGAGTTTGATTTTATTGTGTTGTAGCACACTAGCTTTCAAGTGTTTTGTCTCTGCCCACTTCACAGTGGTATCAGAGAAAGGGAAAAAAAGTTGATTGTCACCATTTGAGACAGTAGAGGATTGCTGAAGGTTACTGAAAGTCATTGCCTGTAAAATTGGCATAGCAGTTGGAATGTTGCAGCCCTAAGGAGGTGTTGCAGACGAATTGGTAGAACATCAAATCATTGAAGGATATCACAAAGATTTTAGAGGATCAAAGATTGCAGAAGGCCGTAGCCATGTACGCCCAGATTAAGATTGCTGGCAAAAGAAGATCAAATGCAGTCAAATCTGTTGAAGGCATGAAGGATATATTGAAGTATATAGCCGTAGCTATTGGAGGAATTCATTAAGGACAATAAAGAAGATTGAAGGCAGGTGAAGCTTCTTGTAAAAAGCATCATATGGTCAAACATAGAAAGGCTTTGGCATCGGGCAAATAAAAGGATGTTGATAGTAAGAGAAGACAAGAGGGAAGAGAACAAAGAATTTAAATGCCGCAGCATTTGTGGACAAAAATTCAGGGAATAAGATCTTGATGTATAATTATGGATTTTGATGTAATTAGTGGTAGAAATTAGGGGGGAGTGTTAGAATATTCTAGTAATTTTTACCAAGAACTTTGTGGTTTAAGATGGAATTTTTCAGAATAGTAGTTATTTAGTAGTTTTCAGAAATTTACACCTTCTAGAAGGGTTTCCAGAAATTTCTCAAATGCAAAGTCCAAAATATTAAGTGAATTAGATTATTCTAGAGGCCTCCAGCTGGATTAGGGATTAGGTAAAGTTTCTAATATTATATTTAGAATGTTCTAGAAATGTATGTCCAGTACGAGAAAATATTCTAGAGTTTTCTATGTAACTTCTAAGCCTTCTATAAAAAAAGCATTTTGTACTTGTGTTTCAAGCAAGCAATAGATTGCTTCCTCTGCCCACTACAGAGTGGTTTCAGAGTAATTTATATTTGGGCAAATATATTAGTATTTGTGTTTTGTATTGAATATGATGTTTGTATCTTTGGTTTGAAGAGTGGATCCAATCCATCCTCCCCTACAAAATTATTTATTTTCCAACAATCACCACAAGAGATGGAGAAAGGAAATAGAGAATCCTGTGCTGCCTGTAGATGGAGTCGCAAAAAATGTTCACAGCATTGTATTTTAGCTCCTTATTTTCCTCCGAATGATCCAGACAAGTTTGCAATAGTGCAACGTGTGTTTGGAACCAACTATATTGTCAAATTACTTCAAGTAATATGTAACTTGTTCTTCAACTGTAGTGTTAAACGAATATAGTTTTGTATTGATTTTATAGTGGAACTTGTATTTATTTGTGTAGTTGGTTAGGGCGTAGAATCTGAGGTAAGAGAAAGTGCAGTAAAGAATATGGTGTATGAAGCGAGTGTTAGAGAGAAGGACCCTATCAATGGAAGTGCCAGTATAGTGAATGAATTAATGGAGAAAATAGGGAAGCTGGAATCCCAGCTGGCGGCCAAGAATGAAGAGGTAATGAATATGCGTTGTCAATATGATTATCTTATATTTCTCCTGCACAATGGATCTCCTCACATTGTTGAAGAAGATGTATATCTCACTGATTTATATGCATCACAACTAACTGAAGATTTCATGAATGAGGAAATGGGTCCACTTCTGTTGTCATGGGAACTGTCTTAAGATGCACAGATTTATGAGAATATAAGTGATTTATGTATACATACAAGTTTTTCTTCTTTACTGTATTCAGTACTTAATCTAATTTTCTTTGCTTTTAAAGCAATACTTTATAATGCAATAAAGTTGGAAATAGTACTTCAGAATTATGTTTTATATATGCTAAGTACTCACTACTTCATATGCAGTTAAGATTATTTTAGGCTTGCATACTTCATATGCCATTGGATCGAGGAAAAAATTGAATTTTTACGCATTCATTATTTTAGGTTTTACATTTCCAGGTTGTATATAAGTCTATTATAGTATGCTCATTATTCTACATCATTGACGGTCTTGATTCTTACTACACACTTCTATCTTGTCACCTTGAAAGACATGTTTATGCAATGTAATGTACACATAAGATAGAAATTAGGTTGCATTTTTTATGGAGTAAGGTGAATCTATACCTTGGTTTAGAGTTATGGTTTCTATTCGATTTGATAGCAACTAGTTGTGGTTGCTATTCCAATTTGTGAGATTGATTTTTGGAAGCTATTCAAGATAATGTGTTACAATTTTTTATTTTTTGTGTATTAAATATAAAGTTCATAAATATTTTTAATCAATTAAATTCAACCCCTTGAACAATTTTATAATATTTTTGATAAATTTAATCTGAAATTAATTTAGATCAAGTTTGTAGCTGATATCAAGTCTATTAAAAGAAAAATAAATAAATATTAAAAAACCATAACAGAAACGAGAGCCTTATTTAAGAACCTAAGATATAAAGCCACAATTGTGAGGTGGTGAAATCCATTTGGATAGATGATGCTAGCTGGCCTTAACAGTAGGGCCCTACTATCCACCTAAGGTATCAATTAATGATCTTTATTTATTCAAACAGAAGGTTAGAGATGCCTTATATAACTCAAAAATTTATCATTTCGGAAGATGATAATAGTATCTTCTTACAACTGAGATCTCTCATAAGCATATCAACATGAATTGTAGGATCTTTCATAAGCATATCAACTTCTGAAAATTGTCAAGCAATTTATCCAACGCTAAACAAGCAAGCTACAAAGCCATTAAACAACTTCCCTTTTGAATCTATCACATAGAAAAGAATGTATAATACTGTGCATTCAGAGCTGAAATGAAGACCTTAAAAGAGTGGAAGATTAGAATGATTGAATATAAAGAAGAAGCAAAACTTACATTTAGTAGAAATGAAACTTGGATGGATGGAAAATGAAACATGGAAGGAAACATGTCATTGTTGCATTTAAAATCACTTTTACTAGCTGCTTCTCATAAACATGTGCATCTCACAGCACGTCCCACAAGAGTAATGTATCCATTTCCTCATGCATGGAATATCCAGTTTGTTGTGATGTATATACATCAGTGAGATATGCATCTTCTTCAACAATGTGAGGAGATCCATTGTGCAGGAGAAATACTAGATTATCATATTGACAGCGCATATTCATGAGCTCTTCATTCTTGGCTGCCAACTGGGATTCCGGCTTCCCTATTTTTGCATTATTTCATTCACTATACCGGCACTTCCATTGACGGGGTCCTTCACTCTAACACTTGCTTCATATACCATATTCTTTACTGCATTTGCTCTTAGCTATTAACTCAAGTTTTAAACTCTAAACAAGCATACACACAAATATGTAAGTTACACTACAAAATCAACACAAAGCAATATATTTCTTTGAAACTATAGTTGAATAGCAATTGACAAATTACTTGAAGTAGTTTGACGATATAGTTGGTTCCAAACACTCTCTGCACAATTGCAAACTTGTGTGGATCAGAATGAGGAAAATGAGGAGCCAAAATGCAATCCTTTGAACATTTTCTTCGATTCCATTTGAAGGTCGCACAGGATTCTCTATTTCTTTTCTCCATCTCTGGTGGTGATGAAGCCCAAATCAGATGTGAACACTTATTCAATCATCCGCCCGTTACAAACCAGTAAATTCTTTATGTGTGGGGTCTGCAAGATCCTTTTTTAGTGAACGAAATACAAACTCCGTGATATTACTTACAGAGCAATAGTTGATATAGGATAACAATAGGGACAAATACGAGTTCAACATGAATTTCCAAAGCATTATATTACTTCTTTATTTACATTATGAAAGCATTTGTGTATAGGAGATCTAATCCATGGAATGGGCATAAACAGTCACCTAATTTGTGTTGAGGAGATCTAATTTGTCAATTTCAGTCATCCAGGCTCGAAGTTGGTTCCATTGAATTTTGGCCATCCTTTACACAAGATGGTACAAATGAAAAAACAAAAAAAAACAGTGTTTTTTTATGGCATTGTTATAGTATTGTAAAAGCAAATTTGAGGGATCAGATCAGTGAAAATTGCCTAAATATTATTTGTGATATGTAAATTTTGGTTTTCATAGGGTGGACTGTACTTGTATGATATTCTTATGGAGAATGTTTTTGTGGAGAATGTTTTTAAAGTGAATTTTGATATATATTTTTATTAATCTTATATTTCTCGGTTTCTTTTGCAAGAATTTTATTTAATACTATAGCATTGTTATAGTATTTTAAAAGCAGATTTGAGGGATCAGATTCTGTGAAAATTGTGTAAATATTATTTGTAGTATGTAAATTTTGGTTTTCATACGGTGGACTGTACTTATATGATATTCTTGCGGAGAATGTTTTTAAAGTGAATTTTAAGATTTATTTTTTAATCTCATATTTCTCTGGCTTTTTTTGCAAGAATTTTATTTATAAAATATAGATATGATTGTCAATCACATACCATTTATATTGTTTCTGTAAAAAAAAGTCATTATATCATTTCTTAGTAGTTGATATAGAATAAAAATAAAGATAACAAAAATACAATTAAGACAATATGACAATACCAAAGATCTTATGTTAGGTATGGTTGTCCAAAAAAATTGTTGTTTTGTCTAAGGGGAAAATATTTTTTAATTGTATAAAATAAGTAATTATTTGTGGTGTGGTAAATGATGATAGAGACAATTGAATAAATAGCTGATATCGGATTACAATAAATCTAATAGAGAAAAATACAAATTCAACATGAAGGTCCCAAAATATTATGTTATTTTTTGATAGTTGATGTTAGAAAACAATAAAGACAAGAAGACCACAATAATGATAATAGACAATAATTAAAGATCACATGCTAGGTATGATTGTGAAAAAGGGTGTTGTAAATCTTTGAAAAAAATGAATTATATAATATATATATATTTTTGTGGTGTATTGAATAAGTGTTTGATCATGTTTGGGGTTAGTTGTAAAGTTATGTTATACTATTGGTTAGAAATGTTATGCTTGAGAGATATACTAATATTTGTATGAAATATATCATTTTGGGAGTCAATAGTTTTTTTTTCCAATGATTTGAGATAAATAGTTTACCTAATACCACCCACTCATTTTCTATAAGATTTCTGTTATAAAATTAAAAATAATTTTAGAGTTGTGAGTCAATTAATATTTATATTCAACTCTCTTATGAAATGCAAATGTGAAGTATCACATTGTTGCATGGTTTCACGACTAACCATTATGTTTGGGAAGTGGAAGATATATTGGAGGAGCTTGATGTTTCAAGATTCTCATGAAAGACTTAGTGTATGGTAATGTTTCCATTACTAAGTAGTACATTTAGTATGGGTGCTTTTGAAAGGTGCATTTATATAAATTTCTCTTATAAAAGTAAATACATCTTTAGTGTTTTAAGTTGGTTAACATTTGTATTGAACTTTCTTATGCAATGCAAATGTGAAGCATCACATGGTTGTCTGGTTGCATGACTAACCCTTACGTTAGGGCAAGTGGAAGATTTATTAGAGGAGCTTGATATTTCAAGATGCTCATGAAAGATATAGTGTATTTTAACATTTTCGTTACTAAATATTACATTTAGTATGAGTTCTTTTTAAAGTTATATATTTTTCATTTGAGGATTCTCCTAAGACCTTTCATATGTAATCTTATGTTGTCTTTGATATTTGCATTATGGTTATTCATAAGATTGAAAACATGTTTTTCTCTCATAGGGTTGTGTAGAAATCACTTTGCTAAACCTAGTAATTGTTTGATAATGGTATCAATGCTATAGTTGTGGGTGAAGGATATGGTAAAACCTTGGTTTTGTATAAGTAGATTTGGTGCAAATTTAATGTCATGGCAATGATAGAAAGTTATAAAAATTTCAATGTATAAACTATATTTTATCCAAATACTATAATCTTACATTTGAGTTTTGGGGTTGGTAGATTTGGGGCTCTTGTTATAGAGTGGAGGACTAAGAAAAAACCCATTTCTATATTTTCTAAAAGAGGGTCTATGGAGAAATTACAAAACAAACCTAGAACAAAATGAGCCTCACAAAAAGACATGAAATGTCTAAGATATGAATATTCATATAAAGTTTGTAAGATTTGGCACTAGGGCCAAGTTCCAAAGAGAACTCCACTCCTGCCATGAGATGTTGTGTAACATTATGACCATATAAATGTGTATGCATCTCCATTGTAAAGATTAAATAAAATAAATACAAATAATCTTGTGTGATTACAAATAAAATAATTGAGAGGTGTCCATTAGATACAAAACCTCTCTATTGGATAGATAGGGTGTAGTGGGTAGCACCATTAATAACATAACATATGTGCAACATGCATATGTAGACAATACTACATGCATGAGGATCACATTCTTAGTGATTGATACTAGCTTGTTGATGAGCCTTAACCTTCAATTGGGTGGCTTAGTGTGATCCACAAGTGTGAACTGATAAAATCCATTTAGATATATGTCGCTAGTAATGGGTCCTAATAATAAGGCCCCTAATGTCCACTTAAGATATCAAATAATGATCTTTACTGTCTCAAACAAAAGGTTAGAGAGGTTAGAGATATAAAGATATTGAAGATTTGATTAATGAAATTATTACAACTTATCTCTTGGGATATCAATTAGCAACCTATCACAACCATACCAACAAGACCTGTATTTCAGTATAGTTCCTAACAAATGTTAACATAGATGGTTTTGAGAAATAGATTATGGACATCTATTAAAGTAACTAAAAATGAAGTTGAAATTAAAAAATCTCAACATTGTACTACTTATTTGTAATGTGTCAAAAATGGTGGAAGGAACTACTACCCAACTCTAAAATTTACTTTTAGTGAATAGTACAAACAGATTCACTCTGATTCAAATGCCAGATTTGAACCTATAGCGTACACCCAAAGAAAAAAGAAAGAAAGTGATGATACATCACTTGGATTATTTGAAATAGATGCAATGATACTAAAACTAAACTGGACACCGCTGAAAGAGAATTTTTATGTTTTAAAACTTTCTTAAAAAAAAACTGTACACTAGCTGTTTCACAAGACAGAGCTCTTGTGAGCTCGTATGACGAAATTTTCGTCTCACTTAAACTATTTTGTCCTTAAGTTTCCTTTTACAGAAATAAAAATGAGTATCGTTTAAAGAGAAATTATTTCTCCTGAACAGTAATATTGGGATGCTGACATGAACAAATTGCCATATTTCCACCAGCCACAACAATGTTTTCCAAGGGAATCTCCATTCTGAAACATCTTTCAATGTACTAATGAAGGATATAGATAGATATAAGGTCAGATGATAGGGGAAAAAATTAAAGATTTTTTTTAGGCAAATAACATGTAATATTTCACCCTAACGCATCTACTTCTTTAGCCCTAAAATCATACCCTGGTTGGAGGATTTGGTAGCAAAGAAAATATTTATTCACATAAGTGATTTAATTTTATGTGGCATAGTGTCTCTGAAAGAATGTGTTTCTCTTTAAATAAATAAAACTTCGGAAGAACTTTGTTGTAATTAGCTGTATATTACTTCTGAAAACTATCTAGAAAAGAAATTAAATTTTATGGTCAGGTGAGCACAACTATTTGGGAGAATGAGAAGGCTAGAGGAAAAGAGGGTAATTAGAGTTGAAACTAACCAAGGAAGAAATCTAAGACTTAGATGGTTAACAAAATCAAAATATAATATCAATGTAGATTAAAAATCAATTATGCAAGGGTGAATGAGATAAGTTTGATGGTATTATTTAAGTAACATTTGCTCCTTCATGTCTTGAAAATCAACTCCAGTTTTTTAACTAAAAAATACAAAATGATGCTGAAAAAAGTGTGATACAAATAGGACATGAATGTTCCTATAAAAAAAACCACTTAAGAGGGGAAATATTGAAGTAGTATGAGACATTATTGTTTCTTTGAAGGTGATGTACACGAGTATATGCAGGTGCAAAGAAGTCCTACACCTCTCAAGAATTTTTTAATTTCATCTTTATCTAATGTTAAAAGCACATAAATAAGTACAAGATACTATTAATTTTTTGCACTAAGAATTGTGGTAGTGGGCTCATAATCAAAATTCCTTGAAGGATAAGTTGTGGTGTCCATGGTAGAAGAAATGCTAGTGGGAGGAATTTTGTTTCATTAGAGGACTTTATGTTCCTCCAAAGGAAATGCAAGCACAACTATATAGAGGAGTGGAGCGAAGAAGAAAAGATGAAAGTGAGGATTGATCCAAAGATGAGAGACAATATGAGGAAAGAGAGAAAGAGCCAATGTATGATCCTACAGAGGACATAAGTAGTTTGAGTATGAGGATGTGGAAGACCACAACAGGGTCGACTTTGACAAGATCAAATTAAAGGGTCAAGCTAATATCTAGAGGAGAGAAGTCTAGTTGGAATAGTATAGAAGAGGAAAAAAAGATAGTGATATGGGATTGTATGGTAGAGAAGTTAAAGAGACAATCATACTCATGGATTATGAGTTGGATATGCTAAGGAAGTAAAACATTTGAAGCAAGAAAGAACATCTTCAAGGAATACATGGAATAATTCTATTTGATCCTAGATTGAGATATTTTGAGGCTGACAAGGAGAAAGTTTCTCAATATATCAATGGGTTAAAGACGATAATACTTTAAGAGGTAAGGGGTAAAAGCAAAATAAGCTATCACCCTTTTATAAAAGAAAGGCTAACAAAATCAAAGTTGTTCAACTTCAATAGTATAAAAAATACATTTATGTTTGGAATTTGAAGATGATGTAAACTAATTAAATGTGTTAAAATGGATAAAGTTTATGATTAATATTTTTAATAATTTTTTGAATAAGAATTGATATATTTTTTTAATTTTTAAAGATGATTTTTTAGTTGCTAAAAAATATAAAAAAAATAGAGGTCTAGTTCCCACCAAACAATTATATGTAAATAACATTTTTTTTTCCAACATTTCAAAATATGTTATAGATGACATATATAGCTAGTGCATGGAGAAATAAAAATTGGTTTCTGACCTATGTTTTCTCTTTTATAACAATTCAAATTTTAACTCACCTGAAATCGACATTTTTCATCTCCCACCATATTTTTCATAACAAATCTATCACAATCAAATAAATAAATATATATTCTTGAAGAAGACTCTCTCCTCTAGTGCAACATATTTTTGAAATTTATTTAATATGATTTACTATTTTTTTCTTTCTTTGAATCAATATCTCCTTGATTTTTAAGATACGTACTTGCAATATTTTTTAATTACAATATACTATGTCTATTTAAAACACTATAAAATATCTATGAGGATATTCTTGACTCTGATCTCTACAAAAGGGTATTTTTTTATTTTTAAAAAGTATCATTAAAATGATTAGGAGTTATTGAAACGTCACTTTTCTGAAATAATTTTATTTCTATGGTAATTGGACCCAAAGTGGTATAAAACATCCATTTAATAGACATTTCCAATTGGAAAAGTTAAAGAACTTATATAACTTAGCTAGAATGAATCTAGCTAGACCATATGTTTGACCAAAATTAAATTTTAGTTAGAAATACTAAAATTCAGCTGTGCTGATAAGTTAGCCTAAAAGGTGACCCCTGATTGTGTTTTTACCCTAAGCCTAGTCAAAATGACCATGATCATGGAAGCATACCAATTTTTCTTAAAGGTGGAGGAGAAGATAAATAAGAGGTTTGAGAATAGGAAATGGGGAAAAGATCAAGGATAAAAGACTGGAGGCCAATCCTGTGGAGATCAAAAGAAGATTGAAGAGGCTAGTAGTATCTAGATCCATAAGGGAGAAAACATCTATTTTCATAGATATCAAAGTAATGATTGAAGAGGAGGATTTAGATGAGGTCTTGGAATTGGAGGATTATAAGGGACTTATTTCTAGTGTGGAGAATAATTTCCTCAATCATTTGAGTGTCCTCAATATTAAGAAGGACCTATAGAAGCCTTAGGGTAACTCAAAAGTTTCACATGCAAATAAAGATGTTTAATTAGATTCTTAATTTTAAGAAGTAGAAAGAGGCAAGGCTCTTGTTACAAAAAATATCTTGGTGAATTAAAAAAAGATACAATTTAGATGAAGAATCTATTTCATACAAAATGAAAATACAAAGGAGTTTTTTTTGATGTGATCATTGATGGAAGTATCTCACTAATAACCTTGTTTTAGAAGGGATGGTCAGCAAGTTGAATTTGGAGAGGAGGATACATTTGTATTCCTACCATATTGAATAGTTACAAGATTACTATAAGGTTTTGGTCAATGAGGAGTGTTTGGTGAAGTTCAAGATTATAAATTACCATGATGAGATTTTGTGTGACATCATTGTAATGGAAATTTGTCACATGCTATTAGGGAGGCCATGGTAGTTTGATTGACATGTGGTACATGATGAACATGCTAATACTTACTCATTGAAAAAGGATGGAGTTCACTACAAATTGAAGCCTCCAAAGGAAATTAAAGAGATGGTATACAACACTTTTAGAATTTTCGTGGTGGATGGTAGAAATTTTTTGAAAGGTTTGAGACATGAGAATATGTGTTATGTATTAATTTCTAGAGTTGAGAAGGAAAAAGACAATAAAATACTAGCTGAAGTTTCACATCTATTAGAGGATTTTAAGGATATTATATCAAATAATCTACCTAAGAGTTTACAACTTTTAAGTAAGATCAATCATTAGATGGACCTAATTCTTGGAGCCATTTTTCCAATTAAGGAATCTCATAGTATCATTCCAATAGAGAATGAGGAGCTGAATACACAAGTTCAGGAAATTTCAATGAGGAAAGGTTTAATTTTAGATAGTTTGATCCCTTATATGGTACATGCAGTATTAGAACCCATGAATTAGGGAGAATGAAGAATTTATATAGACTCTCAAGCTATCGGCAATATCACAATCAAGTATAGATTTCTCCTTCCAAGAATGGATGATATTATGGATTTCTTGAGTGGAGTTAAGTACTTTTCAAAAAAAGATTTGAAGAGTAAGTATAACTAGATTTGAATAAGGGAAGGAGATGAAAGTAAGAAATTTTTTAAAACTACGTAGGGTCTATACGATTGGTTAGTGATTCCTTTTAGGCTATCCTATGCATTGAGTACATCTATGCAGTTGGAAAATGAGAGTTATGATTTTATTTGATGGGCAGAAGTGGAAGGTCCAACATAGTTTTTGATGCCTTAAGTAAAAAGAAAAACTTTGTTGACAAAGATGTGGATTGGGGTGGTTGAGTTTGATCAACTAACTACAATATTTACACCCGAAGGATCTAGATTTTTTTGGGTCCTATAGATATTGTTTAGAACTAGTTACATTAGACATGAACAAGTGGTTGGATTTCTTTATCCAAGATGGAATGTTTTTTATAGGAGGTTAGTTGTGCATTCCATGACAATCCATGAGAGAGAATTTAATTAAGGATAAACATAGTGGAGAAATAGCCGGGAACTTTGTCCAAGACAAGATCATTTCTCTTATTAGCCAGCACTAATATTAGTCACATATACAATAGGATGTGATCAAAATTATGCAAAATTATTGAGTATGCTAGACAAGAAAGGGGACAAGTTAGGTTATGAAGTTTTATCATCTATTACCTATAATAGAGAAGTGGGAATATGTATCAACATGGATATTGTATCAAGTGGGAATATGTACCAACATCTGGCTTTGCTTGGGGACATGGACTAGAAGAGCACAAAGAATCCATCATGTCTCTAGTAAGGAAGAGTAGTGCTTAGCCATTGGGTCAAAAAGTCAAAGAAAAATATGAGCACAGGGAACCACTAGCGGATGGGTAGAGGGGAAAATGGGCACACACACACAAAAAGGTCAAAAAGAAAAAACTAAAAGTCAAAACAAACTACACCTAGAATAAAAAAACACAAAAACTTGAAAGACAAAAATTATTTACAATTATTTACAGGTACAAGAAAATCCTACCTCGAGAGATAGGGATATGAACTACTCACATGAAACCATTCACCGGGGATAAGTATGAGCCTTTATGGGATTACAAATGGTTTCCATGTGATTTAACTATAAACTTCTGTCATATGACACTTGCTTTGATGTTGGATCTCAAATTGGATGGATGAAAAAATTCTATGTACATGTGCTTGCATTCAAACAATTATGCTTCATCATACACCTTTGTGGCTTTTTGAAATTAACCAACCATACCATTATTGATTACCTCAAGTAGCTGGAAACTACTTGTTGGAAGAAATTATGATCGAGTGCCATGCTTTGGATTGGCTTTTACTCCATAAAAATCAGAGATGCTAACATTATCAATCATAAAATATCATCTACCAACTTAGTCAACTCATCTTCTTCAGATACCAACTCAACCATAATTTCATTTTCAAATAAACAATCATTAGCAAAAACATTACCTTCTTTATTTTTCATGTGCATGATTATGTTGTCATCGTCTTCTAGAATGCACTTTTCTAGTTCAGTTTGTGGGGATAAATTTTCATCAGATGTGTCAAGATCATGAAATTCGAAAAGATGTTTATCTCTAACCTTTGAATCTCCATAGAATTATATAGGTAAATATAATGCATTCTATCCACCCCGAGAAATTTTATTATCAAGTTTCCCCAATTGCTTTTCAACCACTGCAATATCAATCATACTAAATCATCTTGACACACAAAAGAAGGATCAGAATTCAAATATTCCTTTTTCAATCTATATGATAGACTATTCTTATGGTATATAGCTGAAGCTAATGTTTTTTGGATATTAATTTCCACTATCATAGGATCAAACTTAAAAGAAAGGGATTTTTTTTTTATACAACCAAAATATCCATCTAGTGGACATGAAGGATAAAAATATGAATTTTTTATACCTTTACCAACATTAACCAGAAGGTCTCCTTTTACATGCATCTCTTCTCCTCCATCCTACACACATGATGAAAAATATCTAGAATCTTCATTTTTAGCTTAGTGCACACTTTCTCTTTGTTGAACTAATTGTGATCCCAAGGTGCTAATGATTTTGCCATTGTTGGTGTGAAATCTTGGTTCCCAATAAGAAAGAAATTGAAAGACATCGATTCTTTATTTTCTAATTTTTCCTTTGGTATCTTTGCTAAAATCAAAATCTCTTTTGTAAGGCTCTTGAGATGGTAATATATTTGATGTACACATTTTAGCAATAAGGTGGGTCTATGATCTTTAGAGGGATTTCAGCTATTCCTTTCAACTTCAAAAATTCTCCCTTCAAAGGCATTCCAACGATATTGCAACATTTGATCATTTTCAACATTTAACTCTTTAGACGTAGGTGTATTTCTGAATTATTTTCTTGGCTAGACCTCTCTCTCACTCAAGATTGAAAAATTGTGAGAAAAAAAATATTTCGGGATAGCTAGAACTTCTTCATCATCAAATATCAATTCTTGTTTAAGTTGTAATATTCGTTTTTTGCAAGCTTGCTTGTTTAAGTTCTAATATTCTTTTGTTGTGAGCTTGCAAAATATTTGTCTCTTCTTCTAACTCTTTCAACTTGTGAAACATTATGAAAAGACTCCTCCATAATAGTGCGGATGCATTGTCATTTTCTATGCTTTCTTTATTTTGACATCCTCTGAAATAAGTTTTCTTTTTCATGATTCCAAAATTCATGTAGCACCTTATCATCCATTTCAATAATTTCCTTGATAGTAGGGCTGGGTATTTTAAATTTTCTTCTCACTTTTTGCATTTTCATAATGAATCAATAGAGTCACCAATCTCCTACACAAAGAGATAATTTTAACACTTGGAAAAATAAATCACTGGTCTTTGATTTTGATCCCTAGCAGAGTCACCAAAAATGTGTTAGTAATAGATTTTTCATTTTACACAAGCTTTTGAAATCACACCTAAATGCACAAGACAAAGCCTGAGACTAACAATTGAGTCACTTGTAATTTGGTTATGTGCAAGTTCTCTCTGATTTTGAGCTTGTCAATTCTGAACTCTTGAACCTATCAAACCCGTTGAATTGGTTCAAGAGGTTCAATGACTTGTTCTTTCACTTAACCAAACTTTAACATGCGACTTTAGAGGGAACATTTTTATAGAGGCACGGCATGAAAATAGAGAGACTTGAGTTAAAACTTTTAAATTGGGGGAGGGGGCAGAGTTCCATAGGCAAGCCAACATGATGCCAAGATCATCCATGCTAAGGCAATTGTAAAAACTGCCATCATGAAATGCACACAAAAAATTTACAGAGGGATGTTTAGTTGTAGCTCTTATATTTGGTTCAAGGTAATCTCTGTATATAGGTCTGTATGTGCATTGTAATGGATTTATTTTTTATTGCAAGTAAAAATAGGTTTTATGGGGACTCAAAACCCCTTAAAAGTCTTACAAGAAAGGAATAAGCATTAACTTCACTAAAATGAAACAAGACTGGAAACCAGTCTGCAAGAACCAGAACCAACACAAAAAAACAAAAACCAAAAACTGGAAACAACACCTGGTAGCAAAAAAACCCTAACAGCTAAAAAAGCATAGGACCAGGGGAATAAGAGGACCTAGGCAAACTCCAGACGAGTTTCCTCTACCTCTTTCTTTTCCTTAGAAACTTTCTTGATGATCGCATTGAAATCTGAAAGCTCCAGGATCATGTCATGGATCTTCTTCCTTTTTGTAGACCTTGTGGGTTTGCCAAGACCATCATCATCCGCGTCCACTTTATCATCTTCGAGCTTCGTGGTAGGAGATCCAACATCCATCTTTGCCTTGATAGTCATGAAGAACTCCATCAAAAACCCCATGAACATGTTATTATCCAACATGTGCTTCTTCATAGTATTCTCCAAGTTTTCCATTTTGACCTGCATTTCCTTCATATTTTTATCACCCTCGTTGACCTTATTGATATAAATCCCCTCCGACCTAGTAGCTAAATTCCCCTACAGAAGATCAAACTTGGCAGAGAGGGAGTGAAATTTCAGGTTGAGGCTTTTGATTTCTTGGAAGACCCATTTCATCAGGTGGAAAGAGTACATTAACATCACCTTCATCATAGACATGACTTGTTGTCTAACTTTCAGTCACCCATTTTTTATTGGCAATATTGGTGTCATATGGTTATGTCAGTCTAGTCAGTCTGGTGTCTAGGTCTAAGTCTTCCCTAGGATAGGAAGTCTTTTCGGGTTCCCCTTCATTTGCCATCTTGTTTCAAGCTGGGTGGGTGTTTTCAAGGTCTCATCATTTGGGTAGGTTGTAGATCCTAACCCGGCAGAGGCTTGTGCTTCAATGGATGTTTCTTCCTCAGGAAATGATATTCAGATGTTGTAAGGAATCAGAAAAAGGGGTTCTTTATTTGGATAGTAAGGTGTCAGAATTGATGTGGGCATTCAAAGAAGTCTATTCCATATATAGAAGATCTACCTCTTGCATGGGTGATCTCAGAATGGTAACAATGTTCCTAAGTCTTCAATAAGGAAACAGAGGTACTCTTGAAAGTCTTCAGAATACATTGAATTTCATAGCAATACAGAGATTTACTCTTCCTCTCTTGCATTTGGAAGTTTGGAAGGATTAAATAGCATCAGTTAAATAAAGTGCCTTTACTAATAGAAGCTAAAACTTTCCTACATGAAGGCATATGATCTAAAAATGATAATGGTCAATTGTTTCCTAAACTATAATAAAGGATGCAATAGTGCCAATAATCGGCATAGAAACATCATTGGAACAGAGATATGAATAACGTCATGCTATAATGAGATGTGATCAGAAAAGATGCATCAAATATCATGACTGTGCCTTCTAAAAGATCATAATCTGAGTTCGGGTTTTAGTTCTTTATCAAGTTTGAATGCAGACTCAGTCTTCAAATGTATTTTGGTAAAATCGACCTCCATGCTGGCAATAAATTTCAAATGAATTTCAATGACATGATGGTCTATTTGCGACAGAGAGTTTCAAAATGCAGCATTGCCTAAGTAATGGTCGAATATATGAAGCCTCGGCATGTTTCATACTTGGCATGCATTTGGTTGTTACTTTTCTAACATAACTCGATGCAACCAAATGATGTTTAAAGTGTCTAGAGATGTGAGTTGAAGAGTTGTAATCAGTGTTCGAAGAGGAAAAGACCATTAAAAATGCAACAGAACCGAGCTTGATATGCCTCTTACACATATTTTTACAGTCACTAAAGACTTTTGATCTCTATTATTTTGATGCATATCTCTGTTCTCTAAGACAAAATGAAACCAATGCAACAAACGGTGTGCAAAATGATTAAGAAATGGCGGAGATATGTCCGGGCAGGATTTCCAATTTTTGCTACTCCAGGCGGAGGCCGCACCTCTTAGGGGCCTTTTCCGCACTCCATAGAACTTCATCATTTGCATAATGATCTGAGTATAAGTGTTAAGGAATCATTTGTTTGAACCTAAAAGACACGTGCCAAGCTTTAAAAGTTTATTGCATGCTTCATATTGGAAAGCGAAAATCTTAGTTTTTGGTGCGCCATAGTCATTTTGCGTACCCACAGAGGGCAAAACCCGCCGGCTCCTCTCTCCTCATTTTTGAGTCTTCTTCAACTTTCAACCATCTGGGTCCTCATGAAATCCTTTATAGAATGTTTCATCTTCAGAGAGTTCGGTCTAAAAATGCTTGCAACAGGTTGAGGTGGAAATTCAGATTTTGCCTACGCTGGAGCCATTTGCGCACTCAGTTTGCCAAAACCCGCCAGCTTATATCATGGTGGTTTCAAAGTCTTCTTGATTTTTGATGATTTGGGTCTGTTTATAATCTCCTAAAGAACATTCTTTGTGTTGAAAGTGTAACGTGAAAGTGCCCAAAAGGTTCAGAGTGGAAAATTCCATTTTAAGTGCTCCAAAGGTGCTCAGCCGGTATGTTAACATTGTGACAGCAGAATAGAAGTCGAATGGTTTTGTTATTACATCTTATGTTATAGTCAGAGATCAAAACACAATCCAAATCACCAGATATGCGCCAATTGGTAAGTTGGCTCTTATAAAAGGAGTAAGCTTGCGGTTATTCAAAATAACCGTTACAAATACCAAATGTTGATGAAATAATATGCTTAGATTATGTGCTGTTGAGTCACGATAGTTATGATGGGATGTTCCTTTTGTATCTCAAAAGGATGAGAATCAAAATGAATATCAGATTAATCCTATTAAGCGTAGCATTTCAGTGGATATTAACTACAGCTCACGATAGACTTAAACTGGTATCCTAATCTATGGAGGATAATCAGAAGTTGTAAGAAGATGAGTTTGCTTATTAATGTATTCTAAAGGAGAACCGAGCCTATACAGATCTTTTGGCAATTCTTTTAAAAATCAGTGATCTTTCTTCAAAGGAAATGAGTTTTTTGGCTACTTTGGAATATAATTGCCGCAGCAAGCCATTTTAATGAGGTGATATAAGATGTTCGGTGCTTTCAAATAAGACAGAGCCCTATTTTGTTAATCCAGTAAACGTATCATTTGAGGATGGAGACAATACTTGTTTTAAGATTGATGGTTAGCGTCTTCTACCTTATGTTGTTTTTCAAATTCAAGTTTAGTAATGATGTTTCGACTCCATAGCCCAATGGATTCAGTTCAACAAATGCTGGTTGGAGATGAAGAGTTTCAGATTCCATAGTGACTGTTCGAGTTCTTAGATTGGAAAAGTCTCTTTCTTTGTATTTTTTCTCTTTGTATTCAAAGAAGAGGGAAGGTCATTGGCTCTTAGAAGCCTGATGTATTGTAAAGTCTATAAATTCTGAAAAGAAACTCAGTATAGGGGTTGGCAAATTGTTGGCATGAAGGGAGGTTGCAGAGACAATCACGCTTGGTGTCGATTCTTTACTATCCAAGTGCTTTACTTTTCTACATACAGTCAGAGAGCTGGAGTGGAGGAGAGGGCATGTTTTATTTCTGTAATTTCATTCATGTATTGAGATTAATGTTTAGTCTTTGTAATAGATTTGGCTATAGTATGCAAGCAAATATGATCAGAGTATTGTATCTATGTGTTTAAAACAAAGAAAGGTTTTGTTATGAATCAAAGTATTTGAACAATACTTTTCTGATTATTTTCAATCAGAGTATTGTTATGGTCAGTTTTGAGCACTTTCTTGTATTCTTGGTCAAATGGTGATTGGGAGATAGATCAGAGTACTATCAACTGATCCTATTGCAGAAATTTGAATGTTCAATCTTCATTTTTCATCTCATGTCATTGCATTTGCATAACAAATAGCATTCTTGCATCACCAATGTTAGGAAGTCATAGGATGTGTGAGTTCCTGAAATTGGATAGGATTAGAATCTAAATCTGCCTGAGTTAGTCCTGGATAGGATTAGCTTGGTTTAGCCTCTTGTGCTCTCAGGTTAAGAGCATACCTGGATTAGATTTAGGAACCAAACATAATTCCTTGAAAATCATTTACATAGGGAGCTCTACCTACAAATTCAGAGAAAAGCCAGTCATCAGAGGATGGCTTTTCAACTGTTGTAAGTGGGTTTTGTTCATCATTCAGGCATCAAGAGTCATACTATCACAAGGAATATAAAAAGGACAAATCTATTTACTAACAGATTTTTGGTGACTCTGCTAGTGAGTTGGAAAAGAAGACCAGTGCTGGAGATTATATTTCTAGTTTTATTTTTATCTCCGTTGGAGATTGGCGACTCTGTGTCTTTAAAAGAATTCTATTTTCTTATCAGAGCTTGAAGGATTTGAAAGTTCTTATTATTTAAGTTCCCAGCTTGTGTTCTTGGCAACTAAGAAGAAGAATACTTTGGTTTTTCAAGCTACATTGTTTATTTTCTCTGCTATTTAGAGATTGGCGACTCCGTTGTAAAAAGAACCATGCCTATTGAAATAGTGAAAGGAAAGAGACCAGACCCTTCCTTTACGGAACTTAGCCAAACTACTGATCCTATTTTGCATGATATGTTTGAAACCTTGTTAAAAAATGTAGTAAGGAAGAATCTGAATATTATGGGGGATCATGCAACTATGCTATTATGGGAAAAGATTTGTGAAAGATATCACTTGCTGAAAGAGGAAGAAGTGAGAATAGAACTTTTGCAGCTAATGAAAAAGGTTGCAATGGATGAGGATCCTACACTCCAACTACTCTGGAGAAAAATTGAAAAGAATTTTAATTACAATATGGAAAACAACATAGGCATAGGCCAGAATCCTCAGATTAGTGAATTGTGGGAGCTAGCTGAGGAAAGATTTTATTTTCTCCAAGATTCCAGACAGAGAAGCTCAGATGCAACTAAAGTATCAAAGAACAATTATGAGTGTGGTGGAGAACCTGAAATTTCTTCATTACCATGGATGAGTCATAAGCCTACAGAAAATGATTAGCATGAAGATCATTCCCAGCCCGAACCATCACAGGAAGAAGAAAAGATTGTTATTATTCCTTGCTTCTCAACGGTATTTCCTGTGGAGTCATTAGTTACACCTTTAGATTCATCATTAAAAGTTGGGAATGAAACTTTTTCTCCTAATGCTGAGCCTGATGCAACAAGTATGAATCTGGAATCACTCTCAGAACTGCAGACAGAAGAATCAGTTTTGGTTCAGCATGTTGAAATTGTTGATGCTCTAGAAAGCATTCCTAAAGAAGATATAATCAGTGAGCAGAATGAAGAGACCATATCAACCAAAGGTTCGAGTTCTGAAAAGCAAGAGAAGCCTTGTTTTCCAGGAGCACAACTTTCAGTGAAGACAACCTTCTCAATGATGAAGAATTGGTAAGAACGGTTGATAAACAATTTTCTTTCATGCCTTTATTTGTTTCTGATTTAAAAGGTTTCAGATTTGAAGAAAATAAGGATAAAATTTTGCATGAAGTCTCTAATGAAAATGATCAGATAGTTGATACATCTCCAAAACATGAAGAGTTGAATTCCATTGAAAATTTTAATGAAACTGATTTTCAAGTTGCAAAGGTTTATGATGATACTATATTGGAATCTATGTGTCTTGAAGAAAAAGTGGAAACATGTTTTATTAAATCTGAAATTATGGTTGAAGAAATGATCAGCAAAATTGAAAGAGAAATAAATGGGGATTATACTTCCAATTGTTATCTTCCTGAAACTAATGAGCTCGCTGCATTACGTTTTAGTAGTCATCATATTAAATCTGAGAATGTAGATGTTGAAGAGAAAAAGTTTTCAATTACTGGTGAAGTGCTGAAACATCATATAAAAGATAAAGAATTAGATGAAAATTTTTTTGATCTTGAAATGAAGAATGATCAATCTATGGTATCGGCTATATGGGGATTTTCTACAATCAATTCAAAATCAGAGGAACATTTTTCAGATTTGACAAATGTTAAATATGAAGAGGATGTTTCAGTTCTCGTAGAATTTGTGGATAATAAAGAATCATTCAGTTTTAGCCCAGGTTTGAAATCTGAATTTAACAATGTTTGCAACTATTTTGATGCCGGTATTCTTGATAATTTTCTTGGCAATGAGATAAATATATGTGACTATTTTCCAGCAGCATATACTAAATCTGATGATTGTCTTTATCCTTCACCAAAGAAGTCAGAGCATGTGGAAAATGGATATACACTTTTCAGCTCTGATTCGAAATCAGAAGTTGTTGTTGACAGTATTTGTAAATAGTATGATGATATTTCTCTGCTAAAAGATTTTCAATGTGCTGATTTTGCTAATCCTGATTTGAAAGTTGATACTAAGGATAATGATGGAATAAATAGAGATGATAATGCTAAAAAGGATGAAATGAATTACATTCCAGTAATGTATCCAGAATGTGTTGAACATTTTCTTCCATCACAGAAGTTTGAGCATGTAAGGAAGGATGTTCTTTTCTATCATTAGAGTCCTTGCACAATCCATAATAGATCTGTTTCTTCTTTCTGCTATTCCATTCTGGTCAGGAGTTCTAGGAGCTGATACCTGTCTTTTGATTCCTCTTTCAATGCAAAAGTTGTTAAAATCATGGGAGATGAATTCACCACCTCTGTTTGATCTTAAGCATTTCAATCTTTTCCCTGTTTCCTTTTCCACTCTTGCTAAGTACCATTTGAACTTTTCAAATGCTTCTAATTTTTCTCTTAAATACATAACAGTCATCATTCTAGAATAATCATCAACGAAAAGAATAAAGAATTTATCTCCAGTATAGCTTTGTATACCAATAGGTCCACATAAATCAGTATGCACAATTTCCAAAATTTCTTTAGACTGATAGTTCTTACTCTTGAAACTAGTTTTACTCATTTTGCCAATTTGACAATTCTTACATAGACCAGTGTCAGGTTTCTTCAAAGTAGGAATGCCTCTAACCTTCTTGAATTTGCTTATTTTTATCATGTTATCAAAATTCACATGACATAACCTTTTGTGCCATAGCCAACTTTCTTCTATTTGAGCAATAAAGCACGAATATTCACTGAGATCAAGATAAAATAAGTTACCTTTTGTTTGTTTGCCTGATCCAATGAGTTTTCCTTTTCCATCCAGCAGTCTTGCTTGACCATTCATGAATTCAACCTTGAAACCAGTGTTGATTAGCTGTGCTACACTTAGAAGATTATGTTTTAGTCCTTCAACCCAATAAGCATTATCACATATGAGTTCTTTGGTTAATGAGATTCTTCCTTTTCCTTTTATACAACAAGGTTCATTGTTTCCAAATCTTACATTACCATTGTCACAGTCTTCTAGATATTCAAATTTTGTCTTGTCACCAGTCATGTGATGTGAACATTCGTTGTCTATTATCCATATATCATCTTTGCTTATATGAGAAATAAGTGCCATCTTATCTTCATCATCATCAGATTCATCTTTTATAGCAATAAAGACAATTTCTTCTTCACTATCATCAGAATCTTTAGCCATAAAACATGATTTCTTACCTTTATCCTTGTATGATTTGAAATTCTTTTTGCCATAGTACTTGTGACTTCTCTTCTCTTCCTTGACTTGCTTGTTTGGGCACCTAGCTGCAATATGTCCAATTTCTTCACATGAAAAATAGATTAAAGGAGTTTTACCTTTATATTTACCTTTCCCTCTAGAGTACTTCTTTGCAAGTAATGCTTCTACAATTTCAAGATCACTATCAGAACTTTCTTCTGATACTTCTTCACTTTCTGAATGAACTTCTTTAATTTTCTTGTTCTTCTTTAGTGAAACCTTGGCCTCAAATGCTGATTCAATATTTTTGGAATTTGGAACATAGTTGTCGTAGTTGTCTAATTCAAAGGTTGTCAATCTTCCAACTAAAGCATCCAAAGTTATATTGTGGTTTGTTTCACATCTTCTTTCTTGAATATCTGATACTCTTATTGCATAGATAGGGAGTAATGTTCTGAGTACCTTACTTATAATAGTCTCATCTAAGATTGTTCCTCCAGAAGCTCTAATTGCACTTACACTTGCTTTGATTCTTTCAACATATTTTGCAATGTTTTCATCTTCCTTCATATTCATCTTGTCAAACTGTCCTCTTAGGCTTTCTGCTTTGGCTCTTTTCACATTTGCATCACCACCATATATTTTCTTTAGTGCCATCCACATTTCATATGCAGTAGTGTAGTCTTTAATATCATCAAATTCTTCATAGCTGAGAGCAGATGCAATGTCTATCATCATGGTGTTGTGAGTCTTTTTATCTGCAATGTCTTCAACAGTTAATGCGCCATTAGGAATTGTGTATTCTTCATCAATGTATTTGCATCCTGAATCACCAATGGAAGCTAGATGAAGTCACATGAGACCTTGCCATGCTGAAAAGTTATCTCTGTTGAGCTTTGGAATTTCCCTCTTGTAAGACATCCTGATCTTTAGCTTAGGTCTTTGAAACCCTTCCTGCAAGCACCAAAAGCTCTGATACCAATTGATGGAATATGGATGAAGTGACTGAGAGGGGGGGTGAATCAGTCAACCATAAAACACTTCACAATTAATTCTTTCCAGATCTCTTAGGATATCTTAACAATGTTATGTGTTTCAGCACTCGGTAAATAGATTGCAGTAACTTTGAAGATGCAGAAAGTATTAGCAAAATTATCTTTAGATATTCATCAGCACATGTATATGATTGAGAAAGCAATTAAGAACACAAGAGACACAAGATTTAACGTGGAAACCCAATATGGGAAAAACCACTAATGTATCTAGATACTGATTTTCACTTTTCTGAAGTGATGCCCGGTTAGAAGCCAACCCGGTAAAAGGTTACAAAACACACTGTTAGGTGTGACCTTGTTAGAGGATTTAAAACACCCTGCTAGGAGTGGCCTGGTAAGAGGTCTTGAAAACAATTCAATGGAATTGTCACCTTGTTAGAGGATTTACAATATGGTTGTTAAACCAACTCGGTTAAGAGATTTAGAATTCACTGTTACAATGATAAGAAGGTAACAATGAAAAATGACCTGTATAATAATGCAACTGTCTTGCTGATTACAGATCTCTGTTCTACATAAGTCTGATCCTTTCTGATCGAATAAATCTCTGCTGCACCTCAAGGATATCTGAACATCCTTCACAAATTCGCATACACCTTTTCTACGTTTCTTCTGTAAAATCTTCTGCTGTATTTCTTGTTTACTTTTCACATTTGACCTTTTATTTATATGATTTTAGATTTGTCAAATCGACATTATTTAGTATAACAGTCAGCTGAATTAAGCAAACTCTATTTGCAAAAATCCTTCAAGGGCCGACAGTGCTCGGTGACCATAACTTTCTATAATCTTTCGGAGACCGAGGGAACTCGGTAAACACCGACAATCTTTTACCTTCGATAACCGACTGAACTAGGTAAACACTAACTTTTCTTCGATGACCGACTGAACTTGGTAAACACTAAATTTTCTTCGATGACCGACTGAACTCGGTAAACACTAAATTTTCTTCGATGACCGACTGAACTCGGTAAACACTAAATTTTCTTTGGTGACCGACTGAACTCGGTAAACACTAAATTTTCTTCGATGACCGACTGAACTCGGTAAACACTAAATTTTCTTTGGTAACCGAGTGAACTCGGTAGATACTGATTTTCTTTGATAACCGAGTGGACTCGGCAAGCACTAATATTCCTGTCTGGCAGACCGACTGAGCTCGGTAGGATCTGATTGCTGCGGACTATGACATTGTGTGACATCAAAGACAATACATAATTGAGTAGCAATTTCTTTCAGACAATTGTTTCCAACAAAATATACTTTAGAACTGTACATTTTGGGGGCCATACACACGGTCTACCCAAGCCAACCCTTGTATGTGAAAATGTTGTCAATACTTTTGTCCTATAAAAACTATTGAAAAATAATATAGTATTTTGAAAATTCATTGCAAATTTTCACTTTGCCCTTCAAGTCTGCTTTGTACACAATATCTTCTAAGTTTTGAATTCCCTTCACTAAAAATGCGCATGGCTTAAACATCACACACTAAGCTTGACCGCTTAGTGTGTCATCCTGTGGGGTACACCTAATTCACCCCTACCCCGTTTGCTCCCGTAAACTTTCAAACTTACCCTGTCTGCTCCCGTAACCGTCCAAACTTATCGCCACTGTTTAGCTATCAACTTTTTCAAATTTTTAATTACAGCTACTACCATCAACTCTTCATCGGCACCTTTAATAGCCCATGTATCCCGCGCTCTACCAAAATGCCTGCATTTTTAATTTCTTTTGCAGTGTTTTCAATTTCTTCGGCAAGGGCACCGTTCAACTCTGCCAGACAATGAAAGGTATGTAATTTTAAACCAGTTCACATTCTGATTTTCCACTGCAGGTTTGAGAAAATAGTTTTGGCATTCTGATTCCTGTAGCAATCGCTGACATTTACAAGCATATCATTCTTTGATATTTTGTTTTGGCCTGAATAATTTCGGATATTCATTCACATTTTGTTTTGGCCTAGACAATCTTAGACAGTGAGTCACATTATCTTAAATTCTTCCATCTTTCATGCTTTAAACTTTGGCACAAAGTTGAGTTTCCTAACCATCTTGCCTAATTTATAACTATTTAGATTCACTATTCTCCATTTCTTTCTTCTAATGTTAAATTCATCAAGATCTTTGTTTGTGCTTTGAGTGTCTTATTCGTCATATCTATTCATATGTGAAATTTACCCAATTTTCCATTTCTTAGGTTGAGCTTATCTCTTGAATTTAATAAGTTGAAGATTTTTTTAATGCAGGGGACTATAATGCATCCTGATTACATTTTTTAATTAATTGAAATAATTCAACTTGATCTTTGAATTAACCAAAACCATTTTCTCATTAGTGACATGATTTCTGGCAAATTATGTCACTAATGAGAAAATGGTTTTGGCATTCTGATTCCTATAGCAATCACTGACATTTACAAGCATATCATTCTTTGATATTTTGTTTTGGCCTGAACAATTTCAGATATTCATTCACATTTTTTTTTGGCCTAGACAATCTCAGACAGTGAGTCACATTATCTTGAATTCTTGCATCTTTCCCGCTTTAAACTTTGGCAGAAAGTTGAGTTTCCAAACTAGCTTGCCTAATTTATAACTATTCAGATTCACTATTCTCCATTTCTTTCTTCTAATGTTAAATTCATCGAGATCTTTGTTTGTGCTTTGAATGTCTTATCCATCATATCTATTCATTGAAATTTACCCAATTTTCCGTTTCTTAGGCTGAGCTTATCTCTTGAATTTAATAAGCTGAAGATTTTTTTAATGCAGGGGACTATAATGCATCCTGATTATGTTTTTAAATTAATTGAAAATAGTTGTATTCTGATTTTGAAATCAGAATACAACTATTAACGGCTCTGCACAAATGGGCAAATTATGACCAAAAAAGATGAAAATTATAGACTAGTAATTCTTATAATAATTTATGTTAAACATGATTATAATTAGTATAATTGAAATTGAATTTGGTTATTTAATCATTAATTAAAAATTATTTTATTTCTTATAATAATTTTTAAATTAAATGTTGATTATTAAATAAAGTTTGTCATGATAGACTTATCTTATCCAATCCAAGCTTTATACAAATTTGGCTCTAATTCTCTTACCAGCCAATTTTTTCATCCACAAATAAGAAGAAATGCGAGTGGGCATGATGAAGACATACTTCATTTCTCATGGATCACCCACATTAGTGATAAAAGAGCTTCTTGGAAGCCCTTTTCCGCTGAATTGGGATAGTTTTACATGAGAAGCCTAAAGCTATATTGCTCATCTCTGCTCACTGGGATACTTCCTTTCTCTCTATCAATACTATGAGCAGAAATAGCAAAATTTGTTATTTCTATCACAATGACACTCCTCAAGAAATGTACAAGGTAACTCTCTTTTTTCACTTCCATTGATTTGGGATTTTATGTTAAAGGCCATATGTTTAGCCTTGATTTGGACTTTTCATTGCATCTAAATTAACAGTTTGCCAGTTATAGAATCTAATAATTTCCCAAGTTTTCTTTCACCATCTAATCAATACAACAAATTTTAGTTTTGAAATGAAATTGTACATTCCAAATCCTTTTAAAGGTTTCCCAATATACTAAAGTATACCTATGAATGAATGAAGAGGCAAGCCAAAGAAAAAGGCGAGACCAACAAAAACATATTTTATAAAAAAAATAAAAATAAAACATTACATTAACTTGACTGAGCTTCCATGTTCTTCATAGGAGCACTATCACATTCACTTATAAATTATTCCTTACAACTCTATCGATTTGGACTCTCTTTGGTGAGAGAGATTAGCAAAACATTGTCATCATTAATATTTTCTTTACCGATTGATGGTTTCACTTATCTTTTCACAAATTCAAAAAACTTCTATCCTCCTTTCAATCTTTGATCTATAGACTTCTTTTCCACACAATTTTGACTCTCTATCAGCCTAAACACATACCCACACAATCTCCCCAAAGTTTTTATGCTCTAAAAAAATAACTTCAAATTGTTTTATTAAAGAAAGCATTTCAAATAGACACGATAATACTTAAAAAATTGTGATTTACTTCTCCACTTTGTGATTTACTTATCCACCTTTTGAGAGATGCTTATAATACAAAACCAGTGATCAAAAGTGTCTAAATTTTTTACCAAGTGTGTTATACCATGTGTAGATATTTTCTATTCAAATTCTAATAGTTTTATTTTCAATTAGATGGATGTTGATTGGTCTCGCATCATGGATGAAGAAGTTCAATGGCCATGTAGCGGAAAATATTCCTATAGAGATCTTTCATGGAAGAAGTATGTCCTTAAAGGCTCAGAATTATTATCAGCTTGGATTGCAGTTGATAGATTGAAAGATTTTATTGAGGGGGAAAGTTCAAGGGACTCATATCCAACTTGCTTTCACATAAGTTATTCAAGGAAACCCCCTCAAAGTTCTAATACAAAAAATAGGATTAATAGTTATTTGGAATACAACATGTAAGAGTAATATTTTAACTAAGATTATTTATACTTGCAATTGTGAAGTGAAAGAGTGTCTCTAATCATTTGTTATGTGTAACACTAATATGAATATTCTTTATGATTTCTATAGGTATTGGTGCACGTTTGGACCAGAGGACCACAAAGAAAAAGATGCAACACCATTTGATCCTTCCTCTGTTCCCAAATCAGGGAAAGGTAGTAGACCTAGTCGCAAACATACACGATGTGGTTGTACCTACCATTTTAGCACCCGAATCATGGTTGGTAGGCCAACCCATGTCTTGATATGGTACCACCAGGTTCAACATGTGAACAAGGAAGGCATACATTGTCACGGTCAAATCAACAATGAGTTTTTGGGAACAAGGTCCTTCTTTGCACCATTTATTAGTAAGAAATTGCATCAATGGGTTGAGTCATTACTATTGCTTGGCATGCCCACAGATGCAGTGCATAAAAAACATAAGCAAATGGTGCATGAGAAGATGACCATATTTGAGGGTCAATCTTCTAGGGATGATTTTCTTACAATGGATGATATTGCAAATATTGATCGCAGAATTAAGTCACTGAGATACATGTATAATAGTAGTGATGCTCTTTCAGTGCAACAATGGGTTTTGGCAAACCCTGACAAGTGGTTTGCATATCAAGAGTATAGTTCCACTGTTGATGGAGATGGGGAGGTCCCATTTGTGCTAGGGATTCAATTACCAGAGCAACTTGATTGGATGCTTCAATATGGCTACAACAATATATTGGCCATGGATTCTACATTTGGTACGAATGCGATGAAGGTATGTTGTATATTCCTTGGTAGAGTTGACTTAAAAATGTTTACACTTGAAAAAAAATATAGTATTGATGAATCATGCCTTATGCCTTATGATAGTTTCAATTGTATACAATGCTTGCATTCGACTCGAAGCATATGGGGGTTCCTGTGGCATGGGTTATTATGTCCAGGTCTTGTGCACATGATATTACATATTGGATGCAGATTCTTCTCCAACGAGCTCACTTTAAGAATATTGATTGGAGATTAAATGCATTTATGGTGGATGATGCAGCTGCTGAGATCAAAGCTATTAGGTAAATTTCATTTGCCATTCAATCTTTGTAATTTTTAAAAATATTTCAATGCATCCCTTAAAATTAAATTAGATACTAAGTAAAAGTATTCATGATGCAGAGAAGTGTTTCAGTGTGATGTATATCTATGCACTTGGCATGTTAGACGTGCATGGCTGAAGAACTTGATTGCAAAGGTCAAAGATAATGCAATTAGACAAGAGATGTTTGATAGACTTGGATTTATCATGCATCATTCAGAAAATGAGGATTTAGCAAAGCATGAGATTCACATATTTATTGAAGACTATAAAGATACACAACCCTTATTCATTGAATATTTTAAGGGACGATGGTCTAATAGATTGAGTATGTGGGCTAGATGTTTCCATACATTAAAACATGCAGGACAAGAGACAAATGGTGCCATAGAGTCCTACCACTCACACCTAAAGAGATGATTCTTGAAAACAATCAAGCGTGCTATAAATTGTCGTGTTGATTGGTTGGTCCATCAGCTGACAACACATGTTTATGTCTATTACTGGTGGGTGCAAGTTAGCAAGAAACATGGTTTTTATAGGAACTTTGATATTGAGAAGATTGAAAACACATCTTGGGCTTGGGCAATGAAAATTCCAGATGATCATGTTACATTCAATGACACAAATGATCACATAGCATGGGTGACAAGTGAAAGTAATCCCAATTTTTGATATGAGGTGTATAACTCCTCACCTGGCCTATCTATGTGTTCTTGTAATTTTTCAATACAAGGATATATGTGCAAGCATGTGATGAAGGTGAACTTGATGAGGGAGAGACAAAGACAACATCTATCTAACATATTGGATGTAGACCTTGATAATATTGTCAGTACAGCTAGTTCTATTGAAGAAGGATGCCACAACAACGTCTCTAATCATTTGGTACTTAACAAACATAAAAAATTTATTCTATTGCTATACCATTATTTGCAAACTATGTGTTTTAATTTTTTTAATGTGTTGCAATGTCAATGTAGGTAATGAATATTGTTATTTTAATTATTCTTAATTTTATTATATAATCTCTGAAATTTTTCTTTTATTTTTGTAGACCATTGAAAACAAAGATGAACATGCAGTGACACAAATGAGGCTACAGATAAAACAAGAGTTGGACAAGTTGCAGGGAAATTCAACTCAAATAGCTGATTTGGCAACACTTACTTTCATTGGTAAGAATTTAAACGACTTATCAAACAAGATTGAGAGTAGGCATGTTTCATCCCAACTTGGATTAGACCATCCAAGTGCAAATCCATTTTTCCCTGTCCAAGATGGATTTGGTCATAGTATTCATCGACAAAGAGACTTGATTGAGTGCATGAATGTGAGGAGAAGGTCAAGTATCTCCAATAGAACACCTATGTTTCCACCAATGCCACGAAATTGCAAGCGTAAAAATTGGTTTGATGATCTTGATAGGGAAAATGAATGAGAAAATAACCAAATTTAGTACAATGAACATAATTTTGATATGGTTACACATGTTTGAAATTGTCCAAGATTTTGATATGCTTCCACATTTTGATATTCTTGAACATAATTTTGATATGCTTCCATATTTTGCATACATGGACAATTATACATTCACTCTATATGTTTCTAATGTGCATATATATGTTATACATACAGTTTACTTAAAGTTCTAGATGTTGGAATAGGTTTAAAGTTATTAATAAATCATTGGTGTACATATCCTACAATCACTTTTTCATTGTATATGAGATGAAGAGGTTTCAGATGTTAGAATAGGATGACATGAGAAGAACAAATCAGTCTTTATACATAGCATAAATGATTAGTTGCAGGGGCTCCAAGACTTAGTAAAGGGAATTAGTAAAGATTTCAGAGGGAAAAAATTTAGAACCTTGAAATAAAATTTCATAAATTCAAAATTCCCAGCAATGGGTCATGGCTTAGGAGGCCATAAATGAACCATGATATCCCACAAAGAAAAAAAAAAGAGAAAGAAAGAATGGCATGAACCATAGAACATCTCAGTCTCTGTAATATTTTTAATTTTTTGTTCCAACTACCAATACATGGTGTGCTGATTTCTTTTTTTTATTCATAACTTAATCCAGATTTCTCTTTCAAAATAGAATAATAATCCCCATAGGCCAATTGTCTCTCATTTCAGCTTGGCTAGACATTACAAGTCCCAAGAACTATACACTAGCAATGTTAAGAATACTTAATAGTAACAAGCACAATTCAAATGCAAACAATAAGTCTTTTGTTCAACTACAATTTAATTTGTAGCTACTTTACTTTTACATTTTTCCTTGGGCCTCTATGATTGTCATTCCATGGCCCACATAACTGAACCCATGAGAGATATTGAACAATGATGTCCCACAAAGAAAAAAAAGAGATAAATATATCCCCATTATGTTAAATAGTCCACTTTCCTTGTCTATGCTTTCATGTCTAACCAGGCATTAGCTCATGTCTTGTCTATGCTTCCACATTCTGCATACTTGGGCAGTTATATATTCACATAGCTATATGTTTCTAATGTGCATATATATGTTATACACGTAGTTCATTTAAAGTTCTAGATGTTAGAACATGATTAAAGTTTTGATGGATGTCCACACCCTGTTTGAAAGCTTCCATTTTGGTACAGGTAGGGAGGATACTGGAAAAGTTATGAAATTTCCATCTACAAGTGCCAATTTCTTTTGAGTTAATGCCATTCCATGAGATGACCTCTCTGATCTATTATGTTAAATAGTCCACTTGCCTTGTCTATGCTTCCATGTCTAACCAAGCATTAGCTCATTCCTTGTCTATGCTTTCACATTCTGCATACTTGGGCAGTTATACATTCACTCTATATGTTTCTAATGTGCATATATATGTTATACATGCAGTTCATTTAAAGCTCCAGATTTTGAAACATGATTAAAGTTGCTAACAAATCATTTTTGTACATATCCTACAATAATTTTTTTATTGTATATGAGCTGAAGAGGTTCCAGATGTTAAAACATGATTACATGAGAAGAAAAAATCACTCAAAGATCAAAAATAAAGATCTCACTGGGTGAAGAGGGCATACCCTTTAATCATGGAGTCTGGAGGATGCTAGAAAAGGTTGTGGAATTTGAGTTTAGAATTGTAGTTACATTTGCTTGAAAAGAAAAACTAGATAGTAGCATTTTCAATAAGTAACTTTAAACAATATCTAAAAAATGTTGAAAATGACTTCCTTGGGTAGACTGATGTCTTGTACAAATTAGTTGTACAAGGGAGTAGCTACTCGGCTTACCCACACAAAAAATACCATGTTATAAATTTGAGGACTTTCTGTACTCAATTTTAGTTAGAGAAACATCTTATCTTCAGCTATAATATCTAACAAAAAGTCATCTTCCCACTGTGCTTTGACGGATGTCCATGCCCTATTTCAGAGGCTCACATTTTGGTACAGTCAGGGAGGATACTGGAAAAGGTTATGGAATTTGGATCTACACCTGCCAACTTCTTTTGAGCTAATGTCACTCTATGAGATGACATCTCTGATCCATTATGATAGTGTGGTTGAGGCTCTCAATCTTTATCAATAATTTTTGGGAGGCAGGAGGTAGTGGAAGGCATAATATAGACACTAAGGGTTGCAAGTCAACAGTTTGAGCAACAACAGACATATTACAATTACTTCTTTTGAGCAGGGATTCTAGGCCTTTTCTACTCAACTGGGACAAATTTTTACAAGAGAAGCCTAAAGCTATATTGCTCATCTCTTCTCACTCAGATACTTACTTTCCCACTGTCAATATTGTGAGCAGAGATAGCACAATTTATGATTTATATCGCAATGATTTCCCTCAAGAAATGTACAAGGTAATTGATTTCAGATTTTATGTCATAGGTCAAATGTTCAGCCTTGACTTGGGCTTTTCATTGCATCTAAATTTGCACTTTTCCAAGTATAGAATCCTTCAATCATAGCCTTCTGTCAAACAGTTCATGTTCCCTGTCTATGCTTACACATTTTGCACGGATATTTTCCAAGGAAGTCAAAGGCAGATGTAGTTGCAGCTGCCAGATGTTCAAATTGTTCATATACCCTTAAAATTCATATGAAAAAATATTATAAATGGGAGAAAATAGAGTTAAATAATTCAAATTTTAAATACAAACAGCTATGTCATGGTCTTTTAGAGGGAAATCCCATTTAAGGGATCTTTTAGCATTCTTAATCCATATAACTATCCAAATGTGGTTGGGTTGGTTAGAAAACAAATTATAAACTGTTAGAAGAGTCTATTGTACAGGCTAATGGGCTATAGTACGGACTGTGATAGGAAATAAAGAAACAACCCAAAATTTTGCAAAGATTGTGTGATGTCTTATATGCTTAGTGATTGATAATCTATTGGAATTGGTCTATTGACACCATAGGAGTGTTTCCTTGTTAGTTTTAAGTCACTTTTAATACTCTTTTCATTTTTTTGAATTCAATTTATATCTCTGTTGGAGCACTGTCACGGTTTGAGGGTTTAAACCTCACTGTTTTGATAGGTAGTTGAAAAGATGGATATCATTCCATGAAAGTAAAGGAATAACCTTCATGGAATGATTGTATCTAACATCTATTTTAATGAAATTAATATTCAATGAACAGATAACATGGAGGAAGGGTGATCACCATTGGTTTGTGACAAGAAACACAAGGAAAGTTGATGGAAATGGTTGCTAGTGTATAGCAGCAGAAAATTGGTGTGAACAAGGGGTGTATTTGTTTATGTGGGTTGTCTTATATTTTTCATTTATTGATGAATCAAGTGTCTTTTATGCCTAGAAGTGCTGGGAAGCATGACATTTGAAAAGCCCTAAAAATAAGGGTTTGAAGAGGCTAATTTGGGGTTTATGATGTTTCAGGGGGTCTGGGGTTAATTACTTTTGGATTTAATCATTTTGAGTCATAATAAGACACTTTTGAAAGTATGGAGTCTTGGGAGTGAAGGAAACTTATACTTCCTTTGTTAATTTGCCCATTTTTCATGCATTTTAGGTTCACGGTGTGAGGACAGCAGTACATGGTCCAAAGAAACCTATTGAATTCTTTTGATATGTTGTATTAGGGCATAAAGGGTAGTCAAATATGGTAAGATTTATTCTAGAGTTTTGGGAAAATTTGGAGTTAAGGCCTTGTGAAGGTTGCTGCAGGGCTACAAGACAGAGGACTTAGGCCTAGGGGGCAGTTTAGAGAAGTTTGAGAGTTAGAGTGTTGGAAATGGTTTGAAACCTTAAAATCCTCTTGAATCCAAGTTAATAATACCTAAAAATACCAAATCTACCACTTTGGGTCTTTAAGAAGAGTCTTGGTTAGTTTGAAGTCGTTTGAAGCACTTGAGGGTTTGGGGAATAGTAGTTAACCTTCTCAAATTTGTGAGCTTATAGTTTGGCTATTCATCCATTTAATATCCTAGTCCAAACACTAGATGACAAATTTAATTCAAGTATGAAGCAGTAATCTTTCAGTTGAAGTCCAAGAAAGATAACAATAATCACTAAATTTCCAATGTAATTTGTATTTGCATCTTTTAGAGGAAGTTACAAAAGAAAAGATAAAAGTAAAAAAGCATGCATGGTGCTTGGTCATAGCAATCCAAAAAGTTGTGAAAGATTGTTGACTATTTATATGCATATTTATGCTACGATGTTTAAGATCAGAAGACTCAATGGGCACTTTTGCAAAGGAACTCAATCAATATTGAAATCCACAACAACATATTGTCATCTTATATCCTTTGTGCATATGGGTGATTAAGTCTCACAACAACTAGAATAGTTGGCGTAACAAGAGGCATTGGTGCGACAAGTAGAGTAATAATGAGAGGCACCACCACAATTAAATATACATTATGTTGTCTATTGGTCTCATTTTGTGTTCTTAATTCTACCATGAAGTTTTGTAAACCAATTTCAAAGGGAGTTCTTTTAGTTGAACCCCTTGCCCATGTGTGAATGTGTGATATTTCTTCTCTAAACACCCTTATAGTGCCATCATGGAGAAGATTCTTGAATTCCTTCTAGAAAGCCTCGTAGTGATTGTTACCTGCAGATTGATATTGTGAAATGTGGGTCTCCTCAGAGACTTAGTAAGAGCTCTTTATTTTCCATTAAAAACATTGGCATTCCTAAGCTTCCAAATATACCAAAGAATTTCAATTGACATGATAGAAAAGAAATTTTTGTAAATTTTCTTAATATCTAGGATGTATCCAAACAAAATGTTATAAATCTTAATATTTTCATGAATGTATAAGCCAAATAGACCCCAGATCTCTCTATCCACCAAGTAGAGAAAAAAAATATGCTTAATATTCTCAAGTGTTCTACATATAGAGAAAATCTTGATGTCTCCATTGGGATGTTTAACGAGGAGTCTATGGAGGAGCAAGCTCCAAAAGAAATATCTTTTCTTAGGTTCCACCTATGATTGTTTATGGTTGATGATTGTCACTTTATCAAACTTTATCATGATTTTCTACATACTTTATCAAATACATAGTGTCATTTGTAGATACAGATAGTGATGCAATGGAGGTGTGACGGTACACCCAAAAACTGAAAATATGTGTCCCTCAAGTCCTTCTTCCTGCAATCACTGCAAGGTTAAAGGAAAAGGCCCTATGATCATCAATCACTGATGTAAAAAAATGTGTCCTACAGGTCAGACAGACCACTAGGTTGATGGGTCTCAATCCCTAAGACTCCAATCACAAGAAGATGCAACTAATCACTAGTTGCTCTAGGAACACCTTGAAGGTAATTTTGGTTTTAAACGGGAAAATTGAGAGAATGCATTAGAGGGGTGAAACTAGCATGGATTATGATCATTTGGGTCCAATAACACATGTTCCAATAGGTTTTACGATTCTGCCATGCAATCTTCATATACTTGTTTTGTAAAGGCCAACTATTGCTTCTAGCCCTGGCTGAAGGGTTTTAAGCATTTAACTTTCAATATTTCAGACTCCAACCCAGACCAATGTCAGTTTTGGAAACCTCTTTTGATGCTTAGATAGACCCCAAAGTACAGAGGATGGGTCTTAAGAAACTTTCAACAAACTATGGCAAAAACAGTTTACTAGAAACCCTCAAGTAGGCCAACTTTGTGAAGGAAGTACCCTCAAAACAACTCATAAAAACTCCAAACCAATTTCATTGGATGGGGAATGTCTAAAAAGGCTTAAGTTCCAAGTTTCAAGTCTGGATTCAAAGATTTAGGCCTCCAAAACTCTGTTGTCCCAACCAAGAATGGAGAAACACATTGGGATGTTCCTCCTAGGGCATCAATTTATTCTTCAATCCCTGCACCATTTGATCTGCAACAAAAAACAAATGAAATTAAATTGGTCAACCTACAGATCCACCAATGGGTTTCAAATTCCCATGGTGGAATCTCAAGATACAAACAGATTTGTGACAAAGCCCTAGTGAAGAAGCAAACTCACGGCTGTAGGAGTAAAATTGCAATAACTTTTGATAGAAATCGAATTAGAACCTCAAACCAAAAGAATCTGAAATTTATTTGTTCAATCTTTCTGCTTCAATTGGTTTCAGATCTCCATCATTCCGTACAAATCCGTACAAGCCAAAAAATAGTCAAAATTGCAGGAAAATGAGTGATTTTTATTGATTCAAAAATGCCAAATACATCATGATACCTTCTACCCACCTATAAGGGCATAAGAAGGCCTCCCCCAACGTTTTACAACCACTTTTCAAACTAACTAACCGTTGGAGGGCTTAGTTACAATGATTATGCAAAGTTGTCAAGTTGCATTTTGACAACTTTGACAACTTTTGCAATTTTTTTGCAAAATATTGCAAAATGAAGTGTAAATGGCCAAAAGTGATCCAAAATGGATAATAATGGTCTAAAAACATGAAATAAAGACAAAACAACTAAAACCTAAGAGTTTTCCAATCCTTTGACCCTCAGTTGACCAAGGGCTTATCCTACCTAATCTTGGTACTGGAGTCTCACAGTTGGATTCTAAGGGCAACTCTTTATTCCTAAACAACCTATGTGCTATTAGGACCTTGTTGATGATCCTTACATTCTTTTTGTGTCCTCCTGATGCTCAGTTGATGTAGAAGGTGCTCCCGCACCAGATAGTGGGAGTGGCATTGGCGCTACTTGTTATTCCAATGAATTGGCTGATGACATTGATGCTCTTGAGAAAGAGTAACATATCTATCAATTTTATTTGTCTAGATGCACTAATATAAACCATATTGATTTATCTTTAGTGTTTTCCAATTGACATTGAATTCATACACTAGGTGTTTGTAATGCATACTTCCCTTTTGAAATTCAAAATTACACTGTTGATGCATCATTAAAAGTTGGAAAGCAACCTCTTGTACAGCTCTCTTGTCCTGAAAATCAAGTTTCATTGATGAGCCTGCATTTTGAAATTTAAAATTATCTCCCATAGATCGATTGTGCTTCTCAATTGGAGACTAAACTCTTGACACGTTCCCTTGAAGTCAGGGTCCTGCTGCCTTCTTATTTTGGCAATCTCCCACTTGCATGACTTTCATTTTGAAACTTCATACTCCTGGTTTTGGGGTGTTTGAACTGCTACTAATCTTCTCCCTAGTGAACTTATTGTGACTTATTTCAAGGGTTAAGAAATATGTAGGCCAACAACGGGACCAAATCTCCCCTCAAGACCCTGGCGTGGATCTTTAGGCCAAATTTGGGCCCCATTCTCCTAGGACATATCGCCAATGGTGACATGTACCTAGGAGAATGAACCCAAATTTGATCTAGGCGCTAGAGATATAGGGTATTTGAAGCATTTTTTATAATATAATTTTCTATATTTTTTGGATCAATTTAAATATAATTTGTATTATATATATTTAAATTACTTCTTACAAAATGCAGTAGGTTTTATACTATTGAAATGATGAAAAATGAGACATGAATATATTTGAAGAATCAAGGATTAGCTTTGGATATGTTCATGATGGCTTATAACCATAGGAGAAAGGAGATATAATAGAAGACTATTAATTTTTTATTTTAGGTTGTTGGATTCAAATGTTATAATATAATTATAATTCATATTTTTCCAAGCATTTGTAGTCTTAGTTAAGTCTTAAGTGATTTTCACAAAAATTCTAAACACGAGCATGTGAACTTTAGCTTTCATGAATTGCATATGATTACATATTTGAAAATATTATATATGAATATTAATAATTTGATGTAGTTCTCTTTGTAGGTAAGTAATGTTGATTCTATTTCTCATTATATGTAATATTTCATTACTTTTATTTACAACCTATTAAATTATTCTATATTTATTTAAATTTGTAACAAAATTAAAACCCTTTACTTTTAAACTAGTTGATTTTTTTTAATAACAAACATTAAATATGCAAATTTATCGTCATGAATGCGAAGATTCTTGATGGTATCAATGGTGAAATCATTCTGTTATCTCTTGTAATGCAAGGATAAATAATTATAATTGAATAGGCTAAAATAAAAAAATAATTACTCAATTCATCATGTATCAAAAAATACAGAGGATAAATATTCAAGAATTGTCCTTACAAAGCTACACTATTTCAAAGGCAAACATTTAACCATAAACATTAAAAATCAGTAGTGCTAGGGTTGCATTGCTCAGAGAATCATTTTGTGAATGTATTTTGTTACATATTTTGTCATTTTATCATATTTTTGTGCCTCCATGAAAAATTTATTCAAATATTTAAGTTGTTGTTGGTGCAATTTTTATGTATGATAAAAAGTTGAAAATTAATTTTTATTAGATATTCAAAATTTCCCCTCATTTTTAAAAATATTTTTTATTTAAAATATATGAATTAAAACCCCGCCAATGACAAAGAGAGGAGGTAAATATTAAGTTGTTTTTCTAATTTTTTAAAGACTTTTTATTACAAGTTGTTTAAGTATTCATGTTGTTGGCTATGCTTAAGGTCATTAGATATACATGGTAGACATTACTCTATCATGGAGGCTTGGGAATAGGGTATGTACATCTATCAAATGGCATGAGGGTTTAAATAATTTATTTTTACATATCATTGACATTCCTCCCTACATGTTTCACTTTTTTTCTAACTATATTAGAGTAGAATTTTTATTATTCTTATTGGATGTAAATATGGTTGTTATTGATATTTAATTTTCTTGGTCATGGGAGCTTGAAAGACACTAGTTGATAGCTTTTCGAGTTTTAACCCCTAATTCTAATGTTCTTAAAAAGTTGTGAAATATGACCAAACTTAAATTGCACATGAAATACACATATCCTCAAATCAAGGATTGGAAAAGGCTAATGAAAACAAGATTTTAATTTCTTTTACACAAAGTTATTCTTTATATCTCATATAGGTATAATAGACTTTTTGGGTGCCCATATTTACTATATTTACCTTGATATGGTAATAATATATAAACCTTACAACAAAATTCATAAATATTCTTGTTCCTTTTTTCTCATTTTTTTGCTAATAATTATCTCTTTTTAAAATTACATACTTTATATCTATTTCCAAATGTATTGTATGTGATGTTTACTATCCTTCTTGAAATGATTCTCTCTATTTTGAATCCTTTTGTACTATGATTTATTAATATATTTCAAGCTATTGAACATTAACTAGGTAGACAAACATATTTGTCTCTAATGATTATTTGATTCAACTTTTGAATTGTCATTTAGTATAGTGCAATCTAAATTGGCTTAATTTGTAGTTTTAAATCAATAATGAAGTTGACTTCTCTTTTTGGTGGAAATTGGAATATATATGCATATTCTTGTACAAGGGTTCTTGAACTTGTGCTATTATTAAAGCTACATAAAATTTAACATATACATCTTAAACCAAACAACTTCACCATCCCACTAAGAGCACATTGACAACTTATGCTTACATTTGAATACAAGTATTAACTTCACATTTTTTTTATTATAAAAGTACATGCATATATGTTTTATTGTGATATTTTAAAAATAATATAAGTAAATTTCTTTACTAATTTGAAAGTACATTGTTTTAACTTAGTTTTGTGTTTCTTTCTCGATTATGATGCTTAAAACTAGGACTAAATTTTACATGGCATGTATTACATCAAGAGTTGTGTAATGACCAATTGTGATCATGTTTTTTTATATTGTTAATTAATACTTTGATATTTTATGTCAATGTAGATATGAAATTATAGTTTTTGTGAGCATTCTTAATATCTTATTGCATTATTGATATGAAAATAATATTGACAACTTAGACAAGTTATAAATATATTATTGATGACAATAAAGAGTTGAAATATTGTAACAAAATATTATGACTAGATACATAGATCATGCCACACATAAAACTATTGGAGTATAAGAATTGAGTTGAGCATATTGAAGCCATGAGAAGTACATCTTTGCCACCTAAATGAAAAAAATTAATATAAAAAATAAGAAAACATGTGATAAGAAATAAAAAAGATCGATAAAAAATTGACATTTGCATCATTATTATATAATGTATGCACATTCTCAACATATAATTTTCCATCTCAAGTATGATAGTCAATAATCTTAACATATTGAAGCCTTCAATTTTGTATTTATTGTGACATATATAATTCAAATTACTTTATGGTAAAATATGGTGTGACCATGATTAGCATGTACAAAATAATGTATAGTGCAAAACATACTTGTACTACATTATATATATATATATATATATATATATATATATATATATATATATATATATATATATATAAACTTATCCCATTTAAAATATTAGTATCTTCACAACATATTTCCTTTTTTTATAAATTACTATATATTAATATCCATACTAATTTAAATAAAAAAACTAAAATTCTAGCTTATACCCCCAATATAAAATAAGGGCATTGGCACATCATAAATAAAAGTCATTTCAAAAACAAATGCATTGTTGCAGTTGAATCATGCAACTCCATATTAATATTCAATTTTTGCACATGTCTCTCGCGAGCCCTTTCCCTTGCCTTGGCTCTGCGTTCAACTCTTTCTGCCTCATTCTCTTTGTGCTTCCTGCACGGTTCCGATTCCAAAAATTTGGACGGTGAAAGCTGATCCATTGCAGGCTGGGCCTGTTGCAGAAGCCATTCCACTAACATGAATTAAAAAATTAAAATAGGATAAATATTTAAAACTACAGAAAACAAATTTAGTTTTTTCTCAGAAAATGACGAATCATAGGTTCTTAATTCAGATAACAGTTCATGCAACTTTTTAAATAGTTAACAATTTAAAAAAAAATGAAAATGAGATAAATATTTAGAACTATAGAAAACAAAAATTAACAATTTTGAAAAAAATGAAAATAAAAAATATTTAAAACGACAGATTTTTTTTATAATTTTGAAGTTCTACAATTTTATAAATGATTTCCCTTCCCTGTATTTTTTGTGATCGACAGGTTTCTCATTTAAAATGTAAGCAGGGCACTGTTTTAAATGCACGGAACGGTAACGCTGTTTTAAATGTAAGCTGCACGGTAACGTAACACTGTTTTAAAATATAAGCTGCACGGTAACAGTAACAGTGTGTACACGGGACAATAAACAACCGCAACGGAAAAGTGCATTGGGTGAACGGGAGTTGAAGGACAAGTGGAAGGACTGGGCCCACATCCACCTAAGCAGTCAAAGCTTAGTGTGTGATGTTTAAGGCTGGCCCTAAAAATGAACAACTGGATTCCAAAGTCCAAACTTGTAGGCTCCACAAAATTTATTTGAACATGTGTGTTTTCTTACAACCAGAGATAGATTGATCAGCTTTCTTTATAAAGTACTTCTATTTGGGCTTCATCACTGTTAGAATATTCTAGTAATTTCTACCAAGAACTTTGTGGTTTAAGATGGAATTTTCCAGAATAGTAGTTATTTAGTAGTTTTCAGAAATTTATACCTTCTAGAAGGGTTTCCAGAAATTTCTCAAATGCAAAGTCCAAAATATTAAGTGAATTAGATTATTCTAGAGGCCTCCAGCTGGATTAGGGATTAGGTAAAGTTTCTAATATTATATTTAGAATGTTCTAGAAATGTATGTCCAGTACGAGAAAATATTCTAGAGTTTTCTATGTAACTTCTAAGCCTTCTATAAAAAAAGCATTTTGTACTTGTGTTTCAAGCAAGCAATAGATTGCTTCCTCTGCCCACTACAGAGTGGTTTCAGAGTAATTTATATTTGAGAAAATATATTTGTGTTTGTGTTTTGTATTGAATATGATGTTTGTATCTTTGGTTTGAGGAGTGGATTCAATTGATCCTCCCCTACAAAATTGGCATCAGAGCAGGTTTGAAAATCATTTGGAGATCCTGTCACCATTTGTGACAGACGTCAAGAAAGGGAGATCCTGTCACCATTTGTGACAGATGTTAAGAGGGAGATCTTGTCACCATTTGTGACAAACCTCTGAAAGATCTGAAAGTTCTAAGGAGTTTCATAAGTGCCAAAGATAAGAGGCAAGTCAAGGACTGAAGTTCTGCTGATGAGAAAGTTATTCTTTGTGAAGGAGAATTAAATGGTGTTCAGGAGTTTGATTTTATTGTGTTGTAGCACACTAGCTTTCAAGTGTTTTGTCTCTGCCCACTTCACAGTGGTATCAGAGAAAGGGAAAAAAAGTTGATTGTCACCATTTGAGACAGTAGAGGATTGCTGAAGGTTACTGAAAGTCATTGCCTGTAAAATTGGCATAGCAGTTGGAATGTTGCAGCCCTAAGGAGGTGTTGCAGACGAATTGGTAGAACATCAAATCATTGAAGGATATCACAAAGATTTTAGAGGATCAAAGATTGCAGAAGGCCGTAGCCATGTACGCCCAGATTAAGATTGCTGGCAAAAGAAGATCAAATGCAGTCAAATCTGTTGAAGGCATGAAGGATATATTGAAGTATATAGCCGTAGCTATTGGAGGAATTCATTAAGGACAATAAAGAAGATTGAAGGCAGGTGAAGCTTCTTGTAAAAAGCATCATATGGTCAAACATAGAAAGGCTTTGGCATCGGGCAAATAAAAGGATGTTGATAGTAAGAGAAGACAAGAGGGAAGAGAACAAAGAATTTAAATGCCGCAGCATTTGTGGACAAAAATTCAGGGAATAAGATCTTGATGTATAATTATGGATTTTGATGTAATTAGTGGTAGAAATTAGGGGGGAGTGTTAGAATATTCTAGTAATTTTTACCAAGAACTTTGTGGTTTAAGATGGAATTTTTCAGAATAGTAGTTATTTAGTAGTTTTCAGAAATTTACACCTTCTAGAAGGGTTTCCAGAAATTTCTCAAATGCAAAGTCCAAAATATTAAGTGAATTAGATTATTCTAGAGGCCTCCAGCTGGATTAGGGATTAGGTAAAGTTTCTAATATTATATTTAGAATGTTCTAGAAATGTATGTCCAGTACGAGAAAATATTCTAGAGTTTTCTATGTAACTTCTAAGCCTTCTATAAAAAAAGCATTTTGTACTTGTGTTTCAAGCAAGCAATAGATTGCTTCCTCTGCCCACTACAGAGTGGTTTCAGAGTAATTTATATTTGGGCAAATATATTAGTGTTTGTGTTTTGTATTGAATATGATGTTTGTATCTTTGGTTTGAAGAGTGGATCCAATCCATCCTCCCCTACAAAATTATTTATTTTCCAACAATCACCACAAGAGATGGAGAAAGGAAATAGAGAATCCTGTGCTGCCTGTAGATGGAGTCGCAAAAAATGTTCACAGCATTGTATTTTAGCTCCTTATTTTCCTCCGAATGATCCAGACAAGTTTGCAATAGTGCAACGTGTGTTTGGAACCAACTATATTGTCAAATTACTTCAAGTAATATGTAACTTGTTCTTCAACTGTAGTGTTAAACGAATATAGTTTTGTATTGATTTTATAGTGGAACTTGTATTTATTTGTGTAGTTGGTTAGGGCGTAGAATCTGAGGTAAGAGAAAGTGCAGTAAAGAATATGGTGTATGAAGCGAGTGTTAGAGAGAAGGACCCTATCAATGGAAGTGCCAGTATAGTGAATGAATTAATGGAGAAAATAGGGAAGCTGGAATCCCAGCTGGCGGCCAAGAATGAAGAGGTAATGAATATGCGTTGTCAATATGATTATCTTATATTTCTCCTGCACAATGGATCTCCTCACATTGTTGAAGAAGATGTATATCTCACTGATTTATATGCATCACAACTAACTGAAGATTTCATGAATGAGGAAATGGGTCCACTTCTGTTGTCATGGGAACTGTCTTAAGATGCACAGATTTATGAGAATATAAGTGATTTATGTATACATACAAGTTTTTCTTCTTTACTGTATTCAGTACTTAATCTAATTTTCTTTGCTTTTAAAGCAATACTTTATAATGCAATAAAGTTGGAAATAGTACTTCAGAATTATGTTTTATATATGCTAAGTACTCACTACTTCATATGCAGTTAAGATTATTTTAGGCTTGCATACTTCATATGCCATTGGATCGAGGAAAAAATTGAATTTTTACGCATTCATTATTTTAGGTTTTACATTTCCAGGTTGTATATAAGTCTATTATAGTATGCTCATTATTCTACATCATTGACGGTCTTGATTCTTACTACACACTTCTATCTTGTCACCTTGAAAGACATGTTTATGCAATGTAATGTACACATAAGATAGAAATTAGGTTGCATTTTTTATGGAGTAAGGTGAATCTATACCTTGGTTTAGAGTTATGGTTTCTATTCGATTTGATAGCAACTAGTTGTGGTTGCTATTCCAATTTGTGAGATTGATTTTTGGAAGCTATTCAAGATAATGTGTTACAATTTTTTATTTTTTGTGTATTAAATATAAAGTTCATAAATATTTTTAATCAATTAAATTCAACCCCTTGAACAATTTTATAATATTTTTGATAAATTTAATCTGAAATTAATTTAGATCAAGTTTGTAGCTGATATCAAGTCTATTAAAAGAAAAATAAATAAATATTAAAAAACCATAACAGAAACGAGAGCCTTATTTAAGAACCTAAGATATAAAGCCACAATTGTGAGGTGGTGAAATCCATTTGGATAGATGATGCTAGCTGGCCTTAACAGTAGGGCCCTACTATCCACCTAAGGTATCAATTAATGATCTTTATTTATTCAAACAGAAGGTTAGAGATGCCTTATATAACTCAAAAATTTATCATTTCGGAAGATGATAATAGTATCTTCTTACAACTGAGATCTCTCATAAGCATATCAACATGAATTGTAGGATCTTTCATAAGCATATCAACTTCTGAAAATTGTCAAGCAATTTATCCAACGCTAAACAAGCAAGCTACAAAGCCATTAAACAACTTCCCTTTTGAATCTATCACATAGAAAAGAATGTATAATACTGTGCATTCAGAGCTGAAATGAAGACCTTAAAAGAGTGGAAGATTAGAATGATTGAATATAAAGAAGAAGCAAAACTTACATTTAGTAGAAATGAAACTTGGATGGATGGAAAATGAAACATGGAAGGAAACATGTCATTGTTGCATTTAAAATCACTTTTACTAGCTGCTTCTCATAAACATGTGCATCTCACAGCACGTCCCACAAGAGTAATGTATCCATTTCCTCATGCATGGAATATCCAGTTTGTTGTGATGTATATACATCAGTGAGATATGCATCTTCTTCAACAATGTGAGGAGATCCATTGTGCAGGAGAAATACTAGATTATCATATTGACAGCGCATATTCATGAGCTCTTCATTCTTGGCTGCCAACTGGGATTCCGGCTTCCCTATTTTTGCATTATTTCATTCACTATACCGGCACTTCCATTGACGGGGTCCTTCACTCTAACACTTGCTTCATATACCATATTCTTTACTGCATTTGCTCTTAGCTATTAACTCAAGTTTTAAACTCTAAACAAGCATACACACAAATATGTAAGTTACACTACAAAATCAACACAAAGCAATATATTTCTTTGAAACTATAGTTGAATAGCAATTGACAAATTACTTGAAGTAGTTTGACGATATAGTTGGTTCCAAACACTCTCTGCACAATTGCAAACTTGTGTGGATCAGAATGAGGAAAATGAGGAGCCAAAATGCAATCCTTTGAACATTTTCTTCGATTCCATTTGAAGGTCGCACAGGATTCTCTATTTCTTTTCTCCATCTCTGGTGGTGATGAAGCCCAAATCAGATGTGAACACTTATTCAATCATCCGCCCGTTACAAACCAGTAAATTCTTTATGTGTGGGGTCTGCAAGATCCTTTTTTAGTGAACGAAATACAAACTCCGTGATATTACTTACAGAGCAATAGTTGATATAGGATAACAATAGGGACAAATACGAGTTCAACATGAATTTCCAAAGCATTATATTACTTCTTTATTTACATTATGAAAGCATTTGTGTATAGGAGATCTAATCCATGGAATGGGCATAAACAGTCACCTAATTTGTGTTGAGGAGATCTAATTTGTCAATTTCAGTCATCCAGGCTCGAAGTTGGTTCCATTGAATTTTGGCCATCCTTTACACAAGATGGTACAAATGAAAAAACAAAAAAAAACAGTGTTTTTTTATGGCATTGTTATAGTATTGTAAAAGCAGATTTGAGGGATCAGATCAGTGAAAATTGCCTAAATATTATTTGTGATATGTAAATTTTGGTTTTCATAGGGTGGACTGTACTTGTATGATATTCTTATGGAGAATGTTTTTGTGGAGAATGTTTTTAAAGTGAATTTTGATATATATTTTTATTAATCTTATATTTCTCGGTTTCTTTTGCAAGAATTTTATTTAATACTATAGCATTGTTATAGTATTTTAAAAGCAGATTTGAGGGATCAGATTCTGTGAAAATTGTGTAAATATTATTTGTAGTATGTAAATTTTGGTTTTCATACGGTGGACTGTACTTATATGATATTCTTGCGGAGAATGTTTTTAAAGTGAATTTTAAGATTTATTTTTTAATCTCATATTTCTCTGGCTTTTTTTGCAAGAATTTTATTTATAAAATATAGATATGATTGTCAATCACATACCATTTATATTGTTTCTGTAAAAAAAAGTCATTATATCATTTCTTAGTAGTTGATATAGAATAAAAATAAAGATAACAAAAATACAATTAAGACAATATGACAATACCAAAGATCTTATGTTAGGTATGGTTGTCCAAAAAAATTGTTGTTTTGTCTAAGGGGAAAATATTTTTTAATTGTATAAAATAAGTAATTATTTGTGGTGTGGTAAATGATGATAGAGACAATTGAATAAATAGCTGATATCGGATTACAATAAATCTAATAGAGAAAAATACAAATTCAACATGAAGGTCCCAAAATATTATGTTATTTTTTGATAGTTGATGTTAGAAAACAATAAAGACAAGAAGACCACAATAATGATAATAGACAATAATTAAAGATCACATGCTAGGTATGATTGTGAAAAAGGGTGTTGTAAATCTTTGAAAAAAATGAATTATATAATATATATATATTTTTGTGGTGTATTGAATAAGTGTTTGATCATGTTTGGGGTTAGTTGTAAAGTTATGTTATACTATTGGTTAGAAATGTTATGCTTGAGAGATATACTAATATTTGTATGAAATATATCATTTTGGGAGTCAATAGTTTTTTTTTCCAATGATTTGAGATAAATAGTTTACCTAATACCACCCACTCATTTTCTATAAGATTTCTGTTATAAAATTAAAAATAATTTTAGAGTTGTGAGTCAATTAATATTTATATTCAACTCTCTTATGAAATGCAAATGTGAAGTATCACATTGTTGCATGGTTTCACGACTAACCATTATGTTTGGGAAGTGGAAGATATATTGGAGGAGCTTGATGTTTCAAGATTCTCATGAAAGACTTAGTGTATGGTAATGTTTCCATTACTAAGTAGTACATTTAGTATGGGTGCTTTTGAAAGGTGCATTTATATAAATTTCTCTTATAAAAGTAAATACATCTTTAGTGTTTTAAGTTGGTTAACATTTGTATTGAACTTTCTTATGCAATGCAAATGTGAAGCATCACATGGTTGTCTGGTTGCATGACTAACCCTTACGTTAGGGCAAGTGGAAGATTTATTAGAGGAGCTTGATATTTCAAGATGCTCATGAAAGATATAGTGTATTTTAACATTTTCGTTACTAAATATTACATTTAGTATGAGTTCTTTTTAAAGTTATATATTTTTCATTTGAGGATTCTCCTAAGACCTTTCATATGTAATCTTATGTTGTCTTTGATATTTGCATTATGGTTATTCATAAGATTGAAAACATGTTTTTCTCTCATAGGGTTGTGTAGAAATCACTTTGCTAAACCTAGTAATTGTTTGATAATGGTATCAATGCTATAGTTGTGGGTGAAGGATATGGTAAAACCTTGGTTTTGTATAAGTAGATTTGGTGCAAATTTAATGTCATGGCAATGATAGAAAGTTATAAAAATTTCAATGTATAAACTATATTTTATCCAAATACTATAATCTTACATTTGAGTTTTGGGGTTGGTAGATTTGGGGCTCTTGTTATAGAGTGGAGGACTAAGAAAAAACCCATTTCTATATTTTCTAAAAGAGGGTCTATGGAGAAATTACAAAACAAACCTAGAACAAAATGAGCCTCACAAAAAGACATGAAATGTCTAAGATATGAATATTCATATAAAGTTTGTAAGATTTGGCACTAGGGCCAAGTTCCAAAGAGAACTCCACTCCTGCCATGAGATGTTGTGTAACATTATGACCATATAAATGTGTATGCATCTCCATTGTAAAGATTAAATAAAATAAATACAAATAATCTTGTGTGATTACAAATAAAATAATTGAGAGGTGTCCATTAGATACAAAACCTCTCTATTGGATAGATAGGGTGTAGTGGGTAGCACCATTAATAACATAACATATGTGCAACATGCATATGTAGACAATACTACATGCATGAGGATCACATTCTTAGTGATTGATACTAGCTTGTTGATGAGCCTTAACCTTCAATTGGGTGGCTTAGTGTGATCCACAAGTGTGAACTGATAAAATCCATTTAGATATATGTCGCTAGTAATGGGTCCTAATAATAAGGCCCCTAATGTCCACTTAAGATATCAAATAATGATCTTTACTGTCTCAAACAAAAGGTTAGAGAGGTTAGAGATATAAAGATATTGAAGATTTGATTAATGAAATTATTACAACTTATCTCTTGGGATATCAATTAGCAACCTATCACAACCATACCAACAAGACCTGTATTTCAGTATAGTTCCTAACAAATGTTAACATAGATGGTTTTGAGAAATAGATTATGGACATCTATTAAAGTAACTAAAAATGAAGTTGAAATTAAAAAATCTCAACATTGTACTACTTATTTGTAATGTGTCAAAAATGGTGGAAGGAACTACTACCCAACTCTAAAATTTACTTTTAGTGAATAGTACAAACAGATTCACTCTGATTCAAATGCCAGATTTGAACCTATAGCGTACACCCAAAGAAAAAAGAAAGAAAGTGATGATACATCACTTGGATTATTTGAAATAGATGCAATGATACTAAAACTAAACTGGACACCGCTGAAAGAGAATTTTTATGTTTTAAAACTTTCTTAAAAAAAAACTGTACACTAGCTGTTTCACAAGACAGAGCTCTTGTGAGCTCGTATGACGAAATTTTCGTCTCACTTAAACTATTTTGTCCTTAAGTTTCCTTTTACAGAAATAAAAATGAGTATCGTTTAAAGAGAAATTATTTCTCCTGAACAGTAATATTGGGATGCTGACATGAACAAATTGCCATATTTCCACCAGCCACAACAATGTTTTCCAAGGGAATCTCCATTCTGAAACATCTTTCAATGTACTAATGAAGGATATAGATAGATATAAGGTCAGATGATAGGGGAAAAAATTAAAGATTTTTTTTAGGCAAATAACATGTAATATTTCACCCTAACGCATCTACTTCTTTAGCCCTAAAATCATACCCTGGTTGGAGGATTTGGTAGCAAAGAAAATATTTATTCACATAAGTGATTTAATTTTATGTGGCATAGTGTCTCTGAAAGAATGTGTTTCTCTTTAAATAAATAAAACTTCGGAAGAACTTTGTTGTAATTAGCTGTATATTACTTCTGAAAACTATCTAGAAAAGAAATTAAATTTTATGGTCAGGTGAGCACAACTATTTGGGAGAATGAGAAGGCTAGAGGAAAAGAGGGTAATTAGAGTTGAAACTAACCAAGGAAGAAATCTAAGACTTAGATGGTTAACAAAATCAAAATATAATATCAATGTAGATTAAAAATCAATTATGCAAGGGTGAATGAGATAAGTTTGATGGTATTATTTAAGTAACATTTGCTCCTTCATGTCTTGAAAATCAACTCCAGTTTTTTAACTAAAAAATACAAAATGATGCTGAAAAAAGTGTGATACAAATAGGACATGAATGTTCCTATAAAAAAAACCACTTAAGAGGGGAAATATTGAAGTAGTATGAGACATTATTGTTTCTTTGAAGGTGATGTACACGAGTATATGCAGGTGCAAAGAAGTCCTACACCTCTCAAGAATTTTTTAATTTCATCTTTATCTAATGTTAAAAGCACATAAATAAGTACAAGATACTATTAATTTTTTGCACTAAGAATTGTGGTAGTGGGCTCATAATCAAAATTCCTTGAAGGATAAGTTGTGGTGTCCATGGTAGAAGAAATGCTAGTGGGAGGAATTTTGTTTCATTAGAGGACTTTATGTTCCTCCAAAGGAAATGCAAGCACAACTATATAGAGGAGTGGAGCGAAGAAGAAAAGATGAAAGTGAGGATTGATCCAAAGATGAGAGACAATATGAGGAAAGAGAGAAAGAGCCAATGTATGATCCTACAGAGGACATAAGTAGTTTGAGTATGAGGATGTGGAAGACCACAACAGGGTCGACTTTGACAAGATCAAATTAAAGGGTCAAGCTAATATCTAGAGGAGAGAAGTCTAGTTGGAATAGTATAGAAGAGGAAAAAAAGATAGTGATATGGGATTGTATGGTAGAGAAGTTAAAGAGACAATCATACTCATGGATTATGAGTTGGATATGCTAAGGAAGTAAAACATTTGAAGCAAGAAAGAACATCTTCAAGGAATACATGGAATAATTCTATTTGATCCTAGATTGAGATATTTTGAGGCTGACAAGGAGAAAGTTTCTCAATATATCAATGGGTTAAAGACGATAATACTTTAAGAGGTAAGGGGTAAAAGCAAAATAAGCTATCACCCTTTTATAAAAGAAAGGCTAACAAAATCAAAGTTGTTCAACTTCAATAGTATAAAAAATACATTTATGTTTGGAATTTGAAGATGATGTAAACTAATTAAATGTGTTAAAATGGATAAAGTTTATGATTAATATTTTTAATAATTTTTTGAATAAGAATTGATATATTTTTTTAATTTTTAAAGATGATTTTTTAGTTGCTAAAAAATATAAAAAAAATAGAGGTCTAGTTCCCACCAAACAATTATATGTAAATAACATTTTTTTTTCCAACATTTCAAAATATGTTATAGATGACATATATAGCTAGTGCATGGAGAAATAAAAATTGGTTTCTGACCTATGTTTTCTCTTTTATAACAATTCAAATTTTAACTCACCTGAAATCGACATTTTTCATCTCCCACCATATTTTTCATAACAAATCTATCCCAATCAAATAAATAAATATATATTCTTGAAGAAGACTCTCTCCTCTAGTGCAACATATTTTTGAAATTTATTTAATATGATTTACTATTTTTTTCTTTCTTTGAATCAATATCTCCTTGATTTTTAAGATACGTACTTGCAATATTTTTTAATTACAATATACTATGTCTATTTAAAACACTATAAAATATCTATGAGGATATTCTTGACTCTGATCTCTACAAAAGGGTATTTTTTTATTTTTAAAAAGTATCATTAAAATGATTAGGAGTTATTGAAACGTCACTTTTCTGAAATAATTTTATTTCTATGGTAATTGGACCCAAAGTGGTATAAAACATCCATTTAATAGACATTTCCAATTGGAAAAGTTAAAGAACTTATATAACTTAGCTAGAATGAATCTAGCTAGACCATATGTTTGACCAAAATTAAATTTTAGTTAGAAATACTAAAATTCAGCTGTGCTGATAAGTTAGCCTAAAAGGTGACCCCTGATTGTGTTTTTACCCTAAGCCTAGTCAAAATGACCATGATCATGGAAGCATACCAATTTTTCTTAAAGGTGGAGGAGAAGATAAATAAGAGGTTTGAGAATAGGAAATGGGGAAAAGATCAAGGATAAAAGACTGGAGGCCAATCCTGTGGAGATCAAAAGAAGATTGAAGAGGCTAGTAGTATCTAGATCCATAAGGGAGAAAACATCTATTTTCATAGATATCAAAGTAATGATTGAAGAGGAGGATTTAGATGAGGTCTTGGAATTGGAGGATTATAAGGGGCTTATTTCTAGTGTGGAGAATAATTTCCTCAATCATTTGAGTGTCCTCAATATTAAGAAGGACCTATAGAAGCCTTAGGGTAACTCAAAAGTTTCACATGCAAATAAAGATGTTTAATTAGATTCTTAATTTTAAGAAGTAGAAAGAGGCAAGGCTCTTGTTACAAAAAATATCTTGGTGAATTAAAAAAAGGATACAATTTAGATGAAGAATCTATTTCATACAAAATGAAAATACAAAGGAGTTTTTTTTGATGTGATCATTGATGGAAGTATCTCACTAATAACCTTGTTTTAGAAGGGATGGTCAGCAAGTTGAATTTGGAGAGGAGGATACATTTGTATTCCTACCATATTGAATAGTTACAAGATTACTATAAGGTTTTGGTCAATGAGGAGTGTTTGGTGAAGTTCAAGATTATAAATTACCATGATGAGATTTTGTGTGACATCATTGTAATGGAAATTTATCACATGCTATTAGGGAGGCCATGGTAGTTTGATTGACATGTGGTACATGATGAACATGCTAATACTTACTCATTGAAAAAGGATGGAGTTCACTACAAATTGAAGCCTCCAAAGGAAATTAAAGAGATGGTATACAACACTTTTAGAATTTTCGTGGTGGATGGTAGAAATTTTTTGAAAGGTTTGAGACATGAGAATATGTGTTATGTATTAATTTCTAGAGTTGAGAAGGAAAAAGACAATAAAATACTAGCTGAAGTTTCACATCTATTAGAGGATTTTAAGGATATTATATCAAATAATCTACCTAAGAGTTTACAACTTTTAAGTAAGATCAATCATTAGATGGACCTAATTCTTGGAGCCATTTTTCCAATTAAGGAATCTCATAGTATCATTCCAATAGAGAATGAGGAGCTGAATACACAAGTTCAGGAAATTTCAATGAGGAAAGGTTTAATTTTAGATAGTTTGATCCCTTATATGGTACATGCAGTATTAGAACCCATGAATTAGGGAGAATGAAGAATTTATATAGACTCTCAAGCTATCGGCAATATCACAATCAAGTATAGATTTCTCCTTCCAAGAATGGATGATATTATGGATTTCTTGAGTGGAGTTAAGTACTTTTCAAAAAAAGATTTGAAGAGTAAGTATAACTAGATTTGAATAAGGGAAGGAGATGAAAGTAAGAAATTTTTTAAAACTACGTAGGGTCTATACGATTGGTTAGTGATTCCTTTTAGGCTATCCTATGCATTGAGTACATCTATGCAGTTGGAAAATGAGAGTTATGATTTTATTTGATGGGCAGAAGTGGAAGGTCCAACATAGTTTTTGATGCCTTAAGTAAAAAGAAAAACTTTGTTGACAAAGATGTGGATTGGGGTGGTTGAGTTTGATCAACTAACTACAATATTTACACCCGAAGGATCTAGATTTTTTTGGGTCCTATAGATATTGTTTAGAACTAGTTACATTAGACATGAACAAGTGGTTGGATTTCTTTATCCAAGATGGAATGTTTTTTATAGGAGGTTAGTTGTGCATTCCATGACAATCCATGAGAGAGAATTTAATTAAGGATAAACATAGTGGAGAAATAGCCGGGAACTTTGTCCAAGACAAGATCATTTCTCTTATTAGCCAGCACTAATATTAGTCACATATACAATAGGATGTGATCAAAATTATGCAAAATTATTGAGTATGCTAGACAAGAAAGGGGACAAGTTAGGTTATGAAGTTTTATCATCTATTACCTATAATAGAGAAGTGGGAATATGTATCAACATGGATATTGTATCAAGTGGGAATATGTACCAACATCTGGCTTTGCTTGGGGACATGGACTAGAAGAGCACAAAGAATCCATCATGTCTCTAGTAAGGAAGAGTAGTGCTTAGCCATTGGGTCAAAAAGTCAAAGAAAAATATGAGCACAGGGAACCACTAGCGGATGGGTAGAGGGGAAAATGGGCACACACACACAAAAAGGTCAAAAAGAAAAAACTAAAAGTCAAAACAAACTACACCTAGAATAAAAAAACACAAAAACTTGAAAGACAAAAATTATTTACAATTATTTACAGGTACAAGAAAATCCTACCTCGAGAGATAGGGATATGAACTACTCACATGAAACCATTCACCGGGGATAAGTATGAGCCTTTATGGGATTACAAATGGTTTCCATGTGATTTAACTATAAACTTCTGTCATATGACACTTGCTTTGATGTTGGATCTCAAATTGGATGGATGAAAAAATTCTATGTACATGTGCTTGCATTCAAACAATTATGCTTCATCATACACCTTTGTGGCTTTTTGAAATTAACCAACCATACCATTATTGATTACCTCAAGTAGCTGGAAACTACTTGTTGGAAGAAATTATGATCGAGTGCCATGCTTTGGATTGGCTTTTACTCCATAAAAATCAGAGATGCTAACATTATCAATCATAAAATATCATCTACCAACTTAGTCAACTCATCTTCTTCAGATACCAACTCAACCATAATTTCATTTTCAAATAAACAATCATTAGCAAAAACATTACCTTCTTTATTTTTCATGTGCATGATTATGTTGTCATCGTCTTCTAGAATGCACTTTTCTAGTTCAGTTTGTGGGGATAAATTTTCATCAGATGTGTCAAGATCATGAAATTCGAAAAGATGTTTATCTCTAACCTTTGAATCTCCATAGAATTATATAGGTAAATATAATGCATTCTATCCACCCCGAGAAATTTTATTATCAAGTTTCCCCAATTGCTTTTCAACCACTGCAATATCAATCATACTAAATCATCTTGACACACAAAAGAAGGATCAGAATTCAAATATTCCTTTTTCAATCTATATGATAGACTATTCTTATGGTATATAGCTGAAGCTAATGTTTTTTGGATATTAATTTCCACTATCATAGGATCAAACTTAAAAGAAAGGGATTTTTTTTTTATACAACCAAAATATCCATCTAGTGGACATGAAGGATAAAAATATGAATTTTTTATACCTTTACCAACATTAACCAGAAGGTCTCCTTTTACATGCATCTCTTCTCCTCCATCCTACACACATGATGAAAAATATCTAGAATCTTCATTTTTAGCTTAGTGCACACTTTCTCTTTGTTGAACTAATTGTGATCCCAAGGTGCTAATGATTTTGCCATTGTTGGTGTGAAATCTTGGTTCCCAATAAGAAAGAAATTGAAAGACATCGATTCTTTATTTTCTAATTTTTCCTTTGGTATCTTTGCTAAAATCAAAATCTCTTTTGTAAGGCTCTTGAGATGGTAATATATTTGATGTACACATTTTAGCAATAAGGTGGGTCTATGATCTTTAGAGGGATTTCAGCTATTCCTTTCAACTTCAAAAATTCTCCCTTCAAAGGCATTCCAACGATATTGCAACATTTGATCATTTTCAACATTTAACTCTTTAGACGTAGGTGTATTTCTGAATTATTTTCTTGGCTAGACCTCTCTCTCACTCAAGATTGAAAAATTGTGAGAAAAAAAATATTTCGGGATAGCTAGAACTTCTTCATCATCAAATATCAATTCTTGTTTAAGTTGTAATATTCGTTTTTTGCAAGCTTGCTTGTTTAAGTTCTAATATTCTTTTGTTGTGAGCTTGCAAAATATTTGTCTCTTCTTCTAACTCTTTCAACTTGTGAAACATTATGAAAAGACTCCTCCATAATAGTGCGGATGCATTGTCATTTTCTATGCTTTCTTTATTTTGACATCCTCTGAAATAAGTTTTCTTTTTCATGATTCCAAAATTCATGTAGCACCTTATCATCCATTTCAATAATTTCCTTGATAGTAGGGCTGGGTATTTTAAATTTTCTTCTCACTTTTTGCATTTTCATAATGAATCAATAGAGTCACCAATCTCCTACACAAAGAGATAATTTTAACACTTGGAAAAATAAATCACTGGTCTTTGATTTTGATCCCTAGCAGAGTCACCAAAAATGTGTTAGTAATAGATTTTTCATTTTACACAAGCTTTTGAAATCACACCTAAATGCACAAGACAAAGCCTGAGACTAACAATTGAGTCACTTGTAATTTGGTTATGTGCAAGTTCTCTCTGATTTTGAGCTTGTCAATTCTGAACTCTTGAACCTATCAAACCCGTTGAATTGGTTCAAGAGGTTCAATGACTTGTTCTTTCACTTAACCAAACTTTAACATGCGACTTTAGAGGGAACATTTTTATAGAGGCACGGCATGAAAATAGAGAGACTTGAGTTAAAACTTTTAAATTGGGGGAGGGGGCAGAGTTCCATAGGCAAGCCAACATGATGCCAAGATCATCCATGCTAAGGCAATTGTAAAAACTGCCATCATGAAATGCACACAAAAAATTTACAGAGGGATGTTTAGTTGTAGCTCTTATATTTGGTTCAAGGTAATCTCTGTATATAGGTCTGTATGTGCATTGTAATGGATTTATTTTTTATTGCAAGTAAAAATAGGTTTTATGGGGACTCAAAACCCCTTAAAAGTCTTACAAGAAAGGAATAAGCATTAACTTCACTAAAATGAAACAAGACTGGAAACCAGTCTGCAAGAACCAGAACCAACACAAAAAAACAAAAACCAAAAACTGGAAACAACACCTGGTAGCAAAAAAAACCCTAACAGCTAAAAAAGCATAGGACCAGGGGAATAAGAGGACCTAGGCAAACTCCAGACGAGTTTCCTCTACCTCTTTCTTTTCCTTAGAAACTTTCTTGATGATCGCATTGAAATCTGAAAGCTCCAGGATCATGTCATGGATCTTCTTCCTTTTTGTAGACCTTGTGGGTTTGCCAAGACCATCATCATCCGCGTCCACTTTATCATCTTCGAGCTTCGTGGTAGGAGATCCAACATCCATCTTTGCCTTGATAGTCATGAAGAACTCCATCAAAAACCCCATGAACATGTTATTATCCAACATGTGCTTCTTCATAGTATTCTCCAAGTTTTCCATTTTGACCTGCATTTCCTTCATATTTTTATCACCCTCGTTGACCTTATTGATATAAATCCCCTCCGACCTAGTAGCTAAATTCCCCTACAGAAGATCAAACTTGGCAGAGAGGGAGTGAAATTTCAGGTTGAGGCTTTTGATTTCTTGGAAGACCCATTTCATCAGGTGGAAAGAGTACATTAACATCACCTTCATCATAGACATGACTTGTTGTCTAACTTTCAGTCACCCATTTTTTATTGGCAATATTGGTGTCATATGGTTATGTCAGTCTAGTCAGTCTGGTGTCTAGGTCTAAGTCTTCCCTAGGATAGGAAGTCTTTTCGGGTTCCCCTTCATTTGCCATCTTGTTTCAAGCTGGGTGGGTGTTTTCAAGGTCTCATCATTTGGGTAGGTTGTAGATCCTAACCCGGCAGAGGCTTGTGCTTCAATGGATGTTTCTTCCTCAGGAAATGATATTCAGATGTTGTAAGGAATCAGAAAAAGGGGTTCTTTATTTGGATAGTAAGGTGTCAGAATTGATGTGGGCATTCAAAGAAGTCTATTCCATATATAGAAGATCTACCTCTTGCATGGGTGATCTCAGAATGGTAACAATGTTCCTAAGTCTTCAATAAGGAAACAGAGGTACTCTTGAAAGTCTTCAGAATACATTGAATTTCATAGCAATACAGAGATTTACTCTTCCTCTCTTGCATTTGGAAGTTTGGAAGGATTAAATAGCATCAGTTAAATAAAGTGCCTTTACTAATAGAAGCTAAAACTTTCCTACATGAAGGCATATGATCTAAAAATGATAATGGTCAATTGTTTCCTAAACTATAATAAAGGATGCAATAGTGCCAATAATCGGCATAGAAACATCATTGGAACAGAGATATGAATAACGTCATGCTATAATGAGATGTGATCAGAAAAGATGCATCAAATATCATGACTGTGCCTTCTAAAAGATCATAATCTGAGTTCGGGTTTTAGTTCTTTATCAAGTTTGAATGCAGACTCAGTCTTCAAATGTATTTTGGTAAAATCGACCTCCATGCTGGCAATAAATTTCAAATGAATTTCAATGACATGATGGTCTATTTGCGACAGAGAGTTTCAAAATGCAGCATTGCCTAAGTAATGGTCGAATATATGAAGCCTCGGCATGTTTCATACTTGGCATGCATTTGGTTGTTACTTTTCTAACATAACTCGATGCAACCAAATGATGTTTAAAGTGTCTAGAGATGTGAGTTGAAGAGTTGTAATCAGTGTTCGAAGAGGAAAAGACCATTAAAAATGCAACAGAACCGAGCTTGATATGCCTCTTACACATATTTTTACAGTCACTAAAGACTTTTGATCTCTATTATTTTGATGCATATCTCTGTTCTCTAAGACAAAATGAAACCAATGCAACAAACGGTGTGCAAAATGATTAAGAAATGGCGGAGATATGTCCGGGCAGGATTTCCAATTTTTGCTACTCCAGGCGGAGGCCGCACCTCTTAGGGGCCTTTTCCGCACTCCATAGAACTTCATCATTTGCATAATGATCTGAGTATAAGTGTTAAGGAATCATTTGTTTGAACCTAAAAGACACGTGCCAAGCTTTAAAAGTTTATTGCATGCTTCATATTGGAAAGCGAAAATCTTAGTTTTTGGTGCGCCATAGTCATTTTGCGTACCCACAGAGGGCAAAACCCGCCGGCTCCTCTCTCCTCATTTTTGAGTCTTCTTCAACTTTCAACCATCTGGGTCCTCATGAAATCCTTTATAGAATGTTTCATCTTCAGAGAGTTCGGTCTAAAAATGCTTGCAACAGGTTGAGGTGGAAATTCAGATTTTGCCTACGCTGGAGCCATTTGCGCACTCAGTTTGCCAAAACCCGCCAGCTTATATCATGGTGGTTTCAAAGTCTTCTTGATTTTTGATGATTTGGGTCTGTTTATAATCTCCTAAAGAGCATTCTTTGTGTTGAAAGTGTAACGTGAAAGTGCCCAAAAGGTTCAGAGTGGAAAATTCCATTTTAAGTGCTCCAAAGGTGCTCAGCCGGTATGTTAACATTGTGACAGCAGAATAGAAGTCGAATGGTTTTGTTATTACATCTTATGTTATAGTCAGAGATCAAAACACAATCCAAATCACCAGATATGCGCCAATTGGTAAGTTGGCTCTTATAAAAGGAGTAAGCTTGCGGTTATTCAAAATAACCGTTACAAATACCAAATGTTGATGAAATAATATGCTTAGATTATGTGCTGTTGAGTCACGATAGTTATGATGGGATGTTCCTTTTGTATCTCAAAAGGATGAGAATCAAAATGAATATCAGATTAATCCTATTAAGCGTAGCATTTCAGTGGATATTAACTACAGCTCACGATAGACTTAAACTGGTATCCTAATCTATGGAGGATAATCAGAAGTTGTAAGAAGATGAGTTTGCTTATTAATGTATTCTAAAGGAGAACCGAGCCTATACAGATCTTTTGGCAATTCTTTTAAAAATCAGTGATCTTTCTTCAAAGGAAATGAGTTTTTTGGCTACTTTGGAATATAATTGCCGCAGCAAGCCATTTTAATGAGGTGATATAAGATGTTCGGTGCTTTCAAATAAGACAGAGCCCTATTTTGTTAATCCAGTAAACGTATCATTTGAGGATGGAGACAATACTTGTTTTAAGATTGATGGTTAGCGTCTTCTACCTTATGTTGTTTTTCAAATTCAAGTTTAGTAATGATGTTTCGACTCCATAGCCCAATGGATTCAGTTCAACAAATGCTGGTTGGAGATGAAGAGTTTCAGATTCCATAGTGACTGTTCGAGTTCTTAGATTGGAAAAGTCTCTTTCTTTGTATTTTTTCTCTTTGTATTCAAAGAAGAGGGAAGGTCATTGGCTCTTAGAAGCCTGATGTATTGTAAAGTCTATAAATTCTGAAAAGAAACTCAGTATAGGGGTTGGCAAATTGTTGGCATGAAGGGAGGTTGCAGAGACAATCACGCTTGGTGTCGATTCTTTACTATCCAAGTGCTTTACTTTTCTACATACAGTCAGAGAGCTGGAGTGGAGGAGAGGGCATGTTTTATTTCTGTAATTTCATTCATGTATTGAGATTAATGTTTAGTCTTTGTAATAGATTTGGCTATAGTATGCAAGCAAATATGATCAGAGTATTGTATCTATGTGTTTAAAACAAAGAAAGGTTTTGTTATGAATCAAAGTATTTGAACAATACTTTTCTGATTATTTTCAATCAGAGTATTGTTATGGTCAGTTTTGAGCACTTTCTTGTATTCTTGGTCAAATGGTGATTGGGAGATAGATCAGAGTACTATCAACTGATCCTATTGCAGAAATTTGAATGTTCAATCTTCATTTTTCATCTCATGTCATTGCATTTGCATAACAAATAGCATTCTTGCATCACCAATGTTAGGAAGTCATAGGATGTGTGAGTTCCTGAAATTGGATAGGATTAGAATCTAAATCTGCCTGAGTTAGTCCTGGATAGGATTAGCTTGGTTTAGCCTCTTGTGCTCTCAGGTTAAGAGCATACCTGGATTAGATTTAGGAACCAAACATAATTCCTTGAAAATCATTTACATAGGGAGCTCTACCTACAAATTCAGAGAAAAGCCAGTCATCAGAGGATGGCTTTTCAACTGTTGTAAGTGGGTTTTGTTCATCATTCAGGCATCAAGAGTCATACTATCACAAGGAATATAAAAAGGACAAATCTGTTTACTAACAGATTTTTGGTGACTCTGCTAGTGAGTTGGAAAAGAAGACCAGTGCTGGAGATTATATTTCTAGTTTTATTTTTATCTCCGTTGGAGATTGGCGACTCTGTGTCTTTAAAAGAATTCTATTTTCTTATCAGAGCTTGAAGGATTTGAAAGTTCTTATTATTTAAGTTCCCAGCTTGTGTTCTTGGCAACTAAGAAGAAGAATACTTTGGTTTTTCAAGCTACATTGTTTATTTTCTCTGCTATTTAGAGATTGGCGACTCCGTTGTAAAAAGAACCATGCCTATTGAAATAGTGAAAGGAAAGAGACCAGACCCTTCCTTTACGGAACTTAGCTAAACTACTGATCCTATTTTGCATGATATGTTTGAAACCTTGTTAAAAAATGTAGTAAGGAAGAATCTGAATATTATGGGGGATCATGCAACTATGCTATTATGGGAAAAGATTTGTGAAAGATATCACTTGCTGAAAGAGGAAGAAGTGAGAATAGAACTTTTGCAGCTAATGAAAAAGGTTGCAATGGATGAGGATCCTACACTCCAACTACTCTGGAGAAAAATTGAAAAGAATTTTAATTACAATATGGAAAACAACATAGGCATAGGCCAGAATCCTCAGATTAGTGAATTGTGGGAGCTAGCTGAGGAAAGATTTTATTTTCTCCAAGATTCCAGACAGAGAAGCTCAGATGCAACTAAAGTATCAAAGAACAATTATGAGTGTGGTGGAGAACCTGAAATTTCTTCATTACCATGGATGAGTCATAAGCCTACAGAAAATGATTAGCATGAAGATCATTCCCAGCCCGAACCATCACAGGAAGAAGAAAAGATTGTTATTATTCCTTGCTTCTCAACGGTATTTCCTGTGGAGTCATTAGTTACACCTTTAGATTCATCATTAAAAGTTGGGAATGAAACTTTTTCTCCTAATGCTGAGCCTGATGCAACAAGTATGAATCTGGAATCACTCTCAGAACTGCAGACAGAAGAATCAGTTTTGGTTCAGCATGTTGAAATTGTTGATGCTCTAGAAAGCATTCCTAAAGAAGATATAATCAGTGAGCAGAATGAAGAGACCATATCAACCAAAGGTTCGAGTTCTGAAAAGCAAGAGAAGCCTTGTTTTCCAGGAGCACAACTTTCAGTGAAGACAACCTTCTCAATGATGAAGAATTGGTAAGAACGGTTGATAAACAATTTTCTTTCATGCCTTTATTTGTTTCTGATTTAAAAGGTTTCAGATTTGAAGAAAATAAGGATAAAATTTTGCATGAAGTCTCTAATGAAAATGATCAGATAGTTGATACATCTCCAAAACATGAAGAGTTGAATTCCATTGAAAATTTTAATGAAACTGATTTTCAAGTTGCAAAGGTTTATGATGATACTATATTGGAATCTATGTGTCTTGAAGAAAAAGTGGAAACATGTTTTATTAAATCTGAAATTATGGTTGAAGAAATGATCAGCAAAATTGAAAGAGAAATAAATGGGGATTATACTTCCAATTGTTATCTTCCTGAAACTAATGAGCTCGCTGCATTACGTTTTAGTAGTCATCATATTAAATCTGAGAATGTAGATGTTGAAGAGAAAAAGTTTTCAATTACTGGTGAAGTGCTGAAACATCATATAAAAGATAAAGAATTAGATGAAAATTTTTTTGATCTTGAAATGAAGAATGATCAATCTATGGTATCGGCTATATGGGGATTTTCTACAATCAATTCAAAATCAGAGGAACATTTTTCAGATTTGACAAATGTTAAATATGAAGAGGATGTTTCAGTTCTCGTAGAATTTGTGGATAATAAAGAATCATTCAGTTTTAGCCCAGGTTTGAAATCTGAATTTAACAATGTTTGCAACTATTTTGATGCCGGTATTCTTGATAATTTTCTTGGCAATGAGATAAATATATGTGACTATTTTCCAGCAGCATATACTAAATCTGATGATTGTCTTTATCCTTCACCAAAGAAGTCAGAGCATGTGGAAAATGGATATACACTTTTCAGCTCTGATTCGAAATCAGAAGTTGTTGTTGACAGTATTTGTAAATAGTATGATGATATTTCTCTGCTAAAAGATTTTCAATGTGCTGATTTTGCTAATCCTGATTTGAAAGTTGATACTAAGGATAATGATGGAATAAATAGAGATGATAATGCTAAAAAGGATGAAATGAATTACATTCCAGTAATGTATCCAGAATGTGTTGAACATTTTCTTCCATCACAGAAGTTTGAGCATGTAAGGAAGGATGTTCTTTTCTATCATTAGAGTCCTTGCACAATCCATAATAGATCTGTTTCTTCTTTCTGCTATTCCATTCTGGTCAGGAGTTCTAGGAGCTGATACCTGTCTTTTGATTCCTCTTTCAATGCAAAAGTTGTTAAAATCATGGGAGATGAATTCACCACCTCTGTTTGATCTTAAGCATTTCAATCTTTTCCCTGTTTCCTTTTCCACTCTTGCTAAGTACCATTTGAACTTTTCAAATGCTTCTAATTTTTCTCTTAAATACATAACAGTCATCATTCTAGAATAATCATCAACGAAAAGAATAAAGAATTTATCTCCAGTATAGCTTTGTATACCAATAGGTCCACATAAATCAGTATGCACAATTTCCAAAATTTCTTTAGACTGATAGTTCTTACTCTTGAAACTAGTTTTACTCATTTTGCCAATTTGACAATTCTTACATAGACCAGTGTCAGGTTTCTTCAAAGTAGGAATGCCTCTAACCTTCTTGAATTTGCTTATTTTTATCATGTTATCAAAATTCACATGACATAACCTTTTGTGCCATAGCCAACTTTCTTCTATTTGAGCAATAAAGCACGAATATTCACTGAGATCAAGATAAAATAAGTTACCTTTTGTTTGTTTGCCTGATCCAATGAGTTTTCCTTTTCCATCCAGCAGTCTTGCTTGACCATTCATGAATTCAACCTTGAAACCAGTGTTGATTAGCTGTGCTACACTTAGAAGATTATGTTTTAGTCCTTCAACCCAATAAGCATTATCACATATGAGTTCTTTGGTTAATGAGATTCTTCCTTTTCCTTTTATACAACAAGGTTCATTGTTTCCAAATCTTACATTACCATTGTCACAGTCTTCTAGATATTCAAATTTTGTCTTGTCACCAGTCATGTGATGTGAACATTCGTTGTCTATTATCCATATATCATCTTTGCTTATATGAGAAATAAGTGCCATCTTATCTTCATCATCATCAGATTCATCTTTTATAGCAATAAAGACAATTTCTTCTTCACTATCATCAGAATCTTTAGCCATAAAACATGATTTCTTACCTTTATCCTTGTATGATTTGAAATTCTTTTTGCCATAGTACTTGTGACTTCTCTTCTCTTCCTTGACTTGCTTGTTTGGGCACCTAGCTGCAATATGTCCAATTTCTTCACATGAAAAATAGATTAAAGGAGTTTTACCTTTATATTTACCTTTCCCTCTAGAGTACTTCTTTGCAAGTAATGCTTCTACAATTTCAAGATCACTATCAGAACTTTCTTCTGATACTTCTTCACTTTCTGAATGAACTTCTTTAATTTTCTTGTTCTTCTTTAGTGAAACCTTGGCCTCAAATGCTGATTCAATATTTTTGGAATTTGGAACATAGTTGTCGTAGTTGTCTAATTCAAAGGTTGTCAATCTTCCAACTAAAGCATCCAAAGTTATATTGTGGTTTGTTTCACATCTTCTTTCTTGAATATCTGATACTCTTATTGCATAGATAGGGAGTAATGTTCTGAGTACCTTACTTATAATAGTCTCATCTAAGATTGTTCCTCCAGAAGCTCTAATTGCACTTACACTTGCTTTGATTCTTTCAACATATTTTGCAATGTTTTCATCTTCCTTCATATTCATCTTGTCAAACTGTCCTCTTAGGCTTTCTGCTTTGGCTCTTTTCACATTTGCATCACCACCATATATTTTCTTTAGTGCCATCCACATTTCATATGCAGTAGTGTAGTCTTTAATATCATCAAATTCTTCATAGCTGAGAGCAGATGCAATGTCTATCATCATGGTGTTGTGAGTCTTTTTATCTGCAATGTCTTCAACAGTTAATGCGCCATTAGGAATTGTGTATTCTTCATCAATGTATTTGCATCCTGAATCACCAATGGAAGCTAGATGAAGTCACATGAGACCTTGCCATGCTGAAAAGTTATCTCTGTTGAGCTTTGGAATTTCCCTCTTGTAAGACATCCTGATCTTTAGCTTAGGTCTTTGAAACCCTTCCTGCAAGCACCAAAAGCTCTGATACCAATTGATGGAATATGGATGAAGTGACTGAGAGGGGGGGTGAATCAGTCAACCATAAAACACTTCACAATTAATTCTTTCCAGATCTCTTAGGATATCTTAACAATGTTATGTGTTTCAGCACTCGGTAAATAGATTGCAGTAACTTTGAAGATGCAGAAAGTATTAGCAAAATTATCTTTAGATATTCATCAGCACATGTATATGATTGAGAAAGCAATTAAGAACACAAGAGACACAAGATTTAACGTGGAAACCCAATATGGGAAAAACCACTAATGTATCTAGATACTGATTTTCACTTTTCTGAAGTGATGCCCGGTTAGAAGCCAACCCGGTAAAAGGTTACAAAACACACTGTTAGGTGTGACCTTGTTAGAGGATTTAAAACACCCTGCTAGGAGTGGCCTGGTAAGAGGTCTTGAAAACAATTCAATGGAATTGTCACCTTGTTAGAGGATTTACAATATGGTTGTTAAACCAACTCGGTTAAGAGATTTAGAATTCACTGTTACAATGATAAGAAGGTAACAATGAAAAATGACCTGTATAATAATGCAACTGTCTTGCTGATTACAGATCTCTGTTCTACATAAGTCTGATCCTTTCTGATCGAATAAATCTCTGCTGCACCTCAAGGATATCTGAACATCCTTCACAAATTCGCATACACCTTTTCTACGTTTCTTCTGTAAAATCTTCTGCTGTATTTCTTGTTTACTTTTCACATTTGACCTTTTATTTATATGATTTTAGATTTGTCAAATCGACATTATTTAGTATAACAGTCAGCTGAATTAAGCAAACTCTATTTGCAAAAATCCTTCAAGGGCCGACAGTGCTCGGTGACCATAACTTTCTATAATCTTTCGGAGACCGAGGGAACTCGGTAAACACCGACAATCTTTTACCTTCGATAACCGACTGAACTAGGTAAACACTAACTTTTCTTCGATGACCGACTGAACTTGGTAAACACTAAATTTTCTTCGATGACCGACTGAACTCGGTAAACACTAAATTTTCTTCGATGACCGACTGAACTCGGTAAACACTAAATTTTCTTTGGTGACCGACTGAACTCGGTAAACACTAAATTTTCTTCGATGACCGACTGAACTCGGTAAACACTAAATTTTCTTTGGTAACCGAGTGAACTCGGTAGATACTGATTTTCTTTGATAACCGAGTGGACTCGGCAAGCACTAATATTCCTGTCTGGCAGACCGACTGAGCTCGGTAGGATCTGATTGCTGCGGACTATGACATTGTGTGACATCAAAGACAATACATAATTGAGTAGCAATTTCTTTCAGACAATTGTTTCCAACAAAATATACTTTAGAACTGTACATTTTGGGGGCCATACACACGGTCTACCCAAGCCAACCCTTGTATGTGAAAATGTTGTCAATACTTTTGTCCTATAAAAACTATTGAAAAATAATATAGTATTTTGAAAATTCATTGCAAATTTTCACTTTGCCCTTCAAGTCTGCTTTGTACACAATATCTTCTAAGTTTTGAATTCCCTTCACTAAAAATGCGCATGGCTTAAACATCACACACTAAGCTTGACCGCTTAGTGTGTCATCCTGTGGGGTACACCTAATTCACCCCTACCCCGTTTGCTCCCGTAAACTTTCAAACTTACCCTGTCTGCTCCCGTAACCGTCCAAACTTATCGCCACTGTTTAGCTATCAACTTTTTCAAATTTTTAATTACAGCTACTACCATCAACTCTTCATCGGCACCTTTAATAGCCCATGTATCCCGCGCTCTACCAAAATGCCTGCATTTTTAATTTCTTTTGCAGTGTTTTCAATTTCTTCGGCAAGGGCACCGTTCAACTCTGCCAGACAATGAAAGGTATGTAATTTTAAACCAGTTCACATTCTGATTTTCCACTGCAGGTTTGAGAAAATAGTTTTGGCATTCTGATTCCTGTAGCAATCGCTGACATTTACAAGCATATCATTCTTTGATATTTTGTTTTGGCCTGAATAATTTCGGATATTCATTCACATTTTGTTTTGGCCTAGACAATCTTAGACAGTGAGTCACATTATCTTAAATTCTTCCATCTTTCATGCTTTAAACTTTGGCACAAAGTTGAGTTTCCTAACCATCTTGCCTAATTTATAACTATTTAGATTCACTATTCTCCATTTCTTTCTTCTAATGTTAAATTCATCAAGATCTTTGTTTGTGCTTTGAGTGTCTTATTCGTCATATCTATTCATATGTGAAATTTACCCAATTTTCCATTTCTTAGGTTGAGCTTATCTCTTGAATTTAATAAGTTGAAGATTTTTTTAATGCAGGGGACTATAATGCATCCTGATTACATTTTTTAATTAATTGAAATAATTCAACTTGATCTTTGAATTAACCAAAACCATTTTCTCATTAGTGACATGATTTCTGGCAAATTATGTCACTAATGAGAAAATGGTTTTGGCATTCTGATTCCTATAGCAATCACTGACATTTACAAGCATATCATTCTTTGATATTTTGTTTTGGCCTGAACAATTTCAGATATTCATTCACATTTTTTTTTGGCCTAGACAATCTCAAACAGTGAGTCACATTATCTTGAATTCTTGCATCTTTCCCGCTTTAAACTTTGGCAGAAAGTTGAGTTTCCAAACTAGCTTGCCTAATTTATAACTATTCAGATTCACTATTCTCCATTTCTTTCTTCTAATGTTAAATTCATCGAGATCTTTGTTTGTGCTTTGAATGTCTTATCCATCATATCTATTCATTGAAATTTACCCAATTTTCCATTTCTTAGGCTGAGCTTATCTCTTGAATTTAATAAGCTGAAGATTTTTTTAATGCAGGGGACTATAATGCATCCTGATTATGTTTTTAAATTAATTGAAAATAGTTGTATTCTGATTTTGAAATCAGAATACAACTATTAACGGCTCTGCACAAATGGGCAAATTATGACCAAAAAAGATGAAAATTATAGACTAGTAATTCTTATAATAATTTATGTTAAACATGATTATAATTAGTATAATTGAAATTGAATTTGGTTATTTAATCATTAATTAAAAATTATTTTATTTCTTATAATAATTTTTAAATTAAATGTTGATTATTAAATAAAGTTTGTCATGATAGACTTATCTTATCCAATCCAAGCTTTATACAAATTTGGCTCTAATTCTCTTACCAGCCAATTTTTTCATCCACAAATAAGAAGAAATGCGAGTGGGCATGATGAAGACATACTTCATTTCTCATGGATCACCCACATTAGTGATAAAAGAGCTTCTTGGAAGCCCTTTTCCGCTGAATTGGGATAGTTTTACATGAGAAGCCTAAAGCTATATTGCTCATCTCTGCTCACTGGGATACTTCCTTTCTCTCTATCAATACTATGAGCAGAAATAGCAAAATTTGTTATTTCTATCACAATGACACTCCTCAAGAAATGTACAAGGTAACTCTCTTTTTTCACTTCCATTGATTTGGGATTTTATGTTAAAGGCCATATGTTTAGCCTTGATTTGGACTTTTCATTGCATCTAAATTAACAGTTTGCCAGTTATAGAATCTAATAATTTCCCAAGTTTTCTTTCACCATCTAATCAATACAACAAATTTTAGTTTTGAAATGAAATTGTACATTCCAAATCCTTTTAAAGGTTTCCCAATATACTAAAGTATACCTATGAATGAATGAAGAGGCAAGCCAAAGAAAAAGGCGAGACCAACAAAAACATATTTTATAAAAAAAATAAAAATAAAACATTACATTAACTTGACTGAGCTTCCATGTTCTTCATAGGAGCACTATCACATTCACTTATAAATTATTCCTTACAACTCTATCGATTTGGACTCTCTTTGGTGAGAGAGATTAGCAAAACATTGTCATCATTAATATTTTCTTTACCGATTGATGGTTTCACTTATCTTTTCACAAATTCAAAAAACTTCTATCCTCCTTTCAATCTTTGATCTATAGACTTCTTTTCCACACAATTTTGACTCTCTATCAGCCTAAACACATACCCACACAATCTCCCCAAAGTTTTTATGCTCTAAAAAAATAACTTCAAATTGTTTTATTAAAGAAAGCATTTCAAATAGACACGATAATACTTAAAAAATTGTGATTTACTTCTCCACTTTGTGATTTACTTATCCACCTTTTGAGAGATGCTTATAATACAAAACCAGTGATCAAAAGTGTCTAAATTTTTTACCAAGTGTGTTATACCATGTGTAGATATTTTCTATTCAAATTCTAATAGTTTTATTTTCAATTAGATGGATGTTGATTGGTCTCGCATCATGGATGAAGAAGTTCAATGGCCATGTAGCGGAAAATATTCCTATAGAGATCTTTCATGGAAGAAGTATGTCCTTAAAGGCTCAGAATTATTATCAGCTTGGATTGAAGTTGATAGATTGAAAGATTTTATTGAGGGGGAAAGTTCAAGGGACTCATATCCAACTTGCTTTCACATAAGTTATTCAAGGAAACCCCCTCAAAGTTCTAATACAAAAAATAGGATTAATAGTTATTTGGAATACAACATGTAAGAGTAATATTTTAACTAAGATTATTTATACTTGCAATTGTGAAGTGAAAGAGTGTCTCTAATCATTTGTTATGTGTAACACTAATATGAATATTCTTTATGATTTCTATAGGTATTGGTGCACGTTTGGACCAGAGGACCACAAAGAAAAAGATGCAACACCATTTGATCCTTCCTCTGTTCCCAAATCAGGGAAAGGTAGTAGACCTAGTCGCAAACATACACGATGTGGTTGTACCTACCATTTTAGCACCCGAATCATGGTTGGTAGGCCAACCCATGTCTTGATATGGTACCACCAGGTTCAACATGTGAACAAGGAAGGCATACATTGTCACGGTCAAATCAACAATGAGTTTTTGGGAACAAGGTCCTTCTTTGCACCATTTATTAGTAAGAAATTGCATCAATGGGTTGAGTCATTACTATTGCTTGGCATGCCCACAGATGCAGTGCATAAAAAACATAAGCAAATGGTGCATGAGAAGATGACCATATTTGAGGGTCAATCTTCTAGGGATGATTTTCTTACAATGGATGATATTGCAAATATTGATCGCAGAATTAAGTCACTGAGATACATGTATAATAGTAGTGATGCTCTTTCAGTGCAACAATGGGTTTTGGCAAACCCTGACAAGTGGTTTGCATATCAAGAGTATAGTTCCACTGTTGATGGAGATGGGGAGGTCCCATTTGTGCTAGGGATTCAATTACCAGAGCAACTTGATTGGATGCTTCAATATGGCTACAACAATATATTGGCCATGGATTCTACATTTGGTACGAATGCGATGAAGGTATGTTGTATATTCCTTGGTAGAGTTGACTTAAAAATGTTTACACTTGAAAAAAAATATAGTATTGATGAATCATGCCTTATGCCTTATGATAGTTTCAATTGTATACAATGCTTGCATTCGACTCGAAGCATATGGGGGTTCCTGTGGCATGGGTTATTATGTCCAGGTCTTGTGCACATGATATTACATATTGGATGCAGATTCTTCTCCAACGAGCTCACTTTAAGAATATTGATTGGAGATTAAATGCATTTATGGTGGATGATGCAGCTGCTGAGATCAAAGCTATTAGGTAAATTTCATTTGCCATTCAATCTTTGTAATTTTTAAAAATATTTCAATGCATCCCTTAAAATTAAATTAGATACTAAGTAAAAGTATTCATGATGCAGAGAAGTGTTTCAGTGTGATGTATATCTATGCACTTGGCATGTTAGACGTGCATGGCTGAAGAACTTGATTGCAAAGGTCAAAGATAATGCAATTAGACAAGAGATGTTTGATAGACTTGGATTTATCATGCATCATTCAGAAAATGAGGATTTAGCAAAGCATGAGATTCACATATTTATTGAAGACTATAAAGATACACAACCCTTATTCATTGAATATTTTAAGGGACGATGGTCTAATAGATTGAGTATGTGGGCTAGATGTTTCCATACATTAAAACATGCAGGACAAGAGACAAATGGTGCCATAGAGTCCTACCACTCACACCTAAAGAGATGATTCTTGAAAACAATCAAGCGTGCTATAAATTGTCGTGTTGATTGGTTGGTCCATCAGCTGACAACACATGTTTATGTCTATTACTGGTGGGTGCAAGTTAGCAAGAAACATGGTTTTTATAGGAACTTTGATATTGAGAAGATTGAAAACACATCTTGGGCTTGGGCAATGAAAATTCCAGATGATCATGTTACATTCAATGACACAAATGATCACATAGCATGGGTGACAAGTGAAAGTAATCCCAATTTTTGATATGAGGTGTATAACTCCTCACCTGGCCTATCTATGTGTTCTTGTAATTTTTCAATACAAGGATATATGTGCAAGCATGTGATGAAGGTGAACTTGATGAGGGAGAGACAAAGACAACATCCATCTAACATATTGGATGTAGACCTTGATAATATTGTCAGTACAGCTAGTTCTATTGAAGAAGGATGCCACAACAACGTCTCTAATCATTTGGTACTTAACAAACATAAAAAATTTATTCTATTGCTATACCATTATTTGCAAACTATGTGTTTTAATTTTTTTAATGTGTTGCAATGTCAATGTAGGTAATGAATATTGTTATTTTAATTATTCTTAATTTTATTATATAATCTCTGAAATTTTTCTTTTATTTTTGTAGACCATTGAAAACAAAGATGAACATGCAGTGACACAAATGAGGCTACAGATAAAACAAGAGTTGGACAAGTTGCAGGGAAATTCAACTCAAATAGCTGATTTGGCAACACTTACTTTCATTGGTAAGAATTTAAACGACTTATCAAACAAGATTGAGAGTAGGCATGTTTCATCCCAACTTGGATTAGACCATCCAAGTGCAAATCCATTTTTCCCTGTCCAAGATGGATTTGGTCATAGTATTCATCGACAAAGAGACTTGATTGAGTGCATGAATGTGAGGAGAAGGTCAAGTATCTCCAATAGAACACCTATGTTTCCACCAATGCCACGAAATTGCAAGCGTAAAAATTGGTTTGATGATCTTGATAGGGAAAATGAATGAGAAAATAACCAAATTTAGTACAATGAACATAATTTTGATATGGTTACACATGTTTGAAATTGTCCAAGATTTTGATATGCTTCCACATTTTGATATTCTTGAACATAATTTTGATATGCTTCCATATTTTGCATACATGGACAATTATACATTCACTCTATATGTTTCTAATGTGCATATATATGTTATACATACAGTTTACTTAAAGTTCTAGATGTTGGAATAGGATTAAAGTTATTAATAAATCATTGGTGTACATATCCTACAATCACTTTTTCATTGTATATGAGATGAAGAGGTTTCAGATGTTAGAATAGGATGACATGAGAAGAACAAATCAGTCTTTATACATAGCATAAATGATTAGTTGCAGGGGCTCCAAGACTTAGTAAAGGGAATTAGTAAAGATTTCAGAGGGAAAAAATTTAGAACCTTGAAATAAAATTTCATAAATTCAAAATTCCCAGCAATGGGTCATGGCTTAGGAGGCCATAAATGAACCATGATATCCCACAAAGAAAAAAAAAAGAGAAAGAAAGAATGGCATGAACCATAGAACATCTCAGTCTCTGTAATATTTTTAATTTTTTGTTCCAACTACCAATACATGGTGTGCTGATTTCTTTTTTTTATTCATAACTTAATCCAGATTTCTCTTTCAAAATAGAATAATAATCCCCATAGGCCAATTGTCTCTCATTTCAGCTTGGCTAGACATTACAAGTCCCAAGAACTATACACTAGCAATGTTAAGAATACTTAATAGTAACAAGCACAATTCAAATGCAAACAATAAGTCTTTTGTTCAACTACAATTTAATTTGTAGCTACTTTACTTTTACATTTTTCCTTGGGCCTCTATGATTGTCATTCCATGGCCCACATAACTGAACCCATGAGAGATATTGAACAATGATGTCCCACAAAGAAAAAAAAGAGATAAATATATCCCCATTATGTTAAATAGTCCACTTTCCTTGTCTATGCTTTCATGTCTAACCAGGCATTAGCTCATGTCTTGTCTATGCTTCCACATTCTGCATACTTGGGCAGTTATATATTCACATAGCTATATGTTTCTAATGTGCATATATATGTTATACACGTAGTTCATTTAAAGTTCTAGATGTTAGAACATGATTAAAGTTTTGATGGATGTCCACACCCTGTTTGAAAGCTTCCATTTTGGTACAGGTAGGGAGGATACTGGAAAAGTTATGAAATTTCCATCTACAAGTGCCAATTTCTTTTGAGTTAATGCCATTCCATGAGATGACCTCTCTGATCTATTATGTTAAATAGTCCACTTGCCTTGTCTATGCTTCCATGTCTAACCAAGCATTAGCTCATTCCTTGTCTATGCTTTCACATTCTGCATACTTGGGCAGTTATACATTCACTCTATATGTTTCTAATGTGCATATATATGTTATACATGCAGTTCATTTAAAGCTCCAGATTTTGAAACATGATTAAAGTTGCTAACAAATCATTTTTGTACATATCCTACAATAATTTTTTTATTGTATATGAGCTGAAGAGGTTCCAGATGTTAAAACATGATTACATGAGAAGAAAAAATCACTCAAAGATCAAAAATAAAGATCTCACTGGGTGAAGAGGGCATACCCTTTAATCATGGAGTCTGGAGGATGCTAGAAAAGGTTGTGGAATTTGAGTTTAGAATTGTAGTTACATTTGCTTGAAAAGAAAAACTAGATAGTAGCATTTTCAATAAGTAACTTTAAACAATATCTAAAAAATGTTGAAAATGACTTCCTTGGGTAGACTGATGTCTTGTACAAATTAGTTGTACAAGGGAGTAGCTACTCGGCTTACCCACACAAAAAATACCATGTTATAAATTTGAGGACTTTCTGTACTCAATTTTAGTTAGAGAAACATCTTATCTTCAGCTATAATATCTAACAAAAAGTCATCTTCCCACTGTGCTTTGACGGATGTCCATGCCCTATTTCAGAGGCTCACATTTTGGTACAGTCAGGGAGGATACTGGAAAAGGTTATGGAATTTGGATCTACACCTGCCAACTTCTTTTGAGCTAATGTCACTCTATGAGATGACATCTCTGATCCATTATGATAGTGTGGTTGAGGCTCTCAATCTTTATCAATAATTTTTGGGAGGCAGGAGGTAGTGGAAGGCATAATATAGACACTAAGGGTTGCAAGTCAACAGTTTGAGCAACAACAGACATATTACAATTACTTCTTTTGAGCAGGGATTCTAGGCCTTTTCTACTCAACTGGGACAAATTTTTACAAGAGAAGCCTAAAGCTATATTGCTCATCTCTTCTCACTCAGATACTTACTTTCCCACTGTCAATATTGTGAGCAGAGATAGCACAATTTATGATTTATATCGCAATGATTTCCCTCAAGAAATGTACAAGGTAATTGATTTCAGATTTTATGTCATAGGTCAAATGTTCAGCCTTGACTTGGGCTTTTCATTGCATCTAAATTTGCACTTTTCCAAGTATAGAATCCTTCAATCATAGCCTTCTGTCAAACAGTTCATGTTCCCTGTCTATGCTTACACATTTTGCACGGATATTTTCCAAGGAAGTCAAAGGCAGATGTAGTTGCAGCTGCCAGATGTTCAAATTGTTCATATACCCTTAAAATTCATATGAAAAAATATTATAAATGGGAGAAAATAGAGTTAAATAATTCAAATTTTAAATACAAACAGCTATGTCATGGTCTTTTAGAGGGAAATCCCATTTAAGGGATCTTTTAGCATTCTTAATCCATATAACTATCCAAATGTGGTTGGGTTGGTTAGAAAACAAATTATAAACTGTTAGAAGAGTCTATTGTACAGGCTAATGGGCTATAGTACGGACTGTGATAGGAAATAAAGAAACAACCCAAAATTTTGCAAAGATTGTGTGATGTCTTATATGCTTAGTGATTGATAATCTATTGGAATTGGTCTATTGACACCATAGGAGTGTTTCCTTGTTAGTTTTAAGTCACTTTTAATACTCTTTTCATTTTTTTGAATTCAATTTATATCTCTGTTGGAGCACTGTCACGGTTTGAGGGTTTAAACCTCACTGTTTTGATAGGTAGTTGAAAAGATGGATATCATTCCATGAAAGTAAAGGAATAACCTTCATGGAATGATTGTATCTAACATCTATTTTAATGAAATTAATATTCAATGAACAGATAACATGGAGGAAGGGTGATCACCATTGGTTTGTGACAAGAAACACAAGGAAAGTTGATGGAAATGGTTGCTAGTGTATAGCAGCAGAAAATTGGTGTGAACAAGGGGTGTATTTGTTTATGTGGGTTGTCTTATATTTTTCATTTATTGATGAATCAAGTGTCTTTTATGCCTAGAAGTGCTGGGAAGCATGACATTTGAAAAGCCCTAAAAATAAGGGTTTGAAGAGGCTAATTTGGGGTTTATGATGTTTCAGGGGGTCTGGGGTTAATTACTTTTGGATTTAATCATTTTGAGTCATAATAAGACACTTTTGAAAGTATGGAGTCTTGGGAGTGAAGGAAACTTATACTTCCTTTGTTAATTTGCCCATTTTTCATGCATTTTAGGTTCACGGTGTGAGGACAGCAGTACATGGTCCAAAGAAACCTATTGAATTCTTTTGATATGTTGTATTAGGGCATAAAGGGTAGTCAAATATGGTAAGATTTATTCTAGAGTTTTGGGAAAATTTGGAGTTAAGGCCTTGTGAAGGTTGCTGCAGGGCTACAAGACAGAGGACTTAGGCCTAGGGGGCAGTTTAGAGAAGTTTGAGAGTTAGAGTGTTGGAAATGGTTTGAAACCTTAAAATCCTCTTGAATCCAAGTTAATAATACCTAAAAATACCAAATCTACCACTTTGGGTCTTTAAGAAGAGTCTTGGTTAGTTTGAAGTCGTTTGAAGCACTTGAGGGTTTGGGGAATAGTAGTTAACCTTCTCAAATTTGTGAGCTTATAGTTTGGCTATTCATCCATTTAATATCCTAGTCCAAACACTAGATGACAAATTTAATTCAAGTATGAAGCAGTAATCTTTCAGTTGAAGTCCAAGAAAGATAACAATAATCACTAAATTTCCAATGTAATTTGTATTTGCATCTTTTAGAGGAAGTTACAAAAGAAAAGATAAAAGTAAAAAAGCATGCATGGTGCTTGGTCATAGCAATCCAAAAAGTTGTGAAAGATTGTTGACTATTTATATGCATATTTATGCTACGATGTTTAAGATCAGAAGACTCAATGGGCACTTTTGCAAAGGAACTCAATCAATATTGAAATCCACAACAACATATTGTCATCTTATATCCTTTGTGCATATGGGTGATTAAGTCTCACAACAACTAGAATAGTTGGCGTAACAAGAGGCATTGGTGCGACAAGTAGAGTAATAATGAGAGGCACCACCACAATTAAATATACATTATGTTGTCTATTGGTCTCATTTTGTGTTCTTAATTCTACCATGAAGTTTTGTAAACCAATTTCAAAGGGAGTTCTTTTAGTTGAACCCCTTGCCCATGTGTGAATGTGTGATATTTCTTCTCTAAACACCCTTATAGTGCCATCATGGAGAAGATTCTTGAATTCCTTCTAGAAAGCCTCGTAGTGATTGTTACCTGCAGATTGATATTGTGAAATGTGGGTCTCCTCAGAGACTTAGTAAGAGCTCTTTATTTTCCATTAAAAACATTGGCATTCCTAAGCTTCCAAATATACCAAAGAATTTCAATTGACATGATAGAAAAGAAATTTTTGTAAATTTTCTTAATATCTAGGATGTATCCAAACAAAATGTTATAAATCTTAATATTTTCATGAATGTATAAGCCAAATAGACCCCAGATCTCTCTATCCACCAAGTAGAGAAAAAAAATATGCTTAATATTCTCAAGTGTTCTACATATAGAGAAAATCTTGATGTCTCCATTGGGATGTTTAACGAGGAGTCTATGGAGGAGCAAGCTCCAAAAGAAATATCTTTTCTTAGGTTCCACCTATGATTGTTTATGGTTGATGATTGTCACTTTATCAAACTTTATCATGATTTTCTACATACTTTATCAAATACATAGTGTCATTTGTAGATACAGATAGTGATGCAATGGAGGTGTGACGGTACACCCAAAAACTGAAAATATGTGTCCCTCAAGTCCTTCTTCCTGCAATCACTGCAAGGTTAAAGGAAAAGGCCCTATGATCATCAATCACTGATGTAAAAAAATGTGTCCTACAGGTCAGACAGACCACTAGGTTGATGGGTCTCAATCCCTAAGACTCCAATCACAAGAAGATGCAACTAATCACTAGTTGCTCTAGGAACACCTTGAAGGTAATTTTGGTTTTAAACGGGAAAATTGAGAGAATGCATTAGAGGGGTGAAACTAGCATGGATTATGATCATTTGGGTCCAATAACACATGTTCCAATAGGTTTTACGATTCTGCCATGCAATCTTCATATACTTGTTTTGTAAAGGCCAACTATTGCTTCTAGCCCTGGCTGAAGGGTTTTAAGCATTTAACTTTCAATATTTCAGACTCCAACCCAGACCAATGTCAGTTTTGGAAACCTCTTTTGATGCTTAGATAGACCCCAAAGTACAGAGGATGGGTCTTAAGAAACTTTCAACAAACTATGGCAAAAACAGTTTACTAGAAACCCTCAAGTAGGCCAACTTTGTGAAGGAAGTACCCTCAAAACAACTCATAAAAACTCCAAACCAATTTCATTGGATGGGGAATGTCTAAAAAGGCTTAAGTTCCAAGTTTCAAGTCTGGATTCAAAGATTTAGGCCTCCAAAACTCTGTTGTCCCAACCAAGAATGGAGAAACACATTGGGATGTTCCTCCTAGGGCATCAATTTATTCTTCAATCCCTGCACCATTTGATCTGCAACAAAAAACAAATGAAATTAAATTGGTCAACCTACAGATCCACCAATGGGTTTCAAATTCCCATGGTGGAATCTCAAGATACAAACAGATTTGTGACAAAGCCCTAGTGAAGAAGCAAACTCACGGCTGTAGGAGTAAAATTGCAATAACTTTTGATAGAAATCGAATTAGAACCTCAAACCAAAAGAATCTGAAATTTATTTGTTCAATCTTTCTGCTTCAATTGGTTTCAGATCTCCATCATTCCGTACAAATCCGTACAAGCCAAAAAATAGTCAAAATTGCAGGAAAATGAGTGATTTTTATTGATTCAAAAATGCCAAATACATCATGATACCTTCTACCCACCTATAAGGGCATAAGAAGGCCTCCCCCAACGTTTTACAACCACTTTTCAAACTAACTAACCGTTGGAGGGCTTAGTTACAATGATTATGCAAAGTTGTCAAGTTGCATTTTGACAACTTTGACAACTTTTGCAATTTTTTTGCAAAATATTGCAAAATGAAGTGTAAATGGCCAAAAGTGATCCAAAATGGATAATAATGGTCTAAAAACATGAAATAAAGACAAAACAACTAAAACCTAAGAGTTTTCCAATCCTTTGACCCTCAGTTGACCAAGGGCTTATCCTACCTAATCTTGGTACTGGAGTCTCACAGTTGGATTCTAAGGGCAACTCTTTATTCCTAAACAACCTATGTGCTATTAGGACCTTGTTGATGATCCTTACATTCTTTTTGTGTCCTCCTGATGCTCAGTTGATGTAGAAGGTGCTCCCGCACCAGATAGTGGGAGTGGCATTGGCGCTACTTGTTATTCCAATGAATTGGCTGATGACATTGATGCTCTTGAGAAAGAGTAACATATCTATCAATTTTATTTGTCTAGATGCACTAATATAAACCATATTGATTTATCTTTAGTGTTTTCCAATTGACATTGAATTCATACACTAGGTGTTTGTAATGCATACTTCCCTTTTGAAATTCAAAATTACACTGTTGATGCATCATTAAAAGTTGGAAAGCAACCTCTTGTACAGCTCTCTTGTCCTGAAAATCAAGTTTCATTGATGAGCCTGCATTTTGAAATTTAAAATTATCTCCCATAGATCGATTGTGCTTCTCAATTGGAGACTAAACTCTTGACACGTTCCCTTGAAGTCAGGGTCCTGCTGCCTTCTTATTTTGGCAATCTCCCACTTGCATGACTTTCATTTTGAAACTTCATACTCCTGGTTTTGGGGTGTTTGAACTGCTACTAATCTTCTCCCTAGTGAACTTATTGTGACTTATTTCAAGGGTTAAGAAATATGTAGGCCAACAACGGGACCAAATCTCCCCTCAAGACCCTGGCGTGGATCTTTAGGCCAAATTTGGGCCCCATTCTCCTAGGACATATCGCCAATGGTGACATGTACCTAGGAGAATGAACCCAAATTTGATCTAGGCGCTAGAGATATAGGGTATTTGAAGCATTTTTTATAATATAATTTTCTATATTTTTTGGATCAATTTAAATATAATTTGTATTATATATATTTAAATTACTTCTTACAAAATGCAGTAGGTTTTATACTATTGAAATGATGAAAAATGAGACATGAATATATTTGAAGAATCAAGGATTAGCTTTGGATATGTTCATGATGGCTTATAACCATAGGAGAAAGGAGATATAATAGAAGACTATTAATTTTTTATTTTAGGTTGTTGGATTCAAATGTTATAATATAATTATAATTCATATTTTTCCAAGCATTTGTAGTCTTAGTTAAGTCTTAAGTGATTTTCACAAAAATTCTAAACACGAGCATGTGAACTTTAGCTTTCATGAATTGCATATGATTACATATTTGAAAATATTATATATGAATATTAATAATTTGATGTAGTTCTCTTTGTAGGTAAGTAATGTTGATTCTATTTCTCATTATATGTAATATTTCATTACTTTTATTTACAACCTATTAAATTATTCTATATTTATTTAAATTTGTAACAAAATTAAAACCCTTTACTTTTAAACTAGTTGATTTTTTTTAATAACAAACATTAAATATGCAAATTTATCGTCATGAATGCGAAGATTCTTGATGGTATCAATGGTGAAATCATTCTGTTATCTCTTGTAATGCAAGGATAAATAATTATAATTGAATAGGCTAAAATAAAAAAATAATTACTCAATTCATCATGTATCAAAAAATACAGAGGATAAATATTCAAGAATTGTCCTTACAAAGCTACACTATTTCAAAGGCAAACATTTAACCATAAACATTAAAAATCAGTAGTGCTAGGGTTGCATTGCTCAGAGAATCATTTTGTGAATGTATTTTGTTACATATTTTGTCATTTTATCATATTTTTGTGCCTCCATGAAAAATTTATTCAAATATTTAAGTTGTTGTTGGTGCAATTTTTATGTATGATAAAAAGTTGAAAATTAATTTTTATTAGATATTCAAAATTTCCCCTCATTTTTAAAAATATTTTTTATTTAAAATATATGAATTAAAACCCCGCCAATGACAAAGAGAGGAGGTAAATATTAAGTTGTTTTTCTAATTTTTTAAAGACTTTTTATTACAAGTTGTTTAAGTATTCATGTTGTTGGCTATGCTTAAGGTCATTAGATATACATGGTAGACATTACTCTATCATGGAGGCTTGGGAATAGGGTATGTACATCTATCAAATGGCATGAGGGTTTAAATAATTTATTTTTACATATCATTGACATTCCTCCCTACATGTTTCACTTTTTTTCTAACTATATTAGAGTAGAATTTTTATTATTCTTATTGGATGTAAATATGGTTGTTATTGATATTTAATTTTCTTGGTCATGGGAGCTTGAAAGACACTAGTTGATAGCTTTTCGAGTTTTAACCCCTAATTCTAATGTTCTTAAAAAGTTGTGAAATATGACCAAACTTAAATTGCACATGAAATACACATATCCTCAAATCAAGGATTGGAAAAGGCTAATGAAAACAAGATTTTAATTTCTTTTACACAAAGTTATTCTTTATATCTCATATAGGTATAATAGACTTTTTGGGTGCCCATATTTACTATATTTACCTTGATATGGTAATAATATATAAACCTTACAACAAAATTCATAAATATTCTTGTTCCTTTTTTCTCATTTTTTTGCTAATAATTATCTCTTTTTAAAATTACATACTTTATATCTATTTCCAAATGTATTGTATGTGATGTTTACTATCCTTCTTGAAATGATTCTCTCTATTTTGAATCCTTTTGTACTATGATTTATTAATATATTTCAAGCTATTGAACATTAACTAGGTAGACAAACATATTTGTCTCTAATGATTATTTGATTCAACTTTTGAATTGTCATTTAGTATAGTGCAATCTAAATTGGCTTAATTTGTAGTTTTAAATCAATAATGAAGTTGACTTCTCTTTTTGGTGGAAATTGGAATATATATGCATATTCTTGTACAAGGGTTCTTGAACTTGTGCTATTATTAAAGCTACATAAAATTTAACATATACATCTTAAACCAAACAACTTCACCATCCCACTAAGAGCACATTGACAACTTATGCTTACATTTGAATACAAGTATTAACTTCACATTTTTTTTATTATAAAAGTACATGCATATATGTTTTATTGTGATATTTTAAAAATAATATAAGTAAATTTCTTTACTAATTTGAAAGTACATTGTTTTAACTTAGTTTTGTGTTTCTTTCTCGATTATGATGCTTAAAACTAGGACTAAATTTTACATGGCATGTATTACATCAAGAGTTGTGTAATGACCAATTGTGATCATGTTTTTTTATATTGTTAATTAATACTTTGATATTTTATGTCAATGTAGATATGAAATTATAGTTTTTGTGAGCATTCTTAATATCTTATTGCATTATTGATATGAAAATAATATTGACAACTTAGACAAGTTATAAATATATTATTGATGACAATAAAGAGTTGAAATATTGTAACAAAATATTATGACTAGATACATAGATCATGCCACACATAAAACTATTGGAGTATAAGAATTGAGTTGAGCATATTGAAGCCATGAGAAGTACATCTTTGCCACCTAAATGAAAAAAATTAATATAAAAAATAAGAAAACATGTGATAAGAAATAAAAAAGATCGATAAAAAATTGACATTTGCATCATTATTATATAATGTATGCACATTCTCAACATATAATTTTCCATCTCAAGTATGATAGTCAATAATCTTAACATATTGAAGCCTTCAATTTTGTATTTATTGTGACATATATAATTCAAATTACTTTATGGTAAAATATGGTGTGACCATGATTAGCATGTACAAAATAATGTATAGTGCAAAACATACTTGTACTACATTATATATATATATATATATATATATATATATATATATATATATATATATATATATATATAAACTTATCCCATTTAAAATATTAGTATCTTCACAACATATTTCCTTTTTTTATAAATTACTATATATTAATATCCATACTAATTTAAATAAAAAAACTAAAATTCTAGCTTATACCCCCAATATAAAATAAGGGCATTGGCACATCATAAATAAAAGTCATTTCAAAAACAAATGCATTGTTGCAGTTGAATCATGCAACTCCATATTAATATTCAATTTTTGCACATGTCTCTCGCGAGCCCTTTCCCTTGCCTTGGCTCTGCGTTCAACTCTTTCTGCCTCATTCTCTTTGTGCTTCCTGCACGGTTCCGATTCCAAAAATTTGGACGGTGAAAGCTGATCCATTGCAGGCTGGGCCTGTTGCAGAAGCCATTCCACTAACATGAATTAAAAAATTAAAATAGGATAAATATTTAAAACTACAGAAAACAAATTTAGTTTTTTCTCAGAAAATGACGAATCATAGGTTCTTAATTCAGATAACAGTTCATGCAACTTTTTAAATAGTTAACAATTTAAAAAAAAATGAAAATGAGATAAATATTTAGAACTATAGAAAACAAAAATTAACAATTTTGAAAAAAATGAAAATAAAAAATATTTAAAACGACAGATTTTTTTTATAATTTTGAAGTTCTACAATTTTATAAATGATTTCCCTTCCCTGTATTTTTTGTGATCGACAGGTTTCTCATTTAAAATGTAAGCAGGGCACTGTTTTAAATGCACGGAACGGTAACGCTGTTTTAAATGTAAGCTGCACGGTAACGTAACACTGTTTTAAAATATAAGCTGCACGGTAACAGTAACAGTGTGTACACGGGACAATAAACAACCGCAACGGAAAAGTGCATTGGGTGAACGGGAGTTGAAGGACAAGTGGAAGGACTGGGCCCACATCCACCTAAGCAGTCAAAGCTTAGTGTGTGATGTTTAAGGCTGGCCCTAAAAATGAACAACTGGATTCCAAAGTCCAAACTTGTAGGCTCCACAAAATTTATTTGAACATGTGTGTTTTCTTACAACCAGAGATAGATTGATCAGCTTTCTTTATAAAGTACTTCTATTTGGGCTTCATCACTGTTAGAATATTCTAGTAATTTCTACCAAGAACTTTGTGGTTTAAGATGGAATTTTCCAGAATAGTAGTTATTTAGTAGTTTTCAGAAATTTATACCTTCTAGAAGGGTTTCCAGAAATTTCTCAAATGCAAAGTCCAAAATATTAAGTGAATTAGATTATTCTAGAGGCCTCCAGCTGGATTAGGGATTAGGTAAAGTTTCTAATATTATATTTAGAATGTTCTAGAAATGTATGTCCAGTACGAGAAAATATTCTAGAGTTTTCTATGTAACTTCTAAGCCTTCTATAAAAAAAGCATTTTGTACTTGTGTTTCAAGCAAGCAATAGATTGCTTCCTCTGCCCACTACAGAGTGGTTTCAGAGTAATTTATATTTGAGAAAATATATTTGTGTTTGTGTTTTGTATTGAATATGATGTTTGTATCTTTGGTTTGAGGAGTGGATTCAATTGATCCTCCCCTACAAAATTGGCATCAGAGCAGGTTTGAAAATCATTTGGAGATCCTGTCACCATTTGTGACAGACGTCAAGAAAGGGAGATCCTGTCACCATTTGTGACAGATGTTAAGAGGGAGATCTTGTCACCATTTGTGACAAACCTCTGAAAGATCTGAAAGTTCTAAGGAGTTTCATAAGTGCCAAAGATAAGAGGCAAGTCAAGGACTGAAGTTCTGCTGATGAGAAAGTTATTCTTTGTGAAGGAGAATTAAATGGTGTTCAGGAGTTTGATTTTATTGTGTTGTAGCACACTAGCTTTCAAGTGTTTTGTCTCTGCCCACTTCACAGTGGTATCAGAGAAAGGGAAAAAAAGTTGATTGTCACCATTTGAGACAGTAGAGGATTGCTGAAGGTTACTGAAAGTCATTGCCTGTAAAATTGGCATAGCAGTTGGAATGTTGCAGCCCTAAGGAGGTGTTGCAGACGAATTGGTAGAACATCAAATCATTGAAGGATATCACAAAGATTTTAGAGGATCAAAGATTGCAGAAGGCCGTAGCCATGTACGCCCAGATTAAGATTGCTGGCAAAAGAAGATCAAATGCAGTCAAATCTGTTGAAGGCATGAAGGATATATTGAAGTATATAGCCGTAGCTATTGGAGGAATTCATTAAGGACAATAAAGAAGATTGAAGGCAGGTGAAGCTTCTTGTAAAAAGCATCATATGGTCAAACATAGAAAGGCTTTGGCATCGGGCAAATAAAAGGATGTTGATAGTAAGAGAAGACAAGAGGGAAGAGAACAAAGAATTTAAATGCCGCAGCATTTGTGGACAAAAATTCAGGGAATAAGATCTTGATGTATAATTATGGATTTTGATGTAATTAGTGGTAGAAATTAGGGGGGAGTGTTAGAATATTCTAGTAATTTTTACCAAGAACTTTGTGGTTTAAGATGGAATTTTTCAGAATAGTAGTTATTTAGTAGTTTTCAGAAATTTACACCTTCTAGAAGGGTTTCCAGAAATTTCTCAAATGCAAAGTCCAAAATATTAAGTGAATTAGATTATTCTAGAGGCCTCCAGCTGGATTAGGGATTAGGTAAAGTTTCTAATATTATATTTAGAATGTTCTAGAAATGTATGTCCAGTACGAGAAAATATTCTAGAGTTTTCTATGTAACTTCTAAGCCTTCTATAAAAAAAGCATTTTGTACTTGTGTTTCAAGCAAGCAATAGATTGCTTCCTCTGCCCACTACAGAGTGGTTTCAGAGTAATTTATATTTGGGCAAATATATTAGTGTTTGTGTTTTGTATTGAATATGATGTTTGTATCTTTGGTTTGAAGAGTGGATCCAATCCATCCTCCCCTACAAAATTATTTATTTTCCAACAATCACCACAAGAGATGGAGAAAGGAAATAGAGAATCCTGTGCTGCCTGTAGATGGAGTCGCAAAAAATGTTCACAGCATTGTATTTTAGCTCCTTATTTTCCTCCGAATGATCCAGACAAGTTTGCAATAGTGCAACGTGTGTTTGGAACCAACTATATTGTCAAATTACTTCAAGTAATATGTAACTTGTTCTTCAACTGTAGTGTTAAACGAATATAGTTTTGTATTGATTTTATAGTGGAACTTGTATTTATTTGTGTAGTTGGTTAGGGCGTAGAATCTGAGGTAAGAGAAAGTGCAGTAAAGAATATGGTGTATGAAGCGAGTGTTAGAGAGAAGGACCCTATCAATGGAAGTGCCAGTATAGTGAATGAATTAATGGAGAAAATAGGGAAGCTGGAATCCCAGCTGGCGGCCAAGAATGAAGAGGTAATGAATATGCGTTGTCAATATGATTATCTTATATTTCTCCTGCACAATGGATCTCCTCACATTGTTGAAGAAGATGTATATCTCACTGATTTATATGCATCACAACTAACTGAAGATTTCATGAATGAGGAAATGGGTCCACTTCTGTTGTCATGGGAACTGTCTTAAGATGCACAGATTTATGAGAATATAAGTGATTTATGTATACATACAAGTTTTTCTTCTTTACTGTATTCAGTACTTAATCTAATTTTCTTTGCTTTTAAAGCAATACTTTATAATGCAATAAAGTTGGAAATAGTACTTCAGAATTATGTTTTATATATGCTAAGTACTCACTACTTCATATGCAGTTAAGATTATTTTAGGCTTGCATACTTCATATGCCATTGGATCGAGGAAAAAATTGAATTTTTACGCATTCATTATTTTAGGTTTTACATTTCCAGGTTGTATATAAGTCTATTATAGTATGCTCATTATTCTACATCATTGACGGTCTTGATTCTTACTACACACTTCTATCTTGTCACCTTGAAAGACATGTTTATGCAATGTAATGTACACATAAGATAGAAATTAGGTTGCATTTTTTATGGAGTAAGGTGAATCTATACCTTGGTTTAGAGTTATGGTTTCTATTCGATTTGATAGCAACTAGTTGTGGTTGCTATTCCAATTTGTGAGATTGATTTTTGGAAGCTATTCAAGATAATGTGTTACAATTTTTTATTTTTTGTGTATTAAATATAAAGTTCATAAATATTTTTAATCAATTAAATTCAACCCCTTGAACAATTTTATAATATTTTTGATAAATTTAATCTGAAATTAATTTAGATCAAGTTTGTAGCTGATATCAAGTCTATTAAAAGAAAAATAAATAAATATTAAAAAACCATAACAGAAACGAGAGCCTTATTTAAGAACCTAAGATATAAAGCCACAATTGTGAGGTGGTGAAATCCATTTGGATAGATGATGCTAGCTGGCCTTAACAGTAGGGCCCTACTATCCACCTAAGGTATCAATTAATGATCTTTATTTATTCAAACAGAAGGTTAGAGATGCCTTATATAACTCAAAAATTTATCATTTCGGAAGATGATAATAGTATCTTCTTACAACTGAGATCTCTCATAAGCATATCAACATGAATTGTAGGATCTTTCATAAGCATATCAACTTCTGAAAATTGTCAAGCAATTTATCCAACGCTAAACAAGCAAGCTACAAAGCCATTAAACAACTTCCCTTTTGAATCTATCACATAGAAAAGAATGTATAATACTGTGCATTCAGAGCTGAAATGAAGACCTTAAAAGAGTGGAAGATTAGAATGATTGAATATAAAGAAGAAGCAAAACTTACATTTAGTAGAAATGAAACTTGGATGGATGGAAAATGAAACATGGAAGGAAACATGTCATTGTTGCATTTAAAATCACTTTTACTAGCTGCTTCTCATAAACATGTGCATCTCACAGCACGTCCCACAAGAGTAATGTATCCATTTCCTCATGCATGGAATATCCAGTTTGTTGTGATGTATATACATCAGTGAGATATGCATCTTCTTCAACAATGTGAGGAGATCCATTGTGCAGGAGAAATACTAGATTATCATATTGACAGCGCATATTCATGAGCTCTTCATTCTTGGCTGCCAACTGGGATTCCGGCTTCCCTATTTTTGCATTATTTCATTCACTATACCGGCACTTCCATTGACGGGGTCCTTCACTCTAACACTTGCTTCATATACCATATTCTTTACTGCATTTGCTCTTAGCTATTAACTCAAGTTTTAAACTCTAAACAAGCATACACACAAATATGTAAGTTACACTACAAAATCAACACAAAGCAATATATTTCTTTGAAACTATAGTTGAATAGCAATTGACAAATTACTTGAAGTAGTTTGACGATATAGTTGGTTCCAAACACTCTCTGCACAATTGCAAACTTGTGTGGATCAGAATGAGGAAAATGAGGAGCCAAAATGCAATCCTTTGAACATTTTCTTCGATTCCATTTGAAGGTCGCACAGGATTCTCTATTTCTTTTCTCCATCTCTGGTGGTGATGAAGCCCAAATCAGATGTGAACACTTATTCAATCATCCGCCCGTTACAAACCAGTAAATTCTTTATGTGTGGGGTCTGCAAGATCCTTTTTTAGTGAACGAAATACAAACTCCGTGATATTACTTACAGAGCAATAGTTGATATAGGATAACAATAGGGACAAATACGAGTTCAACATGAATTTCCAAAGCATTATATTACTTCTTTATTTACATTATGAAAGCATTTGTGTATAGGAGATCTAATCCATGGAATGGGCATAAACAGTCACCTAATTTGTGTTGAGGAGATCTAATTTGTCAATTTCAGTCATCCAGGCTCGAAGTTGGTTCCATTGAATTTTGGCCATCCTTTACACAAGATGGTACAAATGAAAAAACAAAAAAAAACAGTGTTTTTTTATGGCATTGTTATAGTATTGTAAAAGCAAATTTGAGGGATCAGATCAGTGAAAATTGCCTAAATATTATTTGTGATATGTAAATTTTGGTTTTCATAGGGTGGACTGTACTTGTATGATATTCTTATGGAGAATGTTTTTGTGGAGAATGTTTTTAAAGTGAATTTTGATATATATTTTTATTAATCTTATATTTCTCGGTTTCTTTTGCAAGAATTTTATTTAATACTATAGCATTGTTATAGTATTTTAAAAGCAGATTTGAGGGATCAGATTCTGTGAAAATTGTGTAAATATTATTTGTAGTATGTAAATTTTGGTTTTCATACGGTGGACTGTACTTATATGATATTCTTGCGGAGAATGTTTTTAAAGTGAATTTTAAGATTTATTTTTTAATCTCATATTTCTCTGGCTTTTTTTGCAAGAATTTTATTTATAAAATATAGATATGATTGTCAATCACATACCATTTATATTGTTTCTGTAAAAAAAAGTCATTATATCATTTCTTAGTAGTTGATATAGAATAAAAATAAAGATAACAAAAATACAATTAAGACAATATGACAATACCAAAGATCTTATGTTAGGTATGGTTGTCCAAAAAAATTGTTGTTTTGTCTAAGGGGAAAATATTTTTTAATTGTATAAAATAAGTAATTATTTGTGGTGTGGTAAATGATGATAGAGACAATTGAATAAATAGCTGATATCGGATTACAATAAATCTAATAGAGAAAAATACAAATTCAACATGAAGGTCCCAAAATATTATGTTATTTTTTGATAGTTGATGTTAGAAAACAATAAAGACAAGAAGACCACAATAATGATAATAGACAATAATTAAAGATCACATGCTAGGTATGATTGTGAAAAAGGGTGTTGTAAATCTTTGAAAAAAATGAATTATATAATATATATATATATTTTTGTGGTGTATTGAATAAGTGTTTGATCATGTTTGGGGTTAGTTGTAAAGTTATGTTATACTATTGGTTAGAAATGTTATGCTTGAGAGATATACTAATATTTGTATGAAATATATCATTTTGGGAGTCAATAGTTTTTTTTTCCAATGATTTGAGATAAATAGTTTACCTAATACCACCCACTCATTTTCTATAAGATTTCTGTTATAAAATTAAAAATAATTTTAGAGTTGTGAGTCAATTAATATTTATATTCAACTCTCTTATGAAATGCAAATGTGAAGTATCACATTGTTGCATGGTTTCACGACTAACCATTATGTTTGGGAAGTGGAAGATATATTGGAGGAGCTTGATGTTTCAAGATTCTCATGAAAGACTTAGTGTATGGTAATGTTTCCATTACTAAGTAGTACATTTAGTATGGGTGCTTTTGAAAGGTGCATTTATATAAATTTCTCTTATAAAAGTAAATACATCTTTAGTGTTTTAAGTTGGTTAACATTTGTATTGAACTTTCTTATGCAATGCAAATGTGAAGCATCACATGGTTGTCTGGTTGCATGACTAACCCTTACGTTAGGGCAAGTGGAAGATTTATTAGAGGAGCTTGATATTTCAAGATGCTCATGAAAGATATAGTGTATTTTAACATTTTCGTTACTAAATATTACATTTAGTATGAGTTCTTTTTAAAGTTATATATTTTTCATTTGAGGATTCTCCTAAGACCTTTCATATGTAATCTTATGTTGTCTTTGATATTTGCATTATGGTTATTCATAAGATTGAAAACATGTTTTTCTCTCATAGGGTTGTGTAGAAATCACTTTGCTAAACCTAGTAATTGTTTGATAATGGTATCAATGCTATAGTTGTGGGTGAAGGATATGGTAAAACCTTGGTTTTGTATAAGTAGATTTGGTGCAAATTTAATGTCATGGCAATGATAGAAAGTTATAAAAATTTCAATGTATAAACTATATTTTATCCAAATACTATAATCTTACATTTGAGTTTTGGGGTTGGTAGATTTGGGGCTCTTGTTATAGAGTGGAGGACTAAGAAAAAACCCATTTCTATATTTTCTAAAAGAGGGTCTATGGAGAAATTACAAAACAAACCTAGAACAAAATGAGCCTCACAAAAAGACATGAAATGTCTAAGATATGAATATTCATATAAAGTTTGTAAGATTTGGCACTAGGGCCAAGTTCCAAAGAGAACTCCACTCCTGCCATGAGATGTTGTGTAACATTATGACCATATAAATGTGTATGCATCTCCATTGTAAAGATTAAATAAAATAAATACAAATAATCTTGTGTGATTACAAATAAAATAATTGAGAGGTGTCCATTAGATACAAAACCTCTCTATTGGATAGATAGGGTGTAGTGGGTAGCACCATTAATAACATAACATATGTGCAACATGCATATGTAGACAATACTACATGCATGAGGATCACATTCTTAGTGATTGATACTAGCTTGTTGATGAGCCTTAACCTTCAATTGGGTGGCTTAGTGTGATCCACAAGTGTGAACTGATAAAATCCATTTAGATATATGTCGCTAGTAATGGGTCCTAATAATAAGGCCCCTAATGTCCACTTAAGATATCAAATAATGATCTTTACTGTCTCAAACAAAAGGTTAGAGAGGTTAGAGATATAAAGATATTGAAGATTTGATTAATGAAATTATTACAACTTATCTCTTGGGATATCAATTAGCAACCTATCACAACCATACCAACAAGACCTGTATTTCAGTATAGTTCCTAACAAATGTTAACATAGATGGTTTTGAGAAATAGATTATGGACATCTATTAAAGTAACTAAAAATGAAGTTGAAATTAAAAAATCTCAACATTGTACTACTTATTTGTAATGTGTCAAAAATGGTGGAAGGAACTACTACCCAACTCTAAAATTTACTTTTAGTGAATAGTACAAACAGATTCACTCTGATTCAAATGCCAGATTTGAACCTATAGCGTACACCCAAAGAAAAAAGAAAGAAAGTGATGATACATCACTTGGATTATTTGAAATAGATGCAATGATACTAAAACTAAACTGGACACCGCTGAAAGAGAATTTTTATGTTTTAAAACTTTCTTAAAAAAAAACTGTACACTAGCTGTTTCACAAGACAGAGCTCTTGTGAGCTCGTATGACGAAATTTTCGTCTCACTTAAACTATTTTGTCCTTAAGTTTCCTTTTACAGAAATAAAAATGAGTATCGTTTAAAGAGAAATTATTTCTCCTGAACAGTAATATTGGGATGCTGACATGAACAAATTGCCATATTTCCACCAGCCACAACAATGTTTTCCAAGGGAATCTCCATTCTGAAACATCTTTCAATGTACTAATGAAGGATATAGATAGATATAAGGTCAGATGATAGGGGAAAAAATTAAAGATTTTTTTTAGGCAAATAACATGTAATATTTCACCCTAACGCATCTACTTCTTTAGCCCTAAAATCATACCCTGGTTGGAGGATTTGGTAGCAAAGAAAATATTTATTCACATAAGTGATTTAATTTTATGTGGCATAGTGTCTCTGAAAGAATGTGTTTCTCTTTAAATAAATAAAACTTCGGAAGAACTTTGTTGTAATTAGCTGTATATTACTTCTGAAAACTATCTAGAAAAGAAATTAAATTTTATGGTCAGGTGAGCACAACTATTTGGGAGAATGAGAAGGCTAGAGGAAAAGAGGGTAATTAGAGTTGAAACTAACCAAGGAAGAAATCTAAGACTTAGATGGTTAACAAAATCAAAATATAATATCAATGTAGATTAAAAATCAATTATGCAAGGGTGAATGAGATAAGTTTGATGGTATTATTTAAGTAACATTTGCTCCTTCATGTCTTGAAAATCAACTCCAGTTTTTTAACTAAAAAATACAAAATGATGCTGAAAAAAGTGTGATACAAATAGGACATGAATGTTCCTATAAAAAAAACCACTTAAGAGGGGAAATATTGAAGTAGTATGAGACATTATTGTTTCTTTGAAGGTGATGTACACGAGTATATGCAGGTGCAAAGAAGTCCTACACCTCTCAAGAATTTTTTAATTTCATCTTTATCTAATGTTAAAAGCACATAAATAAGTACAAGATACTATTAATTTTTTGCACTAAGAATTGTGGTAGTGGGCTCATAATCAAAATTCCTTGAAGGATAAGTTGTGGTGTCCATGGTAGAAGAAATGCTAGTGGGAGGAATTTTGTTTCATTAGAGGACTTTATGTTCCTCCAAAGGAAATGCAAGCACAACTATATAGAGGAGTGGAGCGAAGAAGAAAAGATGAAAGTGAGGATTGATCCAAAGATGAGAGACAATATGAGGAAAGAGAGAAAGAGCCAATGTATGATCCTACAGAGGACATAAGTAGTTTGAGTATGAGGATGTGGAAGACCACAACAGGGTCGACTTTGACAAGATCAAATTAAAGGGTCAAGCTAATATCTAGAGGAGAGAAGTCTAGTTGGAATAGTATAGAAGAGGAAAAAAAGATAGTGATATGGGATTGTATGGTAGAGAAGTTAAAGAGACAATCATACTCATGGATTATGAGTTGGATATGCTAAGGAAGTAAAACATTTGAAGCAAGAAAGAACATCTTCAAGGAATACATGGAATAATTCTATTTGATCCTAGATTGAGATATTTTGAGGCTGACAAGGAGAAAGTTTCTCAATATATCAATGGGTTAAAGACGATAATACTTTAAGAGGTAAGGGGTAAAAGCAAAATAAGCTATCACCCTTTTATAAAAGAAAGGCTAACAAAATCAAAGTTGTTCAACTTCAATAGTATAAAAAATACATTTATGTTTGGAATTTGAAGATGATGTAAACTAATTAAATGTGTTAAAATGGATAAAGTTTATGATTAATATTTTTAATAATTTTTTGAATAAGAATTGATATATTTTTTTAATTTTTAAAGATGATTTTTTAGTTGCTAAAAAATATAAAAAAAATAGAGGTCTAGTTCCCACCAAACAATTATATGTAAATAACATTTTTTTTTCCAACATTTCAAAATATGTTATAGATGACATATATAGCTAGTGCATGGAGAAATAAAAATTGGTTTCTGACCTATGTTTTCTCTTTTATAACAATTCAAATTTTAACTCACCTGAAATCGACATTTTTCATCTCCCACCATATTTTTCATAACAAATCTATCCCAATCAAATAAATAAATATATATTCTTGAAGAAGACTCTCTCCTCTAGTGCAACATATTTTTGAAATTTATTTAATATGATTTACTATTTTTTTCTTTCTTTGAATCAATATCTCCTTGATTTTTAAGATACGTACTTGCAATATTTTTTAATTACAATATACTATGTCTATTTAAAACACTATAAAATATCTATGAGGATATTCTTGACTCTGATCTCTACAAAAGGGTATTTTTTTATTTTTAAAAAGTATCATTAAAATGATTAGGAGTTATTGAAACGTCACTTTTCTGAAATAATTTTATTTCTATGGTAATTGGACCCAAAGTGGTATAAAACATCCATTTAATAGACATTTCCAATTGGAAAAGTTAAAGAACTTATATAACTTAGCTAGAATGAATCTAGCTAGACCATATGTTTGACCAAAATTAAATTTTAGTTAGAAATACTAAAATTCAGCTGTGCTGATAAGTTAGCCTAAAAGGTGACCCCTGATTGTGTTTTTACCCTAAGCCTAGTCAAAATGACCATGATCATGGAAGCATACCAATTTTTCTTAAAGGTGGAGGAGAAGATAAATAAGAGGTTTGAGAATAGGAAATGGGGAAAAGATCAAGGATAAAAGACTGGAGGCCAATCCTGTGGAGATCAAAAGAAGATTGAAGAGGCTAGTAGTATCTAGATCCATAAGGGAGAAAACATCTATTTTCATAGATATCAAAGTAATGATTGAAGAGGAGGATTTAGATGAGGTCTTGGAATTGGAGGATTATAAGGGGCTTATTTCTAGTGTGGAGAATAATTTCCTCAATCATTTGAGTGTCCTCAATATTAAGAAGGACCTATAGAAGCCTTAGGGTAACTCAAAAGTTTCACATGCAAATAAAGATGTTTAATTAGATTCTTAATTTTAAGAAGTAGAAAGAGGCAAGGCTCTTGTTACAAAAAATATCTTGGTGAATTAAAAAAAGGATACAATTTAGATGAAGAATCTATTTCATACAAAATGAAAATACAAAGGAGTTTTTTTTGATGTGATCATTGATGGAAGTATCTCACTAATAACCTTGTTTTAGAAGGGATGGTCAGCAAGTTGAATTTGGAGAGGAGGATACATTTGTATTCCTACCATATTGAATAGTTACAAGATTACTATAAGGTTTTGGTCAATGAGGAGTGTTTGGTGAAGTTCAAGATTATAAATTACCATGATGAGATTTTGTGTGACATCATTGTAATGGAAATTTATCACATGCTATTAGGGAGGCCATGGTAGTTTGATTGACATGTGGTACATGATGAACATGCTAATACTTACTCATTGAAAAAGGATGGAGTTCACTACAAATTGAAGCCTCCAAAGGAAATTAAAGAGATGGTATACAACACTTTTAGAATTTTCGTGGTGGATGGTAGAAATTTTTTGAAAGGTTTGAGACATGAGAATATGTGTTATGTATTAATTTCTAGAGTTGAGAAGGAAAAAGACAATAAAATACTAGCTGAAGTTTCACATCTATTAGAGGATTTTAAGGATATTATATCAAATAATCTACCTAAGAGTTTACAACTTTTAAGTAAGATCAATCATTAGATGGACCTAATTCTTGGAGCCATTTTTCCAATTAAGGAATCTCATAGTATCATTCCAATAGAGAATGAGGAGCTGAATACACAAGTTCAGGAAATTTCAATGAGGAAAGGTTTAATTTTAGATAGTTTGATCCCTTATATGGTACATGCAGTATTAGAACCCATGAATTAGGGAGAATGAAGAATTTATATAGACTCTCAAGCTATCGGCAATATCACAATCAAGTATAGATTTCTCCTTCCAAGAATGGATGATATTATGGATTTCTTGAGTGGAGTTAAGTACTTTTCAAAAAAAGATTTGAAGAGTAAGTATAACTAGATTTGAATAAGGGAAGGAGATGAAAGTAAGAAATTTTTTAAAACTACGTAGGGTCTATACGATTGGTTAGTGATTCCTTTTAGGCTATCCTATGCATTGAGTACATCTATGCAGTTGGAAAATGAGAGTTATGATTTTATTTGATGGGCAGAAGTGGAAGGTCCAACATAGTTTTTGATGCCTTAAGTAAAAAGAAAAACTTTGTTGACAAAGATGTGGATTGGGGTGGTTGAGTTTGATCAACTAACTACAATATTTACACCCGAAGGATCTAGATTTTTTTGGGTCCTATAGATATTGTTTAGAACTAGTTACATTAGACATGAACAAGTGGTTGGATTTCTTTATCCAAGATGGAATGTTTTTTATAGGAGGTTAGTTGTGCATTCCATGACAATCCATGAGAGAGAATTTAATTAAGGATAAACATAGTGGAGAAATAGCCGGGAACTTTGTCCAAGACAAGATCATTTCTCTTATTAGCCAGCACTAATATTAGTCACATATACAATAGGATGTGATCAAAATTATGCAAAATTATTGAGTATGCTAGACAAGAAAGGGGACAAGTTAGGTTATGAAGTTTTATCATCTATTACCTATAATAGAGAAGTGGGAATATGTATCAACATGGATATTGTATCAAGTGGGAATATGTACCAACATCTGGCTTTGCTTGGGGACATGGACTAGAAGAGCACAAAGAATCCATCATGTCTCTAGTAAGGAAGAGTAGTGCTTAGCCATTGGGTCAAAAAGTCAAAGAAAAATATGAGCACAGGGAACCACTAGCGGATGGGTAGAGGGGAAAATGGGCACACACACACAAAAAGGTCAAAAAGAAAAAACTAAAAGTCAAAACAAACTACACCTAGAATAAAAAAACACAAAAACTTGAAAGACAAAAATTATTTACAATTATTTACAGGTACAAGAAAATCCTACCTCGAGAGATAGGGATATGAACTACTCACATGAAACCATTCACCGGGGATAAGTATGAGCCTTTATGGGATTACAAATGGTTTCCATGTGATTTAACTATAAACTTCTGTCATATGACACTTGCTTTGATGTTGGATCTCAAATTGGATGGATGAAAAAATTCTATGTACATGTGCTTGCATTCAAACAATTATGCTTCATCATACACCTTTGTGGCTTTTTGAAATTAACCAACCATACCATTATTGATTACCTCAAGTAGCTGGAAACTACTTGTTGGAAGAAATTATGATCGAGTGCCATGCTTTGGATTGGCTTTTACTCCATAAAAATCAGAGATGCTAACATTATCAATCATAAAATATCATCTACCAACTTAGTCAACTCATCTTCTTCAGATACCAACTCAACCATAATTTCATTTTCAAATAAACAATCATTAGCAAAAACATTACCTTCTTTATTTTTCATGTGCATGATTATGTTGTCATCGTCTTCTAGAATGCACTTTTCTAGTTCAGTTTGTGGGGATAAATTTTCATCAGATGTGTCAAGATCATGAAATTCGAAAAGATGTTTATCTCTAACCTTTGAATCTCCATAGAATTATATAGGTAAATATAATGCATTCTATCCACCCCGAGAAATTTTATTATCAAGTTTCCCCAATTGCTTTTCAACCACTGCAATATCAATCATACTAAATCATCTTGACACACAAAAGAAGGATCAGAATTCAAATATTCCTTTTTCAATCTATATGATAGACTATTCTTATGGTATATAGCTGAAGCTAATGTTTTTTGGATATTAATTTCCACTATCATAGGATCAAACTTAAAAGAAAGGGATTTTTTTTTTATACAACCAAAATATCCATCTAGTGGACATGAAGGATAAAAATATGAATTTTTTATACCTTTACCAACATTAACCAGAAGGTCTCCTTTTACATGCATCTCTTCTCCTCCATCCTACACACATGATGAAAAATATCTAGAATCTTCATTTTTAGCTTAGTGCACACTTTCTCTTTGTTGAACTAATTGTGATCCCAAGGTGCTAATGATTTTGCCATTGTTGGTGTGAAATCTTGGTTCCCAATAAGAAAGAAATTGAAAGACATCGATTCTTTATTTTCTAATTTTTCCTTTGGTATCTTTGCTAAAATCAAAATCTCTTTTGTAAGGCTCTTGAGATGGTAATATATTTGATGTACACATTTTAGCAATAAGGTGGGTCTATGATCTTTAGAGGGATTTCAGCTATTCCTTTCAACTTCAAAAATTCTCCCTTCAAAGGCATTCCAACGATATTGCAACATTTGATCATTTTCAACATTTAACTCTTTAGACGTAGGTGTATTTCTGAATTATTTTCTTGGCTAGACCTCTCTCTCACTCAAGATTGAAAAATTGTGAGAAAAAAAATATTTCGGGATAGCTAGAACTTCTTCATCATCAAATATCAATTCTTGTTTAAGTTGTAATATTCTTTTTTTGCAAGCTTGCTTGTTTAAGTTCTAATATTCTTTTGTTGTGAGCTTGCAAAATATTTGTCTCTTCTTCTAACTCTTTCAACTTGTGAAACATTATGAAAAGACTCCTCCATAATAGTGCGGACGCATTGTCATTTTCTATGCTTTCTTTATTTTGACATCCTCTGAAATAAGTTTTCTTTTTCATGATTCCAAAATTCATGTAGCACCTTATCATCCATTTCAATAATTTCCTTGATAGTAGGGCTGGGTATTTTAAATTTTCTTCTCACTTTTTGCATTTTCATAATGAATCAATAGAGTCACCAATCTCCTACACAAAGAGATAATTTTAACACTTGGAAAAATAAATCACTGGTCTTTGATTTTGATCCCTAGCAGAGTCACCAAAAATGTGTTAGTAATAGATTTTTCATTTTACACAAGCTTTTGAAATCACACCTAAATGCACAAGACAAAGCCTGAGACTAACAATTGAGTCACTTGTAATTTGGTTATGTGCAAGTTCTCTCTGATTTTGAGCTTGTCAATTCTGAACTCTTGAACCTATCAAACCCGTTGAATTGGTTCAAGAGGTTCAATGACTTGTTCTTTCACTTAACCAAACTTTAACATGCGACTTTAGAGGGAACATTTTTATAGAGGCACGGCATGAAAATAGAGAGACTTGAGTTAAAACTTTTAAATTGGGGGAGGGGGCAGAGTTCCATAGGCAAGCCAACATGATGCCAAGATCATCCATGCTAAGGCAATTGTAAAAACTGCCATCATGAAATGCACACAAAAAATTTACAGAGGGATGTTTAGTTGTAGCTCTTATATTTGGTTCAAGGTAATCTCTGTATATAGGTCTGTATGTGCATTGTAATGGATTTATTTTTTATTGCAAGTAAAAATAGGTTTTATGGGGACTCAAAACCCCTTAAAAGTCTTACAAGAAAGGAATAAGCATTAACTTCACTAAAATGAAACAAGACTGGAAACCAGTCTGCAAGAACCAGAACCAACACAAAAAAACAAAAACCAAAAACTGGAAACAACACCTGGTAGCAAAAAAACCCTAACAGCTAAAAAAGCATAGGACCAGGGGAATAAGAGGACCTAGGCAAACTCCAGACGAGTTTCCTCTACCTCTTTCTTTTCCTTAGAAACTTTCTTGATGATCGCATTGAAATCTGAAAGCTCCAGGATCATGTCATGGATCTTCTTCCTTTTTGTAGACCTTGTGGGTTTGCCAAGACCATCATCATCCGCGTCCACTTTATCATCTTCGAGCTTCGTGGTAGGAGATCCAACATCCATCTTTGCCTTGATAGTCATGAAGAACTCCATCAAAAACCCCATGAACATGTTATTATCCAACATGTGCTTCTTCATAGTATTCTCCAAGTTTTCCATTTTGACCTGCATTTCCTTCATATTTTTATCACCCTCGTTGACCTTATTGATATAAATCCCCTCCGACCTAGTAGCTAAATTCCCCTACAGAAGATCAAACTTGGCAGAGAGGGAGTGAAATTTCAGGTTGAGGCTTTTGATTTCTTGGAAGACCCATTTCATCAGGTGGAAAGAGTACATTAACATCACCTTCATCATAGACATGACTTGTTGTCTAACTTTCAGTCACCCATTTTTTATTGGCAATATTGGTGTCATATGGTTATGTCAGTCTAGTCAGTCTGGTGTCTAGGTCTAAGTCTTCCCTAGGATAGGAAGTCTTTTCGGGTTCCCCTTCATTTGCCATCTTGTTTCAAGCTGGGTGGGTGTTTTCAAGGTCTCATCATTTGGGTAGGTTGTAGATCCTAACCCGGCAGAGGCTTGTGCTTCAATGGATGTTTCTTCCTCAGGAAATGATATTCAGATGTTGTAAGGAATCAGAAAAAGGGGTTCTTTATTTGGATAGTAAGGTGTCAGAATTGATGTGGGCATTCAAAGAAGTCTATTCCATATATAGAAGATCTACCTCTTGCATGGGTGATCTCAGAATGGTAACAATGTTCCTAAGTCTTCAATAAGGAAACAGAGGTACTCTTGAAAGTCTTCAGAATACATTGAATTTCATAGCAATACAGAGATTTACTCTTCCTCTCTTGCATTTGGAAGTTTGGAAGGATTAAATAGCATCAGTTAAATAAAGTGCCTTTACTAATAGAAGCTAAAACTTTCCTACATGAAGGCATATGATCTAAAAATGATAATGGTCAATTGTTTCCTAAACTATAATAAAGGATGCAATAGTGCCAATAATCGGCATAGAAACATCATTGGAACAGAGATATGAATAACGTCATGCTATAATGAGATGTGATCAGAAAAGATGCATCAAATATCATGACTGTGCCTTCTAAAAGATCATAATCTGAGTTCGGGTTTTAGTTCTTTATCAAGTTTGAATGCAGACTCAGTCTTCAAATGTATTTTGGTAAAATCGACCTCCATGCTGGCAATAAATTTCAAATGAATTTCAATGACATGATGGTCTATTTGCGACAGAGAGTTTCAAAATGCAGCATTGCCTAAGTAATGGTCGAATATATGAAGCCTCGGCATGTTTCATACTTGGCATGCATTTGGTTGTTACTTTTCTAACATAACTCGATGCAACCAAATGATGTTTAAAGTGTCTAGAGATGTGAGTTGAAGAGTTGTAATCAGTGTTCGAAGAGGAAAAGACCATTAAAAATGCAACAGAACCGAGCTTGATATGCCTCTTACACATATTTTTACAGTCACTAAAGACTTTTGATCTCTATTATTTTGATGCATATCTCTGTTCTCTAAGACAAAATGAAACCAATGCAACAAACGGTGTGCAAAATGATTAAGAAATGGCGGAGATATGTCCGGGCAGGATTTCCAATTTTTGCTACTCCAGGCGGAGGCCGCACCTCTTAGGGGCCTTTTCCGCACTCCATAGAACTTCATCATTTGCATAATGATCTGAGTATAAGTGTTAAGGAATCATTTGTTTGAACCTAAAAGACACGTGCCAAGCTTTAAAAGTTTATTGCATGCTTCATATTGGAAAGCGAAAATCTTAGTTTTTGGTGCGCCATAGTCATTTTGCGTACCCACAGAGGGCAAAACCCGCCGGCTCCTCTCTCCTCATTTTTGAGTCTTCTTCAACTTTCAACCATCTGGGTCCTCATGAAATCCTTTATAGAATGTTTCATCTTCAGAGAGTTCGGTCTAAAAATGCTTGCAACAGGTTGAGGTGGAAATTCAGATTTTGCCTACGCTGGAGCCATTTGCGCACTCAGTTTGCCAAAACCCGCCAGCTTATATCATGGTGGTTTCAAAGTCTTCTTGATTTTTGATGATTTGGGTCTGTTTATAATCTCCTAAAGAACATTCTTTGTGTTGAAAGTGTAACGTGAAAGTGCCCAAAAGGTTCAGAGTGGAAAATTCCATTTTAAGTGCTCCAAAGGTGCTCAGCCGGTATGTTAACATTGTGACAGCAGAATAGAAGTCGAATGGTTTTGTTATTACATCTTATGTTATAGTCAGAGATCAAAACACAATCCAAATCACCAGATATGTGCCAATTGGTAAGTTGGCTCTTATAAAAGGAGTAAGCTTGCGGTTATTCAAAATAACCGTTACAAATACCAAATGTTGATGAAATAATATGCTTAGATTATGTGCTGTTGAGTCACGATAGTTATGATGGGATGTTCCTTTTGTATCTCAAAAGGATGAGAATCAAAATGAATATCAGATTAATCCTATTAAGCGTAGCATTTCAGTGGATATTAACTACAGCTCACGATAGACTTAAACTGGTATCCTAATCTATGGAGGATAATCAGAAGTTGTAAGAAGATGAGTTTGCTTATTAATGTATTCTAAAGGAGAACCGAGCCTATACAGATCTTTTGGCAATTCTTTTAAAAATCAGTGATCTTTCTTCAAAGGAAATGAGTTTTTTGGCTACTTTGGAATATAATTGCCGCAGCAAGCCATTTTAATGAGGTGATATAAGATGTTCGGTGCTTTCAAATAAGACAGAGCCCTATTTTGTTAATCCAGTAAACGTATCATTTGAGGATGGAGACAATACTTGTTTTAAGATTGATGGTTAGCGTCTTCTACCTTATGTTGTTTTTCAAATTCAAGTTTAGTAATGATGTTTCGACTCCATAGCCCAATGGATTCAGTTCAACAAATGCTGGTTGGAGATGAAGAGTTTCAGATTCCAGAGTGACTGTTCGAGTTCTTAGATTGGAAAAGTCTCTTTCTTTGTATTTTTTCTCTTTGTATTCAAAGAAGAGGGAAGGTCATTGGCTCTTAGAAGCCTGATGTATTGTAAAGTCTATAAATTCTGAAAAGAAACTCAGTATAGGGGTTGGCAAATTGTTGGCATGAAGGGAGGTTGCAGAGACAATCACGCTTGGTGTCGATTCTTTACTATCCAAGTGCTTTACTTTTCTACATACAGTCAGAGAGCTGGAGTGGAGGAGAGGGCATGTTTTATTTCTGTAATTTCATTCATGTATTGAGATTAATGTTTAGTCTTTGTAATAGATTTGGCTATAGTATGCAAGCAAATATGATCAGAGTATTGTATCTATGTGTTTAAAACAAAGAAAGGTTTTGTTATGAATCAAAGTATTTGAACAATACTTTTCTGATTATTTTCAATCAGAGTATTGTTATGGTCAGTTTTGAGCACTTTCTTGTATTCTTGGTCAAATGGTGATTGGGAGATAGATCAGAGTACTATCAACTGATCCTATTGCAGAAATTTGAATGTTCAATCTTCATTTTTCATCTCATGTCATTGCATTTGCATAACAAATAGCATTCTTGCATCACCAATGTTAGGAAGTCATAGGATGTGTGAGTTCCTGAAATTGGATAGGATTAGAATCTAAATCTGCCTGAGTTAGTCCTGGATAGGATTAGCTTGGTTTAGCCTCTTGTGCTCTCAGGTTAAGAGCATACCTGGATTAGATTTAGGAACCAAACATAATTCCTTGAAAATCATTTACATAGGGAGCTCTACCTACAAATTCAGAGAAAAGCCAGTCATCAGAGGATGGCTTTTCAACTGTTGTAAGTGGGTTTTGTTCATCATTCAGGCATCAAGAGTCATACTATCACAAGGAATATAAAAAGGACAAATCTGTTTACTAACAGATTTTTGGTGACTCTGCTAGTGAGTTGGAAAAGAAGACCAGTGCTGGAGATTATATTTCTAGTTTTATTTTTATCTCCGTTGGAGATTGGCGACTCTGTGTCTTTAAAAGAATTCTATTTTCTTATCAGAGCTTGAAGGATTTGAAAGTTCTTATTATTTAAGTTCCCAGCTTGTGTTCTTGGCAACTAAGAAGAAGAATACTTTGGTTTTTCAAGCTACATTGTTTATTTTCTCTGCTATTTAGAGATTGGCGACTCCGTTGTAAAAAGAACCATGCCTATTGAAATAGTGAAAGGAAAGAGACCAGACCCTTCCTTTACGGAACTTAGCCAAACTACTGATCCTATTTTGCATGATATGTTTGAAACCTTGTTAAAAAATGTAGTAAGGAAGAATCTGAATATTATGGGGGATCATGCAACTATGCTATTATGGGAAAAGATTTGTGAAAGATATCACTTGCTGAAAGAGGAAGAAGTGAGAATAGAACTTTTGCAGCTAATGAAAAAGGTTGCAATGGATGAGGATCCTACACTCCAACTACTCTGGAGAAAAATTGAAAAGAATTTTAATTACAATATGGAAAACAACATAGGCATAGGCCAGAATCCTCAGATTAGTGAATTGTGGGAGCTAGCTGAGGAAAGATTTTATTTTCTCCAAGATTCCAGACAGAGAAGCTCAGATGCAACTAAAGTATCAAAGAACAATTATGAGTGTGGTGGAGAACCTGAAATTTCTTCATTACCATGGATGAGTCATAAGCCTACAGAAAATGATTAGCATGAAGATCATTCCCAGCCCGAACCATCACAGGAAGAAGAAAAGATTGTTATTATTCCTTGCTTCTCAACGGTATTTCCTGTGGAGTCATTAGTTACACCTTTAGATTCATCATTAAAAGTTGGGAATGAAACTTTTTCTCCTAATGCTGAGCCTGATGCAACAAGTATGAATCTGGAATCACTCTCAGAACTGCAGACAGAAGAATCAGTTTTGGTTCAGCATGTTGAAATTGTTGATGCTCTAGAAAGCATTCCTAAAGAAGATATAATCAGTGAGCAGAATGAAGAGACCATATCAACCAAAGGTTCGAGTTCTGAAAAGCAAGAGAAGCCTTGTTTTCCAGGAGCACAACTTTCAGTGAAGACAACCTTCTCAATGATGAAGAATTGGTAAGAACGGTTGATAAACAATTTTCTTTCATGCCTTTATTTGTTTCTGATTTAAAAGGTTTCAGATTTGAAGAAAATAAGGATAAAATTTTGCATGAAGTCACTAATGAAAATGATCAGATAGTTGATACATCTCCAAAACATGAAGAGTTGAATTCCATTGAAAATTTTAATGAAACTGATTTTCAAGTTGCAAAGGTTTATGATGATACTATATTGGAATCTATGTGTCTTGAAGAAAAAGTGGAAACATGTTTTATTAAATCTGAAATTATGGTTGAAGAAATGATCAGCAAAATTGAAAGAGAAATAAATGGGGATTATACTTCCAATTGTTATCTTCCTGAAACTAATGAGCTCGCTGCATTACGTTTTAGTAGTCATCATATTAAATCTGAGAATGTAGATGTTGAAGAGAAAAAGTTTTCAATTACTGGTGAAGTGCTGAAACATCATATAAAAGATAAAGAATTAGATGAAAATTTTTTTGATCTTGAAATGAAGAATGATCAATCTATGGTATCGGCTATATGGGGATTTTCTACAATCAATTCAAAATCAGAGGAACATTTTTCAGATTTGACAAATGTTAAATATGAAGAGGATGTTTCAGTTCTCGTAGAATTTGTGGATAATAAAGAATCATTCAGTTTTAGCCCAGGTTTGAAATCTGAATTTAACAATGTTTGCAACTATTTTGATGCCGGTATTCTTGATAATTTTCTTGGCAATGAGATAAATATATGTGACTATTTTCCAGCAGCATATACTAAATCTGATGATTGTCTTTATCCTTCACCAAAGAAGTCAGAGCATGTGGAAAATGGATATACACTTTTCAGCTCTGATTCGAAATCAGAAGTTGTTGTTGACAGTATTTGTAAATAGTATGATGATATTTCTCTGCTAAAAGATTTTCAATGTGCTGATTTTGCTAATCCTGATTTGAAAGTTGATACTAAGGATAATGATGGAATAAATAGAGATGATAATGCTAAAAAGGATGAAATGAATTACATTCCAGTAATGTATCCAGAATGTGTTGAACATTTTCTTCCATCACAGAAGTTTGAGCATGTAAGGAAGGATGTATATAGGAACATAGATGAATCAAAGATCTATAATGAGGCATGGCTATTTGGAAAGGTCTTGTGGATCATCATGTTGCAGATAGCTTTGGGGCTTAAGTTCAATAGGGAAGGAGTGGCTAAAGGTTACCAATGCTATTTCAAATTGATGGAGCATCTTCCCCTATTCAGGAAAGGTTCATACTTCTCTCTTCCTGTAAATGGCCACATATGAATCTTTCTTTGTTTTTGGTCCTACTGGTGAGGTCACCTCACCTTTTGTAAATAAGTTTTCTTTCCAATTTTGGTGTGTTTAGTGTAGCCTTCCCTTGCTTAGTTAGTTGTTTGTTTTCTCTTGCTTTGCTTCAGTCTGCCCTGCTCCCCTCCGCCCTCCCTGTATGCATTTTCTCATTGTTCTCTTGGTCTAGACTCCACAACCCAATGCTTAAGGCACTTGTCTTACCAGAGAAGCTGAATTCTTCATGCACCTTGCAGTACATGATCCCCCAGTCACAGCTAGCTATTGTCTAACTTTCAGTCACCCATTTTTTTTGGCAATATTGGTGTCATATGGTTATGTCAGTTTGGTCAGTCTGGTGTCTAGGTCTAAGTCTTCCCTAGGATAGGAAGTCTTTTCCAGGTTCCCCTTCATTTGCCATCTTGTTTCAAGCCGGGTGGGTGTTTTCAAGGTCTCATCATTTGGGTAGGTTGTAGATCCTAACCCGACAGAGGCTTGTGCTTCAATGGATGTTTCTTCCTCAGGCAATGATATTCAGATGTTGCAAGGAATCAGAAAAAGGGGTTCTTTATTTGGATAGTAAGGTGTCAGAACTGATGTGGGCATTCAAAGAAGTCTTTTCCATATATAGAAGATCGACCTCTTGCATGGGTGATCTCAGAATGGTAACAATGTTCCTAAGTCTTCAATAAGGAAACAGAGGTACTCTTGAAAATCTTCAGAATACATTGAATTTCATAGCAATACAGAGATTTACTCTTCCTCTCTTGCATTTGGAAGTTTGGAAGGATTAAATAGCATCAGTTAAATAAAGTGCCTTTACTAATAGAAGCTAAAACTTTCCTACATGAAGGCATATGATCTAAAAATGATAATGGACAATTGTTTCCTAAACTATAATAAAGGATGCAATAGTGCCAATAATCGGCATAGAAACATCATTGGAACAGAGATATGAATAACGTCATGCTATAATGAGATGTGATCAGAAAAGATGCATCAAATATCATGACTGTGCCTTCTAAAAGATCATAATCTGAGTTCGGGTTTTAGTTCTTTATCAAGTTTGAATGCAGACTCAGTCTTCAAATCTATTTTGGTAAAATCGACCTCCATGCTAGCAATAAATTTCAAATGAATTTCAATGACATGATGGTCTATTTGCGACAGAGAGTTTCAAAATACAGCACTGCCTAAGTAATGGTCGAATATATGAAGCCTCGGCATGTTTCATACTTGGCATGCATTTGGTTGTTACTTTTCTAACATAACTCGATGCAACCAAATGATGTTTAAAGTGTCTAGAGATGTGAGTTGAAGATTTTTAATCAGTGTTCGAAGAGGAAAAGACCATTAAAAATGCAACAGAATCGAGCTTGATATGCCTCTTACACATATTTTTACAGTCACTAAAGACTTTTGATCTCTATTATTTTGATGCATATCTCTGTTCTCTGAGACAAAATGAAACCAATGCAACAAACGGCATGAAAAATGATTAAGAAATGGCAGAGATATGTCTAGGTGGGATTTCTAATTTTCGCTACTCCAGGCGGAGGCCGCACCTCTCAGGGGCCTTTTTCGCACTCCATAGAACTTCATCATTTGCATAATGATCTGAGTATAAGTGTTAGGGAATCATTTGTTTGAACCTAAAAGACACGTGCCAAGCTTTAAAATTTTATTGCATGCTTCATATTGGAAAGCAAAAATCTCAATTTTTGGTGTGCCATAGTCATTTTGCGTACCCGCAGAGGGCAAAACCCACCGGCTCCTCTCTCCTCATTTTTGAGTCTTCTTCAACTTTCAACCATCTGGGTCCTCATGAAATCCTCTAAAGAATGTTTCATCTTCAGAGAGTTCGGTTTAAAAATGCTTGCAATAGGTCGAGGTGGAAATTTAGATTTTCCCTACGCTGGAGCCAATTGCGCACTTAGTTTGCCAAAACCTGCCAGCTTATATCATGGTGGTTTCGAAGTCTTCTTGATTTTCGATGATCTGGGTCTATTTATAATCTCTGAAAGAACATTCTTTATGTTCAAAGTGTAACGTGAAAGTGCCCAAAAGGTTCAGAGTGGAAAATTCCATTTTAAGTGCTCCAAAGGTGCTCAGCCGGTATGTTAACATTGTGACAGCAGAATAGAAGTCGAATGGTTTTGTTATTACATCTTATGTTATAGTCAGAGATCAAAACACAATTCAAATCACCAGATATGCGCCAGTTGGTAAGTTGGCTCTTATAACAGGAGTAAGGTTGTGGTTATTCAAAATAACCGTTACAAATACCAAATGTTGATGAAATAATATGCTTAGATTATGTGCTGTTGAGTCATGATAGTTATGATGGGATGTTCCTTTTGTATCTCAAAAGGATGAGAATCGAAATGAATATCAGATTAATCCTATTAAGCGTAGCATTTCAGTGGATATTAACTACAGCTCACGATAGACTTAAACTGGTATCCTAATCTATGGAGGATAGTCAGAAGCTATAAGAAGATGAGTTTGCTTACTAATGTATTCTAAAGGAGAACCGAGCCTATACAGATCTTTTGGAAATTCTTTTAAAAATCAGTGATCTTTCTTCAAAGGAAATGAGTTTTTTGGCTACTTTGGAATATAATTGCCGCAGCAAGCCATTTTAATGAGGTGATATAAGATGTTCGGTGCTTTCAAATAAGATAGAGCCCTATTTTGTTAATCCAGTAAACGTATCATTTGAGGATGGAGACAATACTTGTTTGAAGATTGATGGTTAGCGTCTTCTACCTTATGTTGTTTTTCAAATTCAAGTTTAGTAATGATGTTTCGACTCCATAGCCCAATGGATTCAGTTCAACAAATGTTGGTTGGAGATGAAGAGTTTCAGATTCCACAGTGACTGTTCGAGTTCTCAGATTGGAAAAGTCTCTTTCTTTGTATTTTTTCTCTTTGTATTCATTAAGAGGGAAGGTCATTGGCTCTTAGAAGCCTAATGTATTGTAAAGTCTATAAATTTTTAAAAGAAACTCAGTATAGGGGTCGGTAAATTGTTGGCATGAAGGGAGGTTGTAGAGACAATCATGCTTGGTGTCGATTCTTTACTGTCTAGGTGCTTTACTTTTCTACATACAGTCAGAGAGCTGGAGTGGAGGAGAGGGCATGTTTTATTTCTGTAATTTCATTCATGTATTGAGATTAATGTTCAGTATTTGTAATAGATTTGGCTATAGTATGCAAGAAAATATGATCAGAGTATTGTATCTATGTGTTTAAAACAAAGAAAGGTTTTGTTATGAATCAAAGTATTTGAACAACACTCTTCTGATTATTTTCAATCAGAGTATTGTTATGGTCAGTTTTGAGCACTTTCTTGTATTCTTGGTCAAATGGTGATTGGGAGATAGATCAAAGTACTGTCAACTGATCCTATTGTAGAAATTTGAATGTTCAATCTTCATTTTTCATCTCATGTCATTGCATTTTCAGAACAAATAGCATTCTTGCATCACCAATGTTAGGAAGTCATAGGATGTGTGAGTTCCTGAAATTGGATAGGATTAGAATCTAAATCTGCCTGAGTTAGTCTTGGATAGGATTAGCTTGGTTTAGCCTCTCATGCTCTCAGGTTAAGAGCATACCTGGATTAGATCTAGGAACCAAACATAATTCCTTGAAAATCATTTACATAGGGAGCTGTACCTACAAATTCAGAGAAAAGCCAGTCATCAGAGGATGGCTTTTCAACTGTTGTAAGCGGGTTTTGTTCATCATTTAGGCATCAAGAGTCATACTGTCACAAGGAATAAAAAAAGGACAAATCTATTTACTAAGAAATTGGTTCAAGAGGTTCAATGACTTGTTCTTTCACTTAACCAAACTTTAACATGTGACTTTAGAGGGAACATTTTTATAGAGGCACGACATGAAAATAGAGAGACTTGAATTAAAACTTTTAAATTGGGGTAGGGGGAAGAGTTCCATAGGAAAGTCAACATGATGCCAATATCATCCATGCTAAGGCAATTGTAAAAAATGCCATCATGAAATGCACACAAAAAATTTACAGAGGGATGTTTAGTTGTAGCTCTTATATTTGGTTCAAGGCAATCTCTGTATATAGGTCTGTATGTGCATTGTAATGGATTTATTTTTTATTGCAAGTAAAAATAGGTTTTATGGGGACTCAAAACCCCTTAAAAGTCTTACAAGAAAGGAATAAGCATTAACTTCACTAAAATGAAACAAGATTGGAAACTAGCCTGCAAGAACTAGAACCAACACAAAAAAACAAAAACCAAAAACTGGAAACAACACCTGGTAGCAAAAAAACCCTAACAGCTAAAAAAGAATAGGACCAGGGGAATAATAGGACCTAGGCAAACTCCAGATGAGTTTCCTCTACCTCTTTCTTTTCCTTAGAAACTTTCTTGACGATCGCATTGAAATCTGAAAGCTCCAAGATCATGTCATGGATCTTCTTCCTTTTTGTAGACCTTGTGGGTTTGCCAAGACCATTAGCATCCGCGTCCACTTTATCATCTTCGAGCTTCATGGTAGGAGATCCAACATCCATCTTTTCCTTGATAGTCATGAAGCACTCCATCAAAAACCCCATGAACATGTTATTATCCAACATGTGCTTCTTCATAGTATTCTCTAGGTTTTCCATTTTGACCTGCATTTCCTTCATATTTTTATCACCCTCGTTGACCTTATTGACATAAATCCCCTCCGACCTAGTAGCCGAATTCCCCTACAGAAGATCAACCTTGGCAGAGAGGGAGTGAAATTTTAGGTTGAGGCTTTTGATTTCTTGGAAGACCCATTTCATCAGGTGGAAAGAGTACATTAACATCACCTTCATCATTTGAAGGACATCGAAAGGGGGGTCGATCTTATCATCCATATCCTCTTTTATGATTTGTACATTCCGCTCCTACATGTCCACAATTTTCACAAAGAGAATATTCCTAGAGCTCGAAGGGTAATTACCCTTCTCATCAGGTTCCAAAATAGGAGTATTGTTGTCCTCCTTCCTTTCTGACTGCACTTCCATAACCACTTCCAACTTGGGGGAGATAGGAACATCATGTTCCTCAGAGCTAACATAATTAACCAGAATGGGGACCTTCTAGCTTTCCATATCCTTATCTTTATCCACATCCTCATCTTTGTCAATAGCAACAGGGTCATTCAAAAGATCCTTGGTAGAAGCGACCACCTCATCCTTATCCTCATTGTTACTAGAAATGTTGACCGAAGCCAATAGAGAATCTTTGTTTTCCTCATCAGATGAATTAATAGTGGAAGCATAACCCTCAACACTCTCACAATCAGAATCTATTTCCATGCCACCCTTCTTATCCAATTTCAATTTTTTACCAACTGACATCTCCTCTTTTCTTTCCCCTTCCCTAATATGTTTCCTCAAGGATTTGGCAGAACTAGAGACCCTAGGCAAGGAGATAATAGGGCTACTAATGGAAATTTACTTAATATGATCCAAAATTAGGAGAATAAGGCCCTCATGTAGAATGGGCTTGTTCCCTTTCTTCCTATGATCAATAATGCTATGATGAAGGGACTACAGTAGAAATAATGGGAGAGAAACCATAACCTTGTTTTTGAAATGACAAAGCAACATGAAATGATAGGAGTGAGCATGCTTATACCTACCATCTAGAGTGATATACTACATGATAGCAGTCATGACCTTCACCCAAATCTCCTTGAAAGCCTCAACATCACAACAACCACTAGAGTCCTTCACCAAGCACTCGGCCTCCGCCTTGTCTTTAAGGAAACATTGGATAGCTTGTAATGGAGTTTTTGTTTTGGATCACTATTTTTGAAAGAAAAGAACACTTGAAAATAACTACGACTTCATCGTCAAACCTTATCTTTGTATAGTTCATCAATAAAATAGAAAATATCTAATTGTGCCTAGTTTTCCTTTGTTGTGTCTTTACTTTAATTTTGTGGATGATTTTTAAGCTATGTGTCATTTTAGATGAATGTAGCTGTTAAATATTATTATTTCAATTATTTTTATAATTTCATCATAAATGTAAAACTATTTGAATAATGTTTTATACTTTTTCAATCATAATAATTTGTGATTTGGGGCTAAACTTTGTCATTTGGTGAGTAAAAATCACATGAGATGATCATTTCATTGTGATAATAGGAATATCTCCTATGGGCCTTATTGGATGCCTCTGACGAGAAGATTTGAATATTCTTCTCTATGTCTATTTAAATTTTTTAGCTTATTCTCTTTCCACCAATGAAGAGTTTGTAGCATTTCATGCTCAATCTTTTGGGGTCATTTTTTACTTTTTATTTCTAAAAGGGAATTCTAAGCATTGTAAGAGCTTAGGCACTTCACCTTAGTTTAGTTTATTTTTATGTTATTTTCTTCTTTCCCTTTTCCATCCCCATTAATCATGAAGAGATTTCTTCCAAATCCTAGATATTGTTTAGTGGCATGCATCGTGTCCCCCAATCACTAAACTACCCATAAGGGTTGTTACCTTCCTAAGTGTAAAACCTTGGATCCACAAGAAGGATAGTTTTAGCACCTCCATTGGTAACTTAAATTTTGTCTTGAAGTAAAGTAGATTGGTACTCCAAGGTATAAAAGGTTGATGCATGAGCATCCAAGGTCACAAGAAATCTTGCATCCCTCTTACAGCCTCTTTAGGACCATCTCCACATGTTTCAAATGCTCTGCTACTATTTTACTAAATATGAGTATATCATCTAGATATACTACCACAAACACACCTGTGAAATCCTTAAGCACTTCATTCATGAGCCTCATGAATGTGCTAGGTGCATTTGAGAGGCCAAATGGCATAAATCTCCACTCATACATCCCATCAGTGGTCTTAAAAGCTATCTTCCACTCATCACCCTCCTTGATTCTAATCTAATGGTATCCACTTTTAAGGTCCACCTTGAAGAAATACATTGCCCCTCCAAGACAATCCATCAAATCTTCAATTCTGGGTATTGGGAACCTATACCAAATTGTAATCCTATTTATGGCTCTTGAATCTATACAAAGCCTCCACTGACCACCTTTTTTTGATGCCAACACAACCAGGACTGCACATGGGCTTATGCTTTTCCTAATCAGCCCTTGATCCAATAATTCTTGTACTTGTCTAGCTACTTCCAAGTTCTATTTTGGAGTGAGGTTGTAGGCTGCCTTATTGCACAATGATGCACCTAGTATAAATTCTATTTGATGACTTATTACCCCTCTAGGAGGTAAGGTTGCTGGTGTACCATCACTCATAATCTCCATGTACTTTTCCAACAACTCTTGTATGGCTGGTGGTACTGGTTTTTTTTTTACCTTCTCTTCCTCCTTGGGTTTGAGTAAGATAGCATACTCATCACTCTCCTTGTCCTTAAGAGCCTTGATGAACTCCCTTTTTCCACTCATTAATATGCTTGGGTTTTTGGACTGAGATTCATCCTCTTCCAACAAGGACTGAATTTTAAAAGTTTTGTTATCCTTCTTGAAGGAGATGGAGTTCTCCTTGCCATCATACACTACACTCGTATCAAATTTCCAAGGCTTTCCTAACAGAAAATGACATGCATCGATGGGTAGCACATCACAAAGTAACTTATCTTTATATCCAAAAATAGAGAGCTCCACCCAAGCTTGCTCATTCACCAATACACTCTGCCCCTTGTTTAGCCATGTGACCTTGTATGGGTTGACATGAGGAATCTTTTCAAGTTTCAACTTATTCACAACCTCCTCTTCTATGATATTGTCAGTGGACCCTGAATCCCCAATTACTTTGCACACTTTACCAAGAATCTTACATCTCATCCTGAACAGGTCTCTCCTATGCTTAGGCTCATCCTTGACTAGTTGTCTTATCAAAATCATCTTGAACATCAGATTCTCTCCCATTTCTGATTCATTATGGTCTACTTTAGGTTCTTTGATACTTGATGTCTCTTCATGGACATAGGCAACTCTTTTCCCATTGTTTGATGAGGAGGGCTTATCAGGGCACCTATAGGTCAGGTGACCCAATTGGCCATAGTTGTAGCATTTCATACTAGCAAAGTAAGAATTACTCCTTCCTGTACCTCTTCCTCTATTTGGACCTCCTTGTGTACCTCTACCTCTAGAATGTCCCCCTCTTGGGTTGGTTTCATTGCCATGCTCAGTAAGCTTGGAGTTCCCTTGGTTCTTTTGCTCATTACTTCTGCCTTGATATCCACCTCTGTGATTCACTTGATATCTACCTCTGCCTTTACCCCTATTATTGGAGTCTCCCTTATTTTTTTTTCTCTCTTCAACTTTGGTAGCTAATTGATGACATTTTTGGACTGTGGTAGGAGTCCATAAGCTTATCTCCTCCTGAATGTTCCATTTTAGACCACTTGGATATTTGGCCACCTTAATGGATTCCTCTTCTTTGATTTTGGACCTAAGGCATATTTTTTGAAACTCCTATGTATAAGAGGCCACATCTAGGTCCTTTTTCTTCAATCTCTATCTTTTCTTGTGAAGTTGGACTTCATAGTCCTCTAGTAAGTAATTGTCTTTTATCTTATTCATCATGGCTTTCAAATTTTCTATAGGTAACTTACCCATGCTGACCCTCTCATCTTGTAGCTACTTCCACCATGTCAAGGCTGCTCCTCTCAATCTAGATTTTGCAACCTTAAACTTTTGGGCCTTTGTCACACCTTCGCATTCAAAATGATTTTACATGCCCTCAATCCGCTCCATGACAGTCTTAATGTCCATTTTTCCACTAAAAAGTGGCAATCCTTCAAAAGCATTTGCATTCATAGCCTTGATGGGCTTCAAGAATGGTTCCTCTCCTGTTAAAGGGTCTGGTTTAGGTATGATGTCATCCACATCATCTGGTTTCTTTCCTCTATCACTTCTTTCAGCACCACCATCCACTTCTTGTGCTCTTTGATCAACTACTTCCTGTAGCTTGATCCTCATCTCTTCCATTGCATCTTCAAGGAGTCTATTTCTCTCCTTTTTCTCTTCTACTTCCTTAGCTAGCTCTACATTTGTGACCATTGTCTTATCTCCTACTAATTCACCAGTATAAAGAGACATGCACTATCCTCAAAATATTTTACCATGCTCTGATACCAATCTGATGTAACATAGACCTTGCTCTGTAATGCTTCTAGGCCCTCCTATAAATCACATAGGCTAATCTCCTATGCTCTTAGGGATCTACCCTAGTCCCTACCAAGAAGTCTCAAACTTCTCCTTTTGTTGTTCAGTCTATGACATCAAAAAAATTGATAATACTCTCTTTTCTAGGAACTTCTCTGTTCCCCTCTAACATAGATCATCCCTATGAGAAATAGAAATGAAATATATTAGCAACCTCAAGTGGAGAGGAGGATTTCTATACAATCAAAATATATCAGAAATCCCTCATATTCTCATTTCCAACAACTTCATTCTTATCACTACGCAAATTCACTTGCTGTCTAGCCTAAAAGGACTACTAGATTTAGGAGGCCTAATTGGCCTAATTCTAGTTATAACTCCAATCTTCCCTTAACACCACACCCAAACACTTATTGATTCGAGTACCCTTTTGGAAGGGCTTGAAGATTTTGCTGGTCTCCAACTCCCATACTATCTATACAGGTCCTGCTGAAAATGAGGCTAAAAATGAGGGTTTGTAAGCTCACTGTCTACAATAGTGAGGGTTTGACATTTGCTTCTATTACCACAATCCTTTGAGCTCTCTTTGCATTGGAGATGATAGGTTGTGTACCTAGCCTCCTCTCCACATCCTTTGATTGAAGCTCTGAAAGCTTTCAACCACTCCACATTCTCTACAACCACTGACTGATCCCTAACCAAACATAAAAGCTTGCCTAGGGCATCAGATAAAAAATAGCTCCTGAAACTTTTTGGGCCCCTCCTTTGGACATCCTATAGTAAAAGGAGTCTAGACACATATCCCAAAGGCCCATATAGATTGTATGATGGGAGAGTGTTCTAGCACTCCATGAGCCAAACACTGTGTGGACCAACCTGAGACATGCTAAAAGAAGAAAATAAAGGAAACTAATGCTAAAAAAAATGAAAAGAACTAAACAATGATCTTAAGGATCAAAATACACTAAAAACCATTACATGCAAGAATTACAGTGAGGATTTCAATCCATTACAAACTCTGTCATCCCAAAAAACTATAACTCTGTCAAAACAATTACAAAAATCTGCTACAGTCAATCTTTCTCCTCTGTACTACACACTTCCCAATGCATGGAATTTAGGGTTTTCTAAGTTTTAGTACTCCCTTCTTGGTGTTAGGTCACTTGGATCAAGCTAGACCTCAGTAATAAGCCGGTTACAAGATTTGAAAGAAAACTGTCATGACAACTTTAAAAGTTGTCATGACAACTTTAGAAATTGTCAAGCAACTTTTGACAAATGGCTAAGATTACCATTTGAAACTCAAGGGAACTCAAACCTGAGAAAACTAAGGTCACACACACCATGGAAAACCTTAGAAATACAAAAGAGGTCATAAGGACATCAAATATCCCACTTTCCACAATTTTAGCAACCTAGCAAGCTAGCTAGTTTGTCTCACTTGGTGACCAAAACACACCTAAAATCTAAGACCTAGGGAGAACCAGACAAGAAGACCACACATTGAGCACACCAAAAAGGACTAAGACCACACCCTAGTCTAGTGGCTTGGCTAGTGCCACTACAAGCCAAAATTTAGGAACACACTAGGTACCAACCAGCCCTACCTAGGTGTCCTCACCAGTGAGTGGATCATTCCTTTCTTCCATAAAAAATTGTACAAAATTATATGGTCTGGATATTGGGAAAACCTTATTGAAAGGTCAAATTCCAAAGTCAATAGGGAATATTTCAGAGCTTTGAGTGGTAGAAATGAGGAAGAACAAGTTTGAAGGTAGTGTTCTTGTAGAAATTGCACATCTCAAGGACCTTCAAATCTTGGACATTTCTTCAAATTGTCTATCGGAGCTTATATCTCATGACATTTTCAGTTTACAAGCAATGTTGATAGAACCACACCAAGAATTTAGTGTGGTTACAAATTTCACAAATGGTGCTTACTTATATAGGTTTCTTGATTCTAGTTACATATATGAGAATGGATGTAATATGGCTTCTAAAGGAATAGACCAAAAGTATGCATACATTTTTCCCACCATGGCATCCATAGACCTCTCTAACAATAAATTGAATAGGAGTCTTCCTTTTTATTTACCATTGATTTGGTTGGAATCATTAGACCTTTCAACAAATTATTTTTTTGGACAAATTCCTCTAGATCTTGGTTCTTTGAGCTATTTGGGAGCCCTCAATTTGACCAAAAAAATTTCAGGGAGCATACCATAAGGAGGACACATGACAACATTTAATGAATCATCATTTACAGGCAATCCAAATTTATATGGATGTTTGCTTCCAAGTAAATGCTCTTGGCCATAATTTTCTCCAACTCCTCCTGCCATTTATACATCTATTAATGAAGAAGAACAAACTGAGGAAAATTTATGGTATTGGATAGGAGTGGCTTTATCATATGGAGCAGGTTTTTCAGTAGTCATAGTATTAATTGTATCAAAAAGGAAATAGGGGGCATCAATACTTCAAGGGAGTTGATTTAGTCTTGAAATTTTTTCTCTCATAGTTCCACAAGTTGACAATATGACAATTAATTTTTTTTATACATGCAATTGTATATATATATATATTTTCACAAGATAGGACATACTGTAAAAGTTTGTTGGAATAGGCCTAGTACACCTACATGTTCAATTTTGCATGAAGAAGGTCGTACTACCAGGGTTTTCAAAAACAAACCTAATATGTTTAATGGTCATTGCTATAAATGAAAGAAGTATGGACATAGATCTAGTGATTGTAGGCTTAGATTTAAAAATAATGAAAGATCACCTGTGAACCAGGAAAGGGGTATGTGCAAGATCATGAGGGGCCAAACTATGCCCTTAAGTGGCAATGAAAAATTAGCAAATCAGGGTTAGTCAACTTGACATGAAAATTTCAACTAGCTATGAACCTAATATCAAAAAGTTGTAACAATAGAATCTGTAGAAAATTGAATGTAGTTTCTAAACTACTAGGCCTTTTTTGAGAAAAAGTTAGTATGATTGGTACAAAGTATAGATTTCAATGCAGCAGTACAAAAATTTCAAGGAAAAAATAAGTAGGTGTATGTCTGACCAGCTTGGTCATAATCAAATAATAATATTTTATTATAAGATTTTATATATAAGTAGTAGATTCATGCCCAGATGTGATGCATATTTTTTTGTAATTTTATTCCAAAAAAATAATTAATATGAATTTTCTGCTACAATGTGTTTAGAATAAAAAAAACTCCCTTGTCTGACCACCTTAACTCATTCAAAACTTTACAAAATTCAATTTTTATTTTTTTTCCTTATAGTAGGTGAAGCATAGAATGTGACACATTTTTTGGATTTCAAAAATGTTATGCCATTTGAAAGTTATAGTCATTTTTCAATCAGTATATAAATCAACACTTTAGAGGTAGGTCAATTAGAAAATAATTAATAATTACTTACCGAATTCAAAATTTGACAGCAATTATATCGATAGAAAGCTAATAATCTCCTTAAGATACCCTTTTCATTTTATCAAATTCGAGTGAAAAAAAAGTCGTCAGCTACATTTTCAAAGTCTAGAACTCGGAGAAACAGGGGGAAAACACGTATTTGAGACATTCCAATAGTTGACCATTTAGGTTTGGTGCACAAAGCAATACCGAGCCTAATCGGGTACCCAATATTTACCCGAATATGATGCAGAATTTTGAATTTTGAATTTTCACTTTGCCTCCACTTTCTCCCTCCCATTTTACCATCCTTCATTAACTATATATTAGTTATATATTAGATATTTATTAGATATATTAAATATTATATAATATCAATTATATATTAAATGTTATATAATATATATTTTACATTAAATATTATTTAATATATATTAATATTAAAAACTATATATTAGATTATATAATATACATGTTACATTAAATATTATTTAATTATATATTAATATCAAAAAATATATATTAGATTATATATTATATATAATATTATATATTAAATATTATATAATATATATTTTACATTTTAAATATTATTTAATATGATTCTGAGCATGAGCATGAGTCCCTACAGGGGCATAGTTGTGCCTTTTACAGGTGCCGAAAACCCTAGCTACGTAGAAATGGAGGCTTTGAAGAATAGTTCACTAGAGGTGGATTATAGAAGCAGAGGGCAAGAGAATCACTCCGTTTCCACTGCCTGTGGTTGTGAAATGGTATCTTTCCCTACTTTTTCAACAGGAACGCTAAATTGCAAAGGTTCTCAAAATAGATTCTAGTCACCAGAGAGTTGTACTCAAGGTTGTTGATAATCCAACAACTCAACATCGTCATTGGGAGGTTAAACAAGAACAACCAGACAGATCTTTGAACCAGTCAAAGATTATGTAGAGCGGGGAAGGGTTTGGTAAAATGAGTAGTTGTACTGGAAATTATGCAAGTTCCGTAGAACTAACCGCATTAATAAATTTAAAGAAGAGATCAGCGGTGGCGCGACTTGAGCATTCCAATGTGTCAAAAGGGGTCACGAGGACTCCCTAGTAGTCCTAATGCCTTATCACGCATTAGGACCCCTAGGGAGTCCCTGTGACCCCTTTTGACACATTGGAATGCTCAAGTGTGTCTTAAGGGGTCCCTATGACCCCATAAGACACACTTTAGCATTCCAATGTGTCAAAAGGGGTCACGGGGACTCCCTAGGGGTCATAGTATGCCTTATCATGTGTTAGGACCCCTAGGGAGTCCCCGTGACCCGTTTTGACACATTGGAATGCTCAAGTGTGCCTTAAGGGGTCCTAAGACCCCTTAAGGCACACTTGAGCATTCCAATGTGTCAAAAGGGGTGATAGGGACTACCTAGGGGTCCTAGTACACCTTATCATGCGTTAGAACCCATAGGGAGTCCATGTGACCCCTTTTGACTCATTGAAACATTCAAGTGTGCCTTAAGGGGTCTTAGGACCCCTTAAGACAAACTTGAGCATTCCAATGTGTCAAAAGGGGTCATGGGGACCCCTAAAGAGACATGTGAGCATTCCAATGTGTCAAAAGGGGTCAAGGGTACTCCCTAGGAGTCCTAGTATGCCTTATCACACGTTAGGACCCCTAGGGAGTCCCCGTGACCCCTTTTGACACATTGGAATTCTCAAGTGTGTCTTAAGGGGTCCTAAGACCCCTTAAGACACACTTGAGCATTCCAATGTGTCAAAAGGGGTCACGGGGACTCCCTAGGGGTCCTAGTATGCCTTATCACTCGTTAGGACCCCTAGGGAGTCCTCGTGACCCATTTTGACACATTGGAATGCTCAAGTGTGCCTTAAGGGGTCCTATGGCCCCTTAAGGCACACTTGAGTGTTTTAATGTGTCAAAAAGGGCCATGAGGACTCCCTAGGGGTCCTAGTACACCTTATCACGTGTTAGGACCCCTACGGAGTCCCCATGACCCCTTTTGACACATTAGAATGCTCAAGTGTGCCTTAAGGGGTCCTACGACCCCTTAAGGCACACTTGAGCATTCCAATGTGTCAAAAGGGGTCACGGGGACTCCCTAGGGGTCCTAGTATGCCTTATCACATGTTAGGACCCCTAGGGAGTCCCCATGACCCCTTTTGATAGATTGGAACGGTCAAGTGTGTCGTAAGGGGTCGTAGTCCCCGTGACCCCTTTTGACACATTGGAATGCTCAAGTGTGTCTAAAGGAGTCATAGGACACCTTAAGACACACTTGAGCATTCCAATGTGTCAAAAGGGGTCACGGGGGCTACCTAGGGGTCCTAGTACACCTTATCATGCGTTAGGACCCCTAGGGAGTCCCCATGACCCCTTTTGATACACTGGAATGCTCAAGTGTGTCTTAAGGGGTCCCTAGGGGTACTAGTATGCCTTACCACATGTTAGGACCCCTAGGGAGTCCCTGTGACCCCTTTTGACACATTGGAATGCTCAAGTGTGCCTTAAGGGGTCACACTATGTTAAAAGGGGCTGAAGACACACTTAAGCTTTCCAATGTGTCGAAAGGGGTCACGAGGACTCCCTAGGGGTCCTAGTACACCTTATTACATGTTAGGACCCCTAGAGAGCCCCCATGACCCCTTTAACACATTGGAATGCTGAAGTGTGTCTTAAGGGGTCGTAGGACCCCTTAAGACACATTTGAGCATTCCAATGTGTCAAAAGGGGTCAAGAGGAATCCCTAGGCATCCTAGTATGCCTTATCATGCATTAGGATCCCTAGGGAGTCCCCGTGACCTCTTTTGACACATTGGAACACTCAAGTGTGTCTTAAGGGGCCCTACAACCCCTTATGACACACTTGAGCATTCCAATGTGTCAAAAGGGGTCATGTAGGACACCTTAAGACACACTTGAGCATTCCAATGTGTCAAAAGGGGTCACGGGGACTCCCTAGGGGTCCTAGTATGCCTTATCATGCATTAGGACCCCTAGGGAGTCCCTGTGATGCCTTTTGGCACACTTGAGCATTTCAATGTGTCAAAAGGGGTCACAGGAACTCCCTAGGGGTCCTAACATGTGAGAAGGCATACTAGGACACCTAGAGAGTCCACGTGACCCCTAAGGTTTCCCCGTGACCCCTTAAGACACACTTGAGCTTTTCAATGTGTCAAAAGGGGTCACGGGGACTCCCTAGGGATCCTAGTATGCCTTATCATGCGTTAGGACCCCTAGGGAGTCCCAGTCACCCCTTTTGACACATTGGAATGCTCAAGTGTTCCTTAAGGGGTCCTACGACCCCTTAAGGCACACTTGAGCATTCTAATGTGTCAAAAGGGATCACGGGGACTCCCTAGGGGTCCTTATCACATGTTAGGACCTCTAGGGACTCACCATGACCCCTTTTGACACATTGGAATGCTCAAGTGTTCCTTAAGGGGTCCTATGACTAGTTAAGGCACACTTGAGCATTCCAATGTGTCAAAATGGGTCACAAGTACTCCCTAGGGGTCCTAATATGCCTTATCATGCATTACGACCCCTGGGGAGTCCCTGTGACCCCTTTTGACATAGTGGAATGCTCAAGTGTGTCTTAAGGGGTCTTAGGACCCCTTAAGACACACTTGAGCATTCCAATGTGTCAAAAGGGGTCATGGGGACTCCCTAGGAGTCCTAGTACACCTTATCACATGTTACAACCCCTAGGGAGTCCCCGTGACCCCTTTTGACACATTGGAAAGTGCAAGTGTGTCTTAAGGGGTTATAGGACCCCTTAAGACACACTTGAGTGTTAAATGTGTCAAAAGGGGTCATGGGGACTCCCTAGGTGTCCTAGTACACCTTATCATGCGTTCAGACCCCTAGGGAGTCCCCGTGACCCCTTTTGACACACTTGAGTATTCCAATGTGTCAAAATGGTTCACAGGGACTCCCTGGGGGTCCTTACACATGATAAGGCATACTAGGATCCATAGGGAGTCCCTGTGACCTCTAGGGAGTCCCCGTGACCCCTTAAGACACACTTGAGCATTCCAATGTGTCAAAAGAGGTCATGGAGACTCCCTAGGGGTCGTTGTACACCTTATCACACATTTGGAGACCTAGGGAGTCCCCATGACACCTTTTGACACATTTGAATGCTCAAGTGTGTCAAAAGAGGTCATGGGGACTCCCTAGGCATCCTAATGCATGATAAGGTGTACTAGGACCCCTACGGAGTCCCCGTGACCCCTTTTGACACATTGGAATGCTCAAGTGTGCCTTAAGGGGTCCTAAGACCCCTTAAGGCACACTTGAGCATTCCAATGTGTCAAAAGGGTTCACGGGGAATCCCTAGGGGTCCTAGTATGCATTATCATGCTTTAGGACCCCTAGGGAGCCCCTGTGACCCCTTTTGACACATCGGAACTTTCAAGTTTGTCTTAAGGGGTCCTAAAACCTCTTAAGGCACACTTGAGCATTCCAATGTATCAAAAGGCATCACGAGGACTCCCTAGGGGTCCTAGTATGCCTTATCAGGTGTTAGGACCCCTAGGGAGTCCCCGTGACCCCTTTTGACACATTGGAATGCTCAAGTGTGTCTTAAGGGGTCCTACGACCCCTTAAGACACACTTGAGCATTCGAATGTGTCAAAAGGGGTCACGGGGACTCCCTAGGGTTCCTAGTACACCTTATCATGTGTTAGGACCCCTAGGGAGTCTCCGTGACCCCTCTTAAAACATTGGAATGCTCAAGTGTTTCTTAAGGGGTCGTAGGATGCATTAAGACACACTTGACTATTCTAATATGTCTAAAGGTGTCAGGGGAACTCCCTAGGTGTCCTAGTATGCCTTATCATGCATTAGGACCCCTAAGGAGTCCCTGTGACCCATTTTGACACACTAGAGCATTCCAATGTGTCAAAAGGGGTCATGTGGACTCCCTAGGGGTCCTAACATGTGATAAGGCATACTAGGACCTCTAGGGAGTCCTCGTGACCCCTAGGTAGTCTTCGTTACCCCTAGGGAGTCCCTGTGATCCCTTAAGAAACACTTGAGCATTCCAATGTGTCAAAAGGGGTCACGGGGACTCCCTAGGGGTCCTAGTATGCCTTATCACACATTAGGACCCCTAGGGAGTCTTTGTGACCCCTTTTGACACATTGGAATACTCAAGTGTGTCGAAAGGGGTCACAGGGACTCCCTAGGGGTCCTAACACATGGTAAGGCGTACTAGGACCCTTAGGGTGTCCTCATGACCACTTTTGACACATTGGAGTGCTCAAGTGTGCCTTAAGACCCCTAAAGGCACATGTGAGCATTCCAATGTGTCCAAAGTGGTCACCGGGACTCCCTAGGGGTCCTAGTATGCCTTATCAAGAGTTAGGACCCCTAGGGAGCCCCTGTGACCCCTTTTGACACATTGGAAAGCTCAAGTTTGTCTAAACGGGTCCTAAGACCCCTTAATACAAACTTGAGCATTCCAATGTGTCAAAAGGTGTCACAGGGTCTCCCTTGGGGTCCTAGTATGCCTTATCACACACTAGGACCCCTAGGGAGTCCCTGTGACCCCTTTTAACACATTGGAATGCTGAAGTGGGCCTTAAGGTGTCACAGAGACTCCCTAGGGGTCCTACCATGCGATAAGGTGTCCTAGGACACCTAGGGAGTTCCCATGACCCCTTTTGACACATTGGAATGCTCAAGTGTGTCTTAAGACACACTTGAGCATTCCAATGTGTCAAAAGGGGTCATGGGAACTCCCTAGGTGTCCTAGGACACCTTATCACATGTTAGGACCCCTAGGAAGTCCCCCTAACCCCTTTTGACACATTGGAAGTCTCAAGTGTGTCTTAAGGGGTTGTAGGACCCCTTAATACACACTTGAGCATTCTGATGTGTCAAAAGGGGTCATGGGGACTCCCTAGGGGTCCTAAAACCTTATCACATGTTAGGACCCCTAGGGAGTCCCCCTGACCCCTTTTGACACTTTGGAACACTCAAACATGACTCCTTAAGACACACTTGAGCATTCTAATGTGTCAAAAGGGGTCACGAAAACTCCCTATGGGTCCTAGTACACCTTCTCACGCGTTAGGATCCCTAGGGAGTCCCTGTGACCCCTTTTGACACATTGGAACACTCAAGTGTGCCTTAATGGGTGCTAAGACCCCTTAAGATACACTTGAGCATTCCAATGTGTCAAAAGGGGTCACGGGGACTCCCTAGGCATCCTAGTATACCTTATCACTCGTTAGGACACCTAGGGAGTCCCCATGACCCCATTTGACACACTAGAATGGTCAAGTGTGTCTTAAGGGGTCGTAGGACCCCTTAAGACACACTTGAGCATTTCAATGTGTCAAAAGGGTTCACGGTGACTCCCTAGGGGGTCCTAGTACACCTTATCATGTGTTAGGACCCCTTAAGACACACTTTAGCATTCCAATGTGTTGAAAGGGGTCATGGGGACTCCCTAGGGGTTGTAACACGTGACTTGAGCATTCCAATGTGTCAAAAGGGGTCATTTGGACTCCCTAGGGGTCCTAGTATGCCTTATCATGTGTTAGGACCCCTAGGGAGTCCACGTGACCCCTTTTGACACATTGGAAACTCCTTAAGACACAATTGAGCATTCCAATGTGTTAAAAGGGGTCACAGGGACTCCCTAGGGGTCCTAACACCTTATCATGCAATATTACCCCTAGGGAGTCTGCGTGACCCCTTTTGAAACATTCAAACTCTAAAGTGTGTCTTAAGGGGTCGTAGGACCCCTTAAGACACACTTGAGTGTTCCAATTTCTCAAAAGGGGTCACGGGGACCCCCTAGGGGTCCTAGTATGCCTTATCATGCTTTAGGTAGCCTAGGGAGTCCTCGTGACCCCTTTTGACACATTGGAATGCTCAAGTGTGTCTTAAGGGGTCTTAGGACCCCTTAAGACAACCCCTTTTGACACATTGGAATGTTCAAGTGTGTCTTAAGGGGTCTTAGGACCCCTTAAGACACACTTGAGCATTCCAATGTGTCAAAAGGGGTCATGAGGACTCCCTAGGGGTCCTACTATGCCTGATCATACGTTAGGACCCCTAGCGAGTCCGCATGACTTCTTATCGCATGTTAGGACCCCTATGTAGTCTCTCTCTGCCTCCAATGAACTATTCTTCAAAGCCTCCATTTCTACATAGCTAGGGTTTACGATGCCTGTAAAAGGCACATTTAATACAAAGATTTAGCCGGGCACCTTTAAAGACCTAAAAGAAATGAGAAAAAAATTTAGTCCAAAAATACATACCACATTTCTGTATGTAGTACCGTAAGCTTGAACAATCCAGCTGGCTTCCTCTGCTAAGGCACGAAGAACTTCATTAATGTATGCTTTAGGAGGAAGATTATAGTTTCCATATTTCTGCAAGAGTTTCTCCAAAATTTGTAATATTATATATAATATATTAGTATACATTAGTATATGTATTATATATATATATATATATATATATATATATATATATATATATATATATATATATATATATATATATATATATATATATATATATATATATATATATATATATATATATATATATATATATATATTTATATATATTTATATGATAGTATATATTATACATTAGTATATATATAATATATTATATATATTAGTATATTTAATACATTAGTACATATAATACATTAGTCTATTATAATACATTAGTATATATATAATATACATTATATATATCATATGCCTCTTTTATATATATATATTATATACATAAATATATGTAAACATTCAATTTTTTTCATTTGCTTCCACCCTTTTTCCATCAGCCTAGGAATATCTGGTACCCGATATGGAATCAGATACCCGATTTTTGCCAGGTAATATTTGACTAAAATATTCCTTGTCTCCACAGACCAAACAATCACGGGATTTTATACTTTTTTCACGCGTTACAAAACAAAAAACATGATTTGGGGCCCATTGTTTGATTTTTGTTGACTTGTGGTCTCACCATGGGTTGCAGCAGTCGTCGAAAGGCTAAATGCAAGAGGAAGCTGACAGATGACAAAATGTAGGCATATAGTGAAAAAGATAAGGAAAATCACCAAAGAAGGAGAGAAGGTATGTTAAACATTAATCATGGTGACCCCGTAAATGTAGTTGTAAGTGAAGAGGATGTTCAATTTGAAAATGCACAGATGGAGATTGAAAATGTAGATTTTGGGAACGAAAATGTTGCACAAGAACCACATGAACGTTATACATCTCCAAATTATATGCAAAATGAAGTCCCTTGCAATAAAGATAATCAATCTTCAAATTCGGGGCTTTCAAGAACACCTAAAAGGTTAATTGAAATTGAGGAGAACATTATGAATACTTGGGAAGGAAAGAGGTCACATAGAACCATTAGGTTGTGGGCTTCAAGACTTTATGATCAATTTTTTCAAAACAAGACATTGGTTGAGAAATGTCAAATTTTTGTGCAGTTGTTAAAGATGCAAAAGATGAGACCTGTGCTTGTGAAATTGAAGATTCATGTGAACAAGAAAATGGAGAGGAATGTCATTGTTGTGAAGAATCTTTTCAATGCTCTCAATAGCATTGGGAAGACTAGCAGAGAAAAAGACGAGTTTCTCAGAGGGTTATTACAACCTCCTTAGTAAGTCATCAGTTGAGAAAGGCTCATTTGATGAGACAAACTTGTGTTGACTTCAATATAGACTGTAAAACTTTGGGTAGAGCACTTGCAAGAAGAGAAAGACTTGATGATCTACTTCAAATTGATACATGGGCTTATGGTGGGAGACTTCCATGTTTCGATAAGAAGCTAACAGATGTTGTCAAGGATGAAATTCAACAATTTTGGGATGCTAACTCAAGAGTGTCACCAAATGTGAAGGATGTCTTGAAGTTGAGAGTTGGCAATCGAGACCGCACTCCACATCCTAAACATTATGTGGAGGTAAGTCAAAGAATGTTGTATAAAAAATTTTGTGAGACACATCCAACATTGAAAATATCACAAAGGTCTTTTGAATCCGTGAAGCCATTTTATTGTGTACCCCTTAAGATTCGAAATACATGTTGCAAATATCATGTTGAGTTTTCAATGCATCATGAATTATTACGGTCCATTCATTCTACTTTCCATACTAATGAAATGCTAGAGGATTTTGGTGCAAGTGGTCTTCCCAAATCATCAAGAGACTTGCTAGATCAATTTTTATGTGATAGAGATGATGGTTGTTTATTTTATAAAAAAGATTGCTTAAATGCCAAGTGCTCAGAATGTGGTGGCTTGTCCAAGTTTAGATTATGTTTTCATGAGGGTTTGGAACACAATTTTGGAAGGACACTTGTCCAAAATAAGGTATATGAAACAATGAAATATACATTGAAGAGTGGAGGTGAAGGCTCTAGATGTGAGTTAGTTGCAAATGAATACAATGTTGCTGATTTTATCTCAGATTTCAAGACAAATCTTTTTTACAAGTATGCAAGGCATAGTCACAGGTCTCAATGGTTGGATCAACAATTCAGGACATGTAAGGACACTTTCCCCATTGGAACTATTATATCTATTGTAGACTTTGCAGAGAACTATACATTGCAGCCCCAAAATGAGACTCAAGCTCAATATTACAATTCCATTCAGGTTGCTATTTTTGTATACATCACATATAGACATTCCCCTGATAGCACAAAAGATGAGTGAAAGATAATAAGAGAGTACCATTTTTATATGAGTGACAACAAGTCTCACTCTCATGAGTTTGTTCAACATTGTTTCCAGAACTATTTTGACTTCTTGTAGGAAAATGGTATTGCTATGGATAGGCATCTCATTTGGTTGGATAATTGCACCGGTCAATTTAAGAATGCCAAAATGTTTTATTGGTTGTGTAGAATGCATGTGGAGAGAGGTGTACCTCATATTTGGAGTTTTTTTGAGTCAGCGCATGGGAAAGGGGAGCATGATGAAGCAAGTGCATGTGTGAAGAGAGCTCTAGTTAAGGAGCAATTGAGGATTTCAGGTGTTGTACTTCTTGATGATCATTCTATTGTTGATTGGTGTACTTTAGCATTGTCATAGGGGGGGAATATTGATTCTACAGTGCATAGATTCTTTTGGTTGGTTGAGGAGGGAACTATAGGAGATAGATTGGAGTGTCAAACAGTGAAAGACTCTTAAAAAATGCATTCATTCCGAAGCTCCAATAGTAGTACATGGACCATTTGGACACAAGAGTTGGCTTGTTTTTGCCCTATGTGTTTTCAGTATGATTGGGATCATTGCGAGTCAAGTGAGTGGGTGGATACATGGGTTCCATAGTATTTGACTCCTTTATCTTTGACACTCTCTATAATAAATGATGACATGGACACTTCAGTTGACTATGACCATCTTTCAGATCTTCTGAAGCCAGGAGATGTTTTTGCATTGGTTACACCATAGGGTAATGATGAGAGGTCAGATTATTGGTTAGCACATTGTGTACAAGGTAAACAGAAGCTTGTACAATCGATGATAGATGGTGATGGGTTCACATATCCTACTGGTTCAGTTGTTGTTGCGGGAACATGGTTGTGAACATACATGATTAGAAAGAATGGAGTTCCCACATTTGAAGACTATGAGAAGCACAAAACTATTCTCATGTATTCACACCTTGTTATAGAAACAAATGTCAAGTTGTCAAAGCATCAAGGAAGACCAAAGACAAAAGAACTTTGGACTATTACTACTGTTGATCATGAAGCACTATTGGAGACCTTGAAGCAAAGAGATGACCCTTCAGGAACACTTGACTAGGTAATAAGTTAACTTAGTGCATTGTTTTCTAAGTTCATTAAGCTTACTTTCAATACATTAATTTGACCTTTCTTAGATTGCATTTTGAGTCAATAAACTTGGTTTTGTATGTGGATTGTAACTTGTGCAAGAGCACCTATGAAGATGCCTATGGTCACCATGGATCCAATCAGAGATAGAAGGACAAAAGGATCCTTAATGGTTAATTGAGATCTTTTGAAGCCTATAATGGCAATTTGTAACAATCAATTTGATTTAAAAGTTAAATTTCCTAAAACTCTTCATAAGGACTTATGACCAAAATCATGTATGGGTGGCCAATAGTGCCAAGAAGAGATCTTACATGTCATATACTTATGTCATTTGCGTGGTTTGAATTCTTACATGTTTGATTGTTGTTTCTAATGCTTTAAGGATATTATTTTTTATCATTTCAAACAATCTATAAAAGTTAAAGCTCAAACATAATAAGCTCCATAGTTCAAATTTCACAAGCTTAATCATGATTAATTTCACAGTTCAAATTTCAAACATACCACTAACAGTCAGTTGAAAGTGGCTCGTATCTTAGACCTTGTGAGAGGTATTGAAAAACTATTAGGTGATACGGGATCATGTTTTTGAGGTCTACAATAACCTCTCTCATTTTTGGGCAATTCGACTTCGTTTGCATTTAGCAAGGCGATCTCAGTCGATGCCAAAACTTGCAGTGAGGGTCAGTTGAAAGTGGCTCAGCAACGTATCTTTCAAACCATCTAAGTTGGCATCAAATCATTTTCTCCATTGGCTTTGGTTGGATGGGTAAACACTAGTGACAACCCCGTTCTACCCATAGAGTCACCGGAACGCTCGTGACCACGCTTGACCCAAGTGACCCCAATGTGCACTAAGCATGATTGGGCAGCGATCTTTTGGGGCTCATATCTCAAACCTCATGAGAGGTATCAACAAACCATCAGGTGCTATGGGATTTTGTTTTCAAGGTCTATAATAACCTCTCTCAGTTTTGGGCAATTCAACTTCATTTGCATTTGGCAGGAGGATCTCAGTCGATGCCAAAACTTGCAGTGAAGGTCAGTTGAAAGTGGCTCAACAGCGTATCTTTCAAACCGTCCAACCTGAAATCGAACCATTTTCTCCATCAACTCTGGTTGGTCAAGTAAATGCCAGTGACAACCCCATTCTACCCATAGAGTCACCGGAACACTCGCGACCACGCTCGACCCAAGTGACCCCAAGGTGCACTAAGCACGATTGGGCAGCGATCTTTTGGGGCTCATATCTCAGACCTCGTGAGAGGTATTGACAAATCATTAGGTGCTACAAGATTGTGTTTTCAAGGTCTACAATAACCTCTCTCATTTTTGGGTGATTCGACTTCATTTGCATTTGGCAAGGTGATCTCAGTCGATGCCAAAACTTGTAGTGAGGGTTAGTTGAAAGTGGCTCAGCAACGTATCTTTCAAACCATCCAACTTGGCATCGAACCATCTACTCCATTGGATTTGGTTGGCTGGGTAAATAGTAGTGACAACCTCGTTCTACCCACAAAGTCACCAAAATGCTAGCGACCACGCTCGACCCAAGTGACCCCAAGGTGCACTAAGCACGATTGGGCAGTGATCTTCTGGGGCTTGTATCTCAGACCTCGTGAGAGGTATCGACAAACCATTAGGTGCTACAGGATCATGTTTTCAAAATCTACAATAACCTCTCTCATTTTTGGGCGAGTCGACTTCATTTGCATTTGGCAAGGTGATCTCAGTCGATGCCAAAACTTGCAGTGAGGGTCAGTTGAAAGTGGCTCAGCAACATATCTTTCAAACCGCCTGACCTGGCATCAAACTGTCTACTCCATCAACTTTGGTTGGCCAGTTAAACACTAGTGACAACCACGTTCTACCCACAGTGTCACCGGAATGCTTGCGACCATGCTCGACCCAAGTGACCCCAAGGTGCACTAAGCACGATTGGGTAGAAATCTTCTAGGGCTCATATCTTAGACCTCGTGAGAGGTATCAACAAACTATTAGGTGCTATGAGATCATGTTTTCAAGGTCTATAATAACCTCTCTCAGCTTTGGGCGATTTGACTTCGTGTGAATTTGGCAAGGCGATCTCAGTCGATGCCAAAACTTGCAGTGAGGGTCAGTTGAAAGTGGCTCAACAGCGTATCTTTCAAACCATCTTACATGGCATCAAACCATCTACTCCATTAGCTTTGGTTGGCTGGGTAAATGCCAGTGACAACCCTGTTCTACCCACAGAGTCTCCGGAATGCTCGCGACCATGCTCGACCCAAGTGACCCCAAGGTGCACTAAGCATGATTGGACAGTGATCTTCTAGGGCTCATATCTCAAACCTCGTGAGAGGCATTGAAAAATTTTTAGGTGCTACGGGATCATGTTTTTGAGGTCTATAATAACGTCTCTCAGTTTTTGGCGATTTGACTTCGTTTGCATTTGGCAAGGCAATCTTAGTCTATGCCAAAACTTGCAATGAGGGTCAGTTGAAAGTGGCTCAGCAGTGTATCTTTCAAACCATCTGACCTAGCATCAAACCATCTACTCCATTAGCTCTGGTTGGCCAAGTAAATGCTAGTGACAACCTTGTTCTACCCACAGAGTCACTGGAATGCTCGTGACCACGCTTGACCCAAGTGACCCCAAGGTGCACTAAGCATGATTGCGTAGTGATCTTCTAGGGCTCATATCTCAGAGCTCATGAGAGGTATCAAAAAACTATCAGGTGCTACGAGATCATGTTTTTAAGGTCTACAATAACCTCTCTCAGTTTTGGGTGATTCAACTTCATTTGCATTTGGCAAGATGATCTCAGTCGATGCCAAAACTTGCAGTGAGGGTTAGTTGAAAGTGGCTTAGCAGCGTATCTTTCAAACCATCTGACCTGACATCAAACCATCTACTCCATTAGCTCCAGTTGGCTAGGTAAACACTAGTGACAACCCCATTTTTCCTGCAGAGTCACTAGAATGCTCGCGACCACGCTCGACCCAAGTGACCCCAAGGTGCACTAAGCATGATTGGGCAATGATCTTATGGGGCTTGTATCTCAGACCTTGTGAGACATATCGACAAACTGTTAGGTGCTACAAGATCATGTTTTTGAGGTCTACAATAACCTCTCTTAGTTTTGGGTGATTTGACTTCATTTGCATTTGGCAAGGCGATCTCAGTCAATGCCAAAACTTGTAGTGAGGGTCAGTTGAAATGGCTCAGTAGCGTATCTTTCAAACCATCTGACCTGGCATCGAACTGTCTACTCCATTAGCTTTGGTTGGCTAGGGAAATGTCAGTGATAATCCCATTCTGCCCACAGAGTCACCGAAATGCTCGTGACCACGCTCAACCCAAGTGACCCCAAGGTGCACTAAGCACGTTTGGAAAGCGATCTTCTAGGGATCGTATCTCAAACCTTGTGATAGTTATCAAAAAAATATTAGGTGCTATGAGATCATGTTTTTGAGGTCTACAATGACCTCTCTTAGTTTTGGGCGATTCGACTTCATTTGTATTTGGCAAGGCGATCTCAGTTGATGCCAAAACTTGCAGTGAGGGTTAGTTGAAAGTGGCTTAGCAATGTATATTTCAACCCATCTGACTTGGCATTGAACCATTTGCTCCATTAGCTTCGGTTGGCCACGTAAATGCTAGTGACAACCCCATTCTACCCACAAAGTCATTGGAATGCTCGCGACCACGCTCGGTCCAAGTGACCCCAAGGTGCACTAAGCATGATTGGGCAGTGATCTTCTGGGGTTCATATCTTGGACCTCATGAGAGGTATCAAAAAACCATTGAGTGCTACAAGATCATTTTTTTGAGGTCTACAATAACCTCTCTCAGTTTTTGGCGATTCGACTTCATTTGCATTTGGCAAGGTGATCTTAGTCGATGCTAAAACTTGCAGTGAGGGTCAGTTGAAAGTGGCTCAGCAGCATATCTTTCAAACCGTCTAACTTGGCATCAAATCATTTGCTCCATTAGCTTTGGTTGGCCAGGTAAACACTAGTGACAACCTTGTTCCATTCTTCAATCATTTGAAATGGAGGAAATAAATGAAATTAGCCAATGAAGTACAAAGGAAGTTGTGATACCTTGTTTCCCCGTCACAATGAAAGTGAAATATTTTACAATACATTAATCTAGTTTGGTATCAAGACTATGCCTATTATTGTAGGACCATTGACATACTTGTTATCCAAGCCTGCAAAGGGAGTTGTCAAAATATTCGATCTCCTCTTTCTCCTCAATACAAATCTTCTTGTCTACAAAGAGGTTGGGTGGATATATGGTTCAGTTACAAAGGACATTTTGACTTCTTTCAAAATGCATTGTCATGGATGGAATTCTATATATTGTGTTCCCCCTAGGCCAGCTTTCATGGGGTCTACTCCAATTAACCTTTCAGATCAACTTAATTAAGTTCTACATTGGGCTCGTGGATCAGTAGAAATTTTTCAGAGCAGACATTGTCCTATTTGGTATGGTTATGAAGGTAGACTAAAATGGTTGGAGAGGCTATCAATGCCACTATCTATCCAAGGACATGCCATCAACCTTGGGGTCAGTTATAATTTTAACTATCAAGTCCCATAAAAATTGTGACTTGGAAGCATAGACAGTATATGTAAACTGTTCGACAAAATGCCCACAAGCAGAGCATGACATATGGAATTATAGATAGGAGTAGTAGAACTAGTAAAAGGTATCCAAAAATGAAGTTTCCAAAGCTTTGTCAGGTTAGATTGGTCGATGACAATGAGAATTGGTTTTGTACATCGATAGTATTGGCATTCGAGAACATGATAATCTATAACGCAATTTCAATATTAAGACATTATCATTTCCTAAGAATGCCCCCACACTGAATGTCAAGGAGCACCCGACATCTTCCCTGATGGATAGAACCTTGTTTCATGCTCGATTGTTGGATTCATAGAGGTCTGGGACTATATTAGTGGGAAACTTAAGAGCGATTTTCAATACCAAGCCAATGATGCCTTCATGATGCATGATAATGCAGTTCTTTGTGTTGACATCAGCCATGATTTAGAGATGTTGGCTTCAGGTTCACAAGGTGGGAAAATTGAGGAGGATGTGCTCGCAATTGAATCCCAAAATACATATGTATGATGGCTTCGACAAAATGTTCTTGGTGTCACTTGCATGAAGTGGTATGTTTGTGGAGAGCTAGAAATGACACGCTCTAGTTATAGCACCAAGCGTCCAATCAAAACATAGAGGCATTAACACTTGTGTTGTAATAAGATCCAGATGGCACTATTCTATAAGAATAGATCCATTTTGAAAGATGTAGAGTGCCAAGTAACATGGACTTTCATAACAAAATATTAATAAGGCACTCACAAAGGGAGACTTTAATGTATTCGAGAAAGAAGATGTGGATAGACACGTCCTCAAGAATTAGTTATTATAACAAGAAAGAAACTGACTGAAAGGGGAAAATAAGTAAGGCTCGTAGAGGAGATTTTGGGGGTTTCGGATTCCACCTGACCCGAGAGACTTTGTGCCAGGGGAGGGATAGATTAGGATTTTTATTGTAATGCAAGGAAAGAGGGATTTTATTTTCAGATAATGATTAATGTATAGGAACAACATAATCTTTGTTATTTTGCTGTGTTCAAAGAAGGATATGTCAGCATATTAAAACTTTGATTTTGGATGCTAACTTTTTGATTGATATTCATCTTTGAATGATATTGGTTTCTTTTGAATGCGTATCTATTATGTCTGATCATCAGCATGATCATTTGTGGACTTTATGCTATAGTTTTTCATGTATTTGGAAAGAACCATTCGTCTTTCTCTTAGTTTCTTTCTGTAATGCATTGTTTAGGCAAATGAAATTTGTAGCGTTTACTGTCCTTTTCTTTTTAGTAAATTAGTCCCTTCGTGTCTATCTCATGTTTATGAATAGATGTTTGTAAGCCTTTATTGCTTTTAGGTTAAAAGCATTATCATTTATAGTTTAGTTGATTCATTGTAAATCCTGCACGGGGAGCTGTACCCAGATAATTCAAAGGGCACTTACGCTTCTCAATAGCGAAGTGACACAACTGTTGGTGTTGGTTGAGTCTTTTTGTTTGGGCTTTAAGGGTCATTTTGTCAACATTTCTTTGGAAGACAAATTTGTTCACCAACAAGAAGTTAAACCTCAAACATAATAAGCTCCATGAACAGGGTATTCCAGAGTAAAGAAAAACAAATGTAACTTCAACAAGATATAATTTAAATCATAATGATAATCATAGTCAAGATATAACTTCACCATTCAATTCCATAAACATGAATAATAAATATGTATATACAAAAGATGATACAAATATAACATATAAATGAACATGTTCTATATATGTATCAAAAGTATGTCCATATACAAATATGGCACATGCCATTTCAAAATGTCTACAAAATCAATGTTTTAAGGTGTACAATGTGGAATATATGCCATCTCAAAATGTGCCAAGTGTCATCTCTAAATGACCACAAAACTAAAACTGCATCCTATGCTGTAGGGGGATCATCAAAATGTAGCCTCTTTGAAGAAGCTTTGGGCTCTGATTGATCCTGCATAAAAAATGAGTTCAAACCAAAGTTAGATTGCTTACTTTATATGATTTGTACACACACACACACACACACACACATATATAATTCATAATTTTCAAACACTAATTTAATTAAAATTATAATTGAATACAAATAAATTTGTACCTGGTCTCTCGATCGCCTACCATGATCAGGTGTCCTAGCATAAGTCCTGGGTAGTGAAGGGACCATGCCAACAATAACAACTCTGACCTATAAATATATATTTGCAATAATGAGATTAGTAGAGTGGTGCAACATAAAGTAATAAATCTACAAAATAGGATGATAGCATAATAAAATTACAAATTGATTGAACTAAAATTAAAACTTACATTTGGTGATCCCTCCTCTGGAATAGTGGGCTGGGTCAACAAAGAAACAAAAGATTCTCGTGGGCCCTCCCTCACAGTCAAAGTAACCTATGAGAGTAAAAAGATTGTCAATTATATATCAATGTACTTCATCATAGAAACCCTAGTTACAAAATACAAATAACAATATGTAAAAGTCTACGTAGAATCAGGCTATCACTCTGAATCGAGACACCTATAACCCTACGCCATCAAACTAGTGTTGGGACATCATCAATAGCCACACCCTATACAATAAAGTGCAAGTAAAATATTTATTACTACACACAAGTGGCATACATATGCATGCATAATTAATCTTAAACAATTAACTACCTTTCCTTTGTCGACACCTGATGAAGGAACCCCCTCACACCCCCCACTGACATCGGTTGTAGCCTGCAAGAACATAATAAGATGACAATATATATTAGTAAATGTATGAATTTTATTGCTCTAATTGATAGAGATTTAAGCATGTACACCAAATGATATAAAAAAAAACTAATGGGTACATAATTTATAATATACTGTATAGTCATCAAGGCCAAATGAAATGGCCGAAAGTGTGGACTCATCCACCTGTCTCACCTCCTCCTGTGTCATCGATTGAACATAAATGGAAAAAATATATATACATAAGTGCATGCAATCATTAAAAATAATCTAAATAAATAAATTATTTTTAAATTAAATAAGTCATGTGACAAATTTATTTATAATGTTTACTCTTACTGTATCAACAGGAGTCAATGGCTCTACATGCACCTCCTGAGCACTCTCATGAGATGTAGATGCTCCATGAGGTGTTGCAACCTCTGCAACAGCCTCTCTTGTATCCCCCTCATCAATATCATGAAACTGATATATATATATATATATATATATATATATATATATATATATATATATATATATATATATATATATATATATATATATATATATATATATATATATATATATATATATATATATATATATATATATATATATATATATATATATATATATATATATATATATCAGAATCAGTAAGCGGTCTGAGGCACATATGCTTGCACATAATGTACATATGGGGCTCACATACATGTGAACTCCGACGAGATGTCGATGCGCCAATAGCATCCATAGGAGGCAACACTGACCTAGTCTGTGTGATCAACTGATCACTCAGCAAATGAATGGCCCTAATAGTCTGTTCATCAGCCTCTCCAATGATATCAGGATACTGCACTAAAGGAGGGGGTGTGACATCAGTGGGGGGGACAAAGGTAGTGGCCTTTCAGCACTAGGATGATGGCCTAGTCTAAGGAGCTCCTCTGCCTATGCCCATGTTGGGCCTCATACTCCAATAATCAACATGGTGACCAAGCACAAACTCAGCATACAATTTTTTAAGGAAATAAAATGGGACCTCCAAATTTCTATGTGGTGGTTTATCAAAAACCATCCACCAGTAATCCCAAAAGTTTGTGTGCATTGCTTCATTTGTGCACCATTTTATTGATAATTTGGGCTTTTTGGGGTCAACTGGTATTCCAGTTTTAGGATCAACAAAAAGGGCGGCTATATCTTCCTTACTTATATTAAGGGCCGCAATCCCATCATGGTCAAGCCCGTCATCAAATTGGGCGTGTATATCATCACGCCAATGAAGAGAAGCATTATGTTGATGCGTGAGTGTGTCAATATTTCCAACAATTATATTTAGTGTGGCAAGCATGGGACCTAATGTAGGTATATTTTGATACATGTTTTGGAAACCTCGTATTGTGTTCAAATTTTCTTCTATCAAATCTTGTAAAAATTTAGGGTTTAGATATGGGGGATTGTTTTCGGGATTGTTATTTGGAGGGTTATTTTCTTCATTATTGTCAACCATTCCTGATTAAATAAAAAACAAATCTAAATTTCAAATATTATTACAAATATAAATACAAAACCCTATTTTTAAAAAAAATGCTACATTTAGAATGAAAATGAAATAAATTAATAAAAATATACAAATAACTACTTGCCAAATATGCTCAGAGTCAAATTTGTTGTTTCCAATATCAGGTACCTAAAAATATATCGGGTATCAGAAAATCACGGATAGAAACTTGAAAAAAATTGCGCACGAAAATGAAGAAAAGGGCTTGCGGGTGTCGGATTTATGCCACATTTATCGGTTACCCAATTAGGCTTGTGCTTTGGTGGCAGGTTTTCCCAGGTGTACTGACACCTAGGCCTACTAAAAAGTCAACAAGTGCTTTCATGCGCTTTTGGACGAGTGAAAAGTGAATATTTTTCACATCGCCACTTTTTGGCCCCTCATCTTCTTGCACATACCCAAAGCCCTTACCAAAGGGAAAGACAATTCAATGTCACATTCTCAATTTGTGGAAACTATGGACACATGGCTGTGATTTAAAGAATGAGGAGAAAAAGAGGCAATATTGGACCATGTAGGACAACCGGTATGACATTTTTTCACTATCACAAGATTGGTCATCTAGCAGGGAATGAAAGAATGAGAAACCAACCGGTAAATCAGTCAGAGGATCAAAAGGGAAAACAAATTGTGAATGTGGAGGAAACCATAAAGTAGATGAGTAAAGTATAGGAAAAGAAGGATGAGAGAAAAACATTAGAAGTATTTGTATCTGCACTAGGTGTGGAGAATTCATCAGCTAACTAAGCCTATTTTGGCTTAGGGAGAGAAATCATTATCAGATCAATCTTAGACCCCCGAGAAGAATGTGGTAAATTCTATCTGCATATTTAGATACATAATGATGTATTGTGATGTAATGTGAAGTTTTTTTGCATTACAGAAAGTGTTACCTATCAGTAATTAGGTTTGAAATGTTAAGAGGTGCATAGTTATGCTCAATCGATAGCTGAAATAAAAATAAGAAAATAATAACTCACCTTGCTAAATGGATTTACAAAAGAAGAAAAATAGATAAAGAAAGGGTAAAATATTTAGTGGAATAAGTAGGCACATCTAATGTTGTAGGTGATAATGATTAAGAGGTTGAAGTGGTATCTTCAACAACTAGTAAAAGCTCCTATTAATAGACAAGAAATGAATGCAATAGTTAAATAGGAAAAGATCACTTCATTGGCAAAAGAAAGTTTCTAAGGTTGATATGCCCGAGTCCTCAAAAATAATGAATGAACTAAATCAGATGAAGGCTAGTAAGAGGTGAAGACCACAGTGAAGAAGTTCAAAGTTGTTATTTCCCCTATAGAGAAGACCGTGACATATGATATGAGTAAGTTTGTTTCTATTGACAAGTTTCTAAGATAAGGTTAGTATATGGAGCATTTTGGTTGGAGTCTATTGATGTATGTAGCATCAGTTAGATAAATAAAACTGACTATATGATTATTATGAGAAATGATTATACATACATACATACATACATACATACATACATATATATACATATATATATATATATATATATATATATATATATATATATATATATATATATATATATATATATATATATATATATATATATATATATATATATATATATATATATATATATATATATATATACTTATTCTTATAATAACTATATAGTTAATTAATAAATTAGATCAATGAATAGACATGTCCCATGAAGGGACATTCCTCTTCTTATCTTTACCTTGTATATATACAAGAGATGGATGCATTTGGAAAATACATACAATAAGACAGTGCAATTACATTTGCAATGATCCTAAAATTTAACATGGTATCAGAGCCAAGTTGTAAATGTAAGAGAGTAGTTTGTTGATGGTGAATGTGTGACTGTCTCAAAAAATACAGTCTTGGACCATATCTCACAAATGCACAATTGGATTTTGCTGAATTTTAGATATATCAGTGATAATCAAATTTAGAAGAATCTCACTAGAGCGATTGGAGAGAAAATGTCATTTTCAAAAGTTATGACCAACTATGTATGGGTCTATGCAAAATTTGTAAAAGAGAGAGGTTCCTTCTTTAAAAGCCTAACCATTTGAAGGGAGATCTGATCATATTGAAGGTTTTCATATTGTATAGAACCTTTGGATATTCAAGACATGTCATGTGAAGAATTATGGATAGAAGCATAAGATAATTGCATTCAAGGGAGAAAGAACTTGATCCTTGCAAACAAATTGATGATTGAGACTAGATGCAAAGGGAGTCTGACATTTCAAAAGAGGTCAAGAAGTTGATAAACTTGAACTTCAAAGGGAGCAGATGGTTCATCAACTTGTGACAATCTTGATCATATTGATTGAGAGGGAGTTCACTATTGAAGGTGAAACACTTCTGAGGTAAACTTGATATAATTGATTATTATACTAATGAATGATGAATGTTTTTTTTGGGCCTTTTGTAAATCATGAGGAAGTGATGACTTGCAAATGATTATCACTTGTATTTGTAAAATTTATTGGAAGGTGACGATCTTACAATAACTTGACCTTCTATTGTGATAGACATCTTGTGATGGCTGAAACAGATCATAATAGATAGAACTTGTGGATAGAATCACCGATTGAGGGAATCCAAATTAAAGATTGAGAATCTTGTGGATAGAATCGCCGATAGAGGAAATCCATACTAAAGCTCATGAGTTTGTGGATAGAATCACCAATGGAGGCAACCCACACAAGAGCTTGTGGATAGAATCACTGATGGAGACAATCCACTTGAGAGCTTGTGGATAGAATTACTGATGGAGGCAATCCACATGAGATCTTGTGGATAGAATCATAGATGGAGGCAATCCACCTCAGAGCTTGTGGATAGAATTGCCAATGGAGGCAATCCACACAAGAGCTTGTGGATAGAATTGCCGATGGAGGAAATCCACCTGAGAGCTTGTGGATAGAATCCCTAATGGAAGAAATCCACATGCGAGCTTGTGGATAGAATCACCGATGGAGACAATTCATCTGAGAGCTTGTGGATAGAATCGTTAATGGAGGCAATCCACATGAGAGCTTGTGGATAGAATCACCGATGGAGGAAATCCACATCTTGAGACTATGTTTCTATTGATTACATCATGAGGATGATGCTTCTATTGCTTACATCTTAGGGTTGATGCTATCAGGTGTCATAAGTGTTGACATTCGATTGATTTATCCTCCCTAGCTAAGAGGGAGTGTTGATGTATGTAGCATCGGTCAGATAAATAAAACTGACTATATGATTATTATGAGAAATAATTTATTACATATACATATATATATATATATATATATATATATATATATATATATATATTAATATATAATAATTGATAGTATTTTATATATTAATATGCATATATATATAGTTAATCTATATTTATTCTTATAATAACTATATAGTTAATTAATAAATTAGATTAATGAATAGACATGTCCCATGAAGGGACATGTCTCTTCTTGTCTTTTCCTTGTATATATATAGAAGAGATGGCTGTATTTGGAAAACACATACAATCAGATAGTGCAATCACATTTGCAATGATCCTAAAATTTAACAGAGTCAACAAATGATTTGACTAGCTTAGTAATAATGAGAAAAGGCAATTGAAAATGTTGTTGTTTTGACATGAATAAGTAAAGCCTTAATTGAACTACAAGGTCAAATCCCTATATCTATGTATGATACGCTATTTAAGTGAGATGGAATTTTTCACTAAAACAAGAAAAATAACTTATTGAATATGTCTTAGTGCAATTACAACTAGAATATCAAAAGAATAAATTAAAGAGTTATTTAAAGTAAAACCAGACTAGCATTCAAAGACCTAGAAGAGGTTGATAATATTGTTAAAAAATGAGAATCAATAAGTACATGATGAGGCTGAAGCTATGTTGAAGAGATTTTTGGGACTAGAGGAACCAGTGAAAGAAAAAGTGCATGATGATGAAGAAGAACTAGTACAAGAGAACCCAGAGAACACACTTGAGGAAAGATAGAAAATTGGAGATGTTAATTATCACAGTTGGTGACATTCTTGGTCCTCATGCTCCAAAGGAATAATTGTAGGTGTCAATAGATGTTGCAACTAGAGGAGATGAGAAAAAGGTGAAAAATACATACTGATATTGTGCAAATTAAAGGTGAAAGAGAAATGCAAGTATAAGAAGGGGAAGGAACTTCTGACAAGGATAAAGAGCAAGAGATAGTAGTGTAGATTTTGAAGGTATCAATGATGTTGATGATAAACCGATCATTCAAGGGAAAATTGATGACAATACTTTGAGCTTAAGTGAGATGATAGAGATTCACACTTCTTTTCTATCTAAGGACAAAAATCAAGTGATTAAGGTATAAAGGAAAGAAGCCCAATTCATTCAGTCAACAAGTGATGTATTATCAAATTTGATGCCAGAAGTTGATTGTGATGAGTATGCCACAATTATTGCTAAATATGTTAGATTAGTGACTGCTTTAGGAGAATAAATACAAAGTCTAGAGGATGTTGAAATGTATTGAGTTAAATAGACATGAACATTAAAATAAAAAATAAATCAGTTCAATCCATTACATTAGAAAGAGTCAGTTTATCTGTAAGTGTGAACCAAGTCACAGAGCCTTACAGAGAGGTGGTAAGATTCTTGTCACTATTTATGATTTTTCAAGCTTTTTGAGGTTCTTGAGAAGATTAAAGTTGAGATACATGAAGAAATCAAGAAGCTAGTAGAAATTTTTGTGGCTCACTCAGCTACAAATTTTGGTATATTGGTTGAAGCAACAATAATGAGAAAGAACAGAGGATTGAAGAATGTTGAGGTAGACTTAGTTCCACTAGATATGTGTACATTTGATGCATTATAGGAGTAAGCATTTTTTCTGAAAGGACAAATTTTTTTACTGAACAACCTATTGAAGGTAGAAGGATGATCTTCAAGCATAAAAGACAAGGGGAATAGATTAAGATGCAATGAGAGTTTTGAGTGTATCCCTTAAAATTTTTAATCAGTACTAGTAAGTGATCAGATAAGGGGGGGGAAGCTAGAAGGTGATGAAGACAGTTACAACAGATGAAGTCTAAGGCATGTTGCACCTTTGGCATTGTTGTCAAAGGGGGAGAAGAATTAGTAAATAATAAAAAGAAAAGAACTAGTAAGGAGAGAAGAATCAGACAAAGGAGAATAAAGAGATTAGGAATAGAGAGAGCATTTATTTTCTTCGTGTTGTTGGTGTTTCCATCAATACGAAAGGGGGAGATTGTTGGCGCAACTCATGAGATTGTTGGCATAACTGATGTAATTGATGTTGAGATCAGATGAGTATGGTATGTTATGTGAATGATGCATGTATGATAATAGGATGATTAGTTATGATGTTTTCATTGATGTCAACTCAGTATTTATTGATTAACAATGTTCCTATTATGATGAGGTATGTTCATCTCAGGGAGATCTTGGTATATTTCATTAATTAGGTTAATTTAGATTAATAAAAGTATCATATTTACATGGTTAGTTGGGAAGTTACATTCCCATTGATAGTTTCCATAAGGGAAATAATGACTTTAAATATGAATCTCTAAGTAGTTGTTTTTCATTGTTGTACCTTCGTTGAGATGAAGTTCATTGATATGATTTTTTAAAGTAGATATTGTTGTTATAGAAGTCCTAGTGCCGATGTAGAATATTTTTGTTTTTTCTTATGTGAAAAATGTATTTAATAATGAGAATGTTTCTATTTTCCACTCAATTTACATAATGATACTATAAAATGGTTCTACACATAATATTTATTATGTTTCATTTTATGAGCTTATTGCTACTTTTACAAGATGTTTTTTTGGAGTTTTTCAACATTTTTCTTAAAACCATTTTTTCTAGTCCCTCCCTTTAAGAAAACGTTAGTTTATACACATATGTTAAAGGTCCTAGTGAGACATATTTTTAGTTATCAGAATTAACTCCTTTCTTGTACTATTTCTCAAAATCCAATTAGACATCACCTATTACCACTAATCGTACCTATACTCCTTTTAAAGTCAATTATTATTGATTGTCAAACCCCAATATATATTGTATCATTTTCTTCTATTGAAATATATATTGCTAATAAGTTATGGTCTCTCTTAGTCCTTCTCATCTTACCCTTATTCAATTTCAATTGGTCAACTTAAACTCTTATTGGAACTTGTGTTCGTCAATGATTTAACATTAATATACATAAAACTATTTTTTTTTGAAATTGATGAAATAAATTCTTAGTAATTTCTAAAATATATTTAACGATGTTTTTGATAAATTTAATCACAAATTAATTTAGATCAAGTTTGTAGCTGATATCAAGTCTATTGAAAGGAAAATAAATAGATTAAAAAAATAACGGAGAGAAGAGCATTATTTAAGAACCTAAGATGTAAAGCCACAAGAGTGAGGTGGTGAAATCCATTTGGATAGATGGTGCTAGCTGGGCCTAATAGTAGGGCCCTACTATCCACCTAAGATATCAATTAATCATCTTTATTTATTCAAACAAAAGCTTAGAGATGCCTTATATAATTCAAAAATTTATCATTTAGGAAGATGATAAATATATCTTCTTAGTACATATGAAGAAGATTTGGTTAATGACATTGTTACAACTCAAAAATTTATCATTTAGGAAGATGATAAATATATCTTCTTAGTACATATGAAGAAGATTTGGTTAATGACATTGTTACAACTGAGATCTCTCATAAGCATATCAACTCCTCAAAATTGTCAAGCAATTTATCCAATCCTAAACAAACAAGCTGCAAAGCCATTAAGCTACAAAGCCATTAAACAAGCAAGCTACAAAGCCATTGTTACAACTGAAATCTCTCATACGCATATCAACATGAATTGTAGGATCTCTCATAAGCATATCAACTCCTGAAAATTCTCAAGAAATTTATCCAACCCTAAACAAGCAAGCTACAAAGCCATTAAACTACTTCCCTTTTGGAATCTATCACATAGAAAAGAATGTATAGTACTGTGCATTCAGAGCCGAAATGAAGACCTTAAATGAGTGGAAGATTAGAATGATTGAATGTAAAGAAGCAGCAAAACTTACATATAGTAGAAATGAAACTTGGATAGATGGCAAATGAAACATGGAAGGAAATAGCCATGGAAGGAAATAGGTCATTGTTGCATTTAAAATCAATTTTACTAGCTACTTCTTGTAAGCATGTGCATCTCACAGCACGTCCCACAAGAGAAATGGATCCGTTTCCTCGTGCATGAAATCTCCAGTTTGTTGTGATGTATATACATCAGTGAGATATACATCTTCTTCAACAATGTGAGGAAATCCATTGTGCAGGAGAAATACAAGATTATCATATTGACAACGCATATTCATGAGCTCTTCATTCTTGGCTGCCAACTGGGATTCCAGCTTCCCTATTTTCTCCATTAATTCATTCACTATACCGGCACTTCCATTGATGGGGTCCTCCACTCTAACACTTGCTTCATATACCATATTCTTTACTGCATTTGCTCTTAACTCAGATTTTAAACCCTAAACAAGCATACACACAAATATATAAGTTACACTACAAAATCAATACAAAGCTATATATTTCTTTGAAACTATAGTTGAATAGCAGGAATTGACAAATTACTTGAAGTAATTTGACGATATAGTTGGTTCCAAACACTCTCTGCACAATTGCAAACTTGTGTGGATCATTATGAGGAAAATGAGGAGCCAAAATACAATCCTCTGAACATTTTCTGCGATTCCATCTACAGGCCGCACATGATTCTCTGTTTCTTTTCTCCATCTCTGGACGTAATGAAGCTCAAACCAGATCATGTAAATACTTTATAATGTAACGCAGGCTGATCCTTCATGTGGGTCTACAATATCCTTTTTAAGTGAACGAAATACAAACTCCGTGATATTACGTACAGAGCAATAGTTGATATAGGATAACAATAGGGACAAATACGAGTTCAACATGAATTTCCAAAGCATTATATTACTTCTTTATTTACATTATGAAAGCATTTGTGTATAGGAGATCTAATCCATGGAATGGGCAAAATCAGTCACCTAATTTGTGTTAACGAGATCTAATTTGTCAAATTCAGTCATCCAGGCTCGAAGTTGGTTCCAATGAATTTTGGCCATCCTTTACACAAGATGGAACAAATGAAAAAACAAAAAAATTCAGTGGTTTTTTAATAGAATTGTCATAGTATTGTAAAAGCAGATTTGAGGGATCAGATTCTGTGAAAATGTATGTAAATTTTGGTTTTCATATGGTGGACTGTATCTGTATGATATTCTTTTGGAGAATGTTTTTAAAGTGAATTTTGAGATTTTTTTTTAATCTCATATTTCTCCGCTTTTTTTGCAAGAATTTTATTTATAAAATATAGATATGATTGTCAATCACATACCATCATGTAAAAAAAAAAGTCATTATATCATTTCTGAGTAGTTGATATAGAATAAAAATAAAGATAACAAAAACACAATTAAGACAATAAGACAATACCAAAGATCTTATGTTAGGTATGGTTGTCCAAAAGATTGTTGTCTTGTCTAAGGGAAAAATGTTTTTTAATTGTATAAAATAAGTAATTATTTGTGGTGTAGTAAATGATGATAGAGACAATTGAATAAATAGCTGATATCAAATGATAATAAATCTAATAGAGAAAAATACAAACTCAACATCAAGGTCCCAAAATATTATTAGTTTTTGATAGTTGATATTGGAAAACAATAAAGACAAGAAGACCACAATAATGATAACAATAATTAAAGATCACATGCTAGGTATGATTGTGAAAAAGGGTGTTGTACATCTTTGAAAAAAAATGAATTATATAAAATATATATATCTTTTGTGGTGTATTGAATAAGTGTTTGATCATTTTTGGGGTTAGTTGTAAAGTTATGTTATACTATTGGTTAGAAATGTTATGCTTGAGAGATATACTAATATTTGTATGAAATATATCATTTTGGGAGTCAATAGTTTTTTTTTTTATGATTTGAGATAAATAGTTTACCTAATACCACCCACTCATTATCTATAAGCTTTCTGTTATAAAATTAAATACAATTTTGGAGTTTTGAGTCAATTAATATTTATATTCAACTCTCTTATAAAATGTAAATGTGAAGTATCACATAGTTGCATGGTTTCACAATGAACCATTATGTTTGGAATGTGGAAGATATATTGGAGGAGCTTGATGTTTCAAAATTCTCATGAAAGACTCAGTGTATGGTAATGTTTCCATTAATAAGTAGTACATTTAGTATGGGTGCTTTTGAAAGGTGCATTTATATAACTTTCTCTTATACAACTAAATCCATCTTTAGTGTTTTAAGTTGGTTAACATTTGTATTGAACTTTCTTATGGAATGCAAACGTGAAGCATCACATGGTCAAGTGTGGTTGCATGACTAACCTTTACGTTTGGGCAAGTGGAATATTTATTGGAGGAGCTTGATATTTCAAGATGCTCATGAAAGATATAGTGTATTTTAACATTTTCATTACTAAATATTACATTTAGTAGGGGTTCTTTTTAATGGTATATATTTTTCATTTGAGGATTCTCCTAGGACCTTTCATATGTAATCTTATGTTGTCTTTGATATTTGCATTATAGTTATTCATAAGATTGAAAACATGTTTTTCTCTCATAGAGTTGTGTAGAAATCAGTTTGCTCAACCTTGTAATTGTTTGATAATGGTATCAATGCTATAGTTGTGGGTGAAGGATATGGTAAATCCTTGGTTTTGTATAAGTAGATTTGGTGCAAATTTAATGTCATGGCAATGCTAGAAAGTTTTAAAAATTTCAATGTATAAACTATATTTTATCCAAAAACTATAATCATACATTTGAGTTTTGGGGTTGGTAGATATGGGGCTCTTGTTATAGAGTGGAGGACTAATAAAAAAACCCATTTCTATATTTTCTAAAAGAGGGTCTATGGAGAAATTACAAAAAAAACCTACAACAAAATGAACCTCACAAAAAGACATGAAATGTCTAAGATATAAATATTCATATAAAGTTTGTAAGATTTGGCACTAGGGTCAAGTTCCAAAGAGAACTCCACTCGACCTTGAGGTGTTGTGTAACAATATGACCATATAAATGTGTATGCATCTCCCTTGGAAAGATTAAATAAAATAAATAAATATAATCTTGTGTGGTTACAAATAAAACAAGAGATGCAAGCGTAAAAGTTCCTGCCTATTGTGAAATAATTTTAGGGGTAAGATATGGTGAAATGAGAATGTGTTTAAGTTAGAGTGGAAAAATTGTGTGGCACTAGTCATTTATAAATAGGAAAACACATTTGACATTGAAAGATAACAATGTAAACTAAATATTTGAATATTATATTGAATACAAGCTCATAATCTTCCCAATTCAGTTTAACTTATGTAAGCATTTACGGGAAAATGGTAAATACTATGAAGTGCACTTTTTGCCTTATTGTTGTGGACAACTAGAACATTCTTGATTCGTTATAATATTTTTATTATTTTTCTTTTTTTGTTTGGTTTGAGTTCATTTTCATTTGGAATAGTATAATGCATTTAGAGTTAAGATTAGATAAATTTAGTACATTGTTGCATTACCAATGTATAAATTTTCACTAAAATTTCAATTCTTTTATTACAATATAATGAAATGTAAAAATATTTTTATAAATTAGTCAATCTTTTAATTGTGATTGTATTGATGCATAAATAAAATAGAATTAAATTACTTTTAAATTACATTAATAAATAAATAAATTGTTATTACAAATTAAATTTTATTATTATATTATTTTTAGTTTTATTATTATTCATAATTAAGATAGAAATTCAGATGTACAATGTAAATCATATTATATTATCACAAATTTAAATTCTATTCTATTCTATTTTATGACAATATTTATAATTTTAATAATAATTATAATAATAAAGTTATAATTATCACAAAATTAAGAATATTATATGTGAAATTAAATACTTACTAAATTAGAACTAATTAACATTTTTTATAAAATAATATATCTTTTAATTATATGCAAAATAATTAACACAAACAATGCTAAATCAATTTAAATTTTATTTTATTTTATTCTATTACAATGTTTACAATTTTAAAAATAATTATAATAATAAAGTTATAATTATCACAAATTTGAAAATATTATATGTAAAATTAAGTAATTACTAAATTAGAACTAATTAATATTATTTATTTTATAAAATATTTTTTAAAAATTTTATGCAAAATTAAAAACACAAACAACAATAAATCAACTTAAATAATTAATAGAGAAAATTGACAAAATGTAATTCTAATCAAATCTTAGACTTAAAAATGTAAATCAATTAGTACAAAATAATATGAAGTTGATCAGAAATAATAAATTAAAAAACTTACACTTAAATTATATATCATAAACATAACTAAAAAATTAAAAAATTGATTCTACAAACTTTTCAAAGACTCTGGTATAAAATTCTATAGTTTCAACTAATATTTTTTAAAATATTATTTAACTATTTAAAATTATCATGCTTTAAACGATAGAAAAAAAGATGAGGCAAAACAATAAAATTTAACTAACCAAACATAAATGCCAACTCATGTCTGTCTTGATGTCTTATTAATAGTTGCAGCCAGAGATAAGAATGACACACGAGTTAATATATGCAGCCTTTGTATTTGCTGATATTTGTGCCCAAGAAAAATAAATTTGCATTAAATAACATGATGGTTCAACGATATTTGTGTCCAAGAAAGACAAATTTGCATTAAATGACATAATGGTGACGATCATGAGGTTTATTAATTTTTGATTTAATGTTTTCAAATATTATTTTTCTCCTTACCTTTTTTGGTGTTAGCCAATAGGAATTTAAAGAAATAACATTTTTCAATTTTTAAAAATATGAAAAATTTGATAAACTTTAGGAATAAGAATAGTCATAAAAAATTCTGAAATCTGATTGGTGCACGTAAAAAGATTGTGCAACTAATAATTGAGAGGTGTCCATTAGATCCAAAACCTCTCTATTGGATAGATAGGGTGTAGTGGGTAGCACCATTAATAACATAACATATGTGCAACATGCATATGTGGACAATAATACATGTATGAGGATCACATTATTAGTGATTGATACTAGCTAGTTGATGAACCTTAACTTTCAATTGGGTGGCTTAATGTGATCCACTAGTGTGAACTTGTAAAATCCATTTAGATATATGTCGCTAATGGGTCCTAATAATAAGGCCCCTACTGTCCACTTAAGATATCAAATAATGATCTTTACTTTCTCAAACAAAAGGTTAGAGATATAAAGATATTGAAGATTTGGTTATATCAATTAGCAACCTCTCCTAACCATACCAACAAGAGCTTCATTTCAGTGCAGTTCCTAACAAATGTTGAGAGAGATGTTTTGAAAATAGATTATGGGCATCTATTAAAGTAGTTAAAAATATCTCAACATTGTACTACTTATTTGTAATGTGTCAAAAACGATGGAAGGAACTACTACCCAACTCTAAAATTTACTTTTAGTGAATAGTACAAACAGATTCACTCTGATTCAAATGCCAGATTTGAACCTATAGTGTACAACCAAAGAAAAAAAGAAACAAATTGATGATACATCACTTGGATTATTTGAAATAGATGCAATGATATAAAACTAAACTGGACACCGGTGAAAGAGAATGTTTATGGTTTAAAAATTTCTTTAAAAAATTGTACACTAGTTGTTCACAAGACAGAGCTCTTGTGAGCTCGTATGACCAATTTTTCGTCTCACTTACACTATTTTGTCCTTAAGTTTCCTTTTACAGAAATAAAAATGAGTAGCGTTTAAAGAGAAATTATTTCTCCTGAACAATGCTACTGGGATGCTGACATGAATAAATTGCCATATTGCCACCAGCCACAACAATGTTTTCCAAGGGAATCTCCATTCTGAAACGTCTTTCAATGTACTAATGAAGGATATAGATAGATATAAGATCAGATGATAAGGGAAAAAATTAAAGATTATTTTTTAGGCAAATAACATGTAATATTTCACCCTAAGACATTTACTTTTTTAGCCGTAAAATCATATCTAGGTTGGAGGATTTGGTAGCTAAGAAAATATTTATTCACATAAGTGATTTAATTTTCTGTGGCATAGTGTCTCTGAAAGAATGTGTTTCTCCTTAAATAAATAAAGCTTTAAAAGAACTTTGTTGTAATTAGCTGTATATTACTTATGGAAATTATCTAGAAAAGAAATTAAATTTTATGGTCAGGTGAGCACAACTATTTGGGAGAATCAGAAGGCTAGAGGAAAAGAGGATAATTAGAGTTGAAACTGACCAAAGAAGAAATCTAAGACTTGATGTTTAATAAAATCAAAATATAATATCAATATAGATTAAAAATCAATTATGCAAGGCTGAATGAAACAAGTTTTATGGGTATTATTTAAGTAACATTTGCTCCTTCATGTCTTGAAAATCAACCCCATTTTTTTAACAAAGTTAAAAAAATACAAAATGATGCTGAAAAAAGTGTGATACAAATAGGATGTGAACGTTCCTGTAGAAAAAACCTCTTAAGAGGGGCAATATTGAAGTAGTATGAGACATGATTGTTTCTTTGAAGGTGATGTACACAAGTATTTGTAGGTTCAAAGAAGTCCTACACCTCTCAAGAATTTTTTTAATTTCATCTTTAACTAACGTTAAAAGCACATAAATAAGTACAAGATACTATTGGACTCCATGTGTCTTGGAATGTGTCCAAAGGGACATAAGAAGCTAAAATAATTCAACATTTATTACCTATGAATAAAAGAAATTGTATTTTTAATTTGTGGACACCTATTTTTTTTAACTTCCAAGACAAAAATTTAAAAATAATTAGCTAATGACCACCTATAGGATGTGAAGAGTTATATAACTTGGGAGAAGTCAAAAGACATTCTTCTAGGAAGTCATTTTAGGAATTTCAAAGGTTGCTTCTTTGGACACCTTTCTTGGAAAGATCTAGGAAGTTCTAAATGATATGTGGTGTCATGTATGAAGGATATGTGTCCATCTTTTAGAATATGTGTGGGATTTCTAAAAGGCTCCATGAACACTATAAATAGGGGCTTGAGAAGAGGGTTTAGAAATTGAACAATGATAAAACAATGAATCCTAAATGTCATAGCTTAAGTAGCAAAGCTTTGAGCTCTAGCTTTAATATTTGAAAGCCACTTTGGCTAATATTGCAAAATTCTTATTTTGGAATATTATATTCCATTGGAGTAGTAAAGATTTAGCATTTCTCTTGAATTTCTTGTGTTGTTCTTGTGATATTGTTGAGTTATTTTTAAAGGTTGATCTCACTCTTCATCAATTAGTATCAGAGAAGGACTTCTTGAGTGTGCAGACAAAGCATCGAGTATGAGGAAGTTTTCACTAGGAATTGTGGTAGTGGGCTCATAATCAAGATTCCTTGAAGGATAATTTGTGGTGTCCATGGTGGAAGAAATGCTAGTGGGAGGAATTTTGTTTCATTAGAGGACTTTATGTTCCTCCAAAGGAAATACTAGCAAGACTATATAGAGGAGTGGAGTGAAGAAGAAAAGATGAAAGTGAGGATTGATCCAAAGATGAGGGACAATATGAGGAAAGAGAGAAAGAGCCAATGTATGATTCCACAGAGGATAGAAGTAGTTTGAGTATGAGGATGTGGAAGACCACAACAGGGTCAGCTTTGACAAGATCAAATTAAAGGGTCAAGCTAATATCTAGAGGAGAGAAGTCTAGTTGGAATAGTATAGAAGAGGAAAAAAAAGATAGTGGTATAGGACTGGATGGTAGAGAATTTAAAGAGAAAATTATGCTTATAGATTATGAGTTGGAGATGCTAAGGAACATACAAAATTTGAAGCAAGCAAGAATAGTTGTCAAGGAATACATAGAATAATTCTATTTGATCCTAATTAGAATGAGATATTTTGAGGCTGACAAGGAGAAAGTTTCTCACTATATCAATAGGTTAAAGACAAGAATACATGAAGAGATAAGTCTAGTCAAAATGACCACGGTCATGGAAGCATACCAATTTTTCTTAAAGGTGGTGGAGAAGATAAATAAGAGGTTTGAGAATAGGAAATGGGGAAATTGTCAAGGATAAAAGACATGAGGCCAATCCTATGGAGATCAAAAGAAGATTGAAGAGGCTAGTAGTAGCTAGATCCATAAGGGAGATAACATCTATTGTCATAGATATCAAAGTAATGATTGAAGAGGAATATTTGGATGAGGTCTTGGAATATGAGGATTATAAGGGACTTATTTCTAGTGTGGAGAAGAATGTCATCAATCGTTTGAGTGTCCTCAATATTAAGAAGGACCTATAGAATCCTTAGGGTAATTCAAAATTTTCCCATGCAAATAAAGATGTTTAATCTTCTTAATTTTAAGAAGTAGAAAGAGGCGAGGCTCTTGTTACAAGAAATTTTTAATAATTCTATAATGGAGGAAATTTTTTGGACACTATAGACACTAATAACTTAGAAAATATGGAGGAAATTTTTTGTAATAAGAGCCTCACCTCCAAAAAATTTCCTCCAATATAGACACTAATAACTTAGCAAATAATTTTTCAAGGAGGTGGTACGACTACATGTTACACCACATCTATTATTCAAGGAGATGGTACGACTACATTGTCTACTCAAGAGCATAGTTTTTGATAGAGATATCAAATATTTTAGGTATTTTTTGAATACATTATGGAAATTTATGGAAGACATTTTGGAATAAAATAAGGAAATATTTGAAATTTAGTTCTACACATCATCCAAAGATTAAATAATAGACATAAGTAGTAAATAGAAGTTTGAGAAACCTTCTAATATTTTTAGTATGAGATAATCCCAAAGGATGAGATTGAATCATGCCCCAAACATAATTTTCCTATAACAATTTTATTTTAATATGAAACCCTAGAAACTACCATTCTAAATTATTTATGGGAGAAACCTAAGGAATGCTTTTGAACTTGGGAAAATTGATAATCCCAATAAAAGAAGAGTTCCAATGCCAAATAATTTTTAGAGAACACAAGAAATGTACATGAAGTGGTAAACAAGCATATTTAATTAGATAAACTCTAAGTGCAAGGCTAAGGAAGATCAAAAGGTGAGGCATAAAGAGTTTCATGCAGGATATGAAGTCATGGTTCACCTTAGAAAAGAAATATTCCAAGTAGGGACATATAATATAAGTTATAGATGAAGAAGTTTGTACCATGAAAATTTTTAAGGAAGCATGATTTAGGAAATTCTTATGAAGTAAATTTTTCTAATGACAAAGTATTAAAAATGTGGTACTAAAGAATAATATTGGAAGTATAGTGGAACATTCTAGCAGCTACTTCAGAGAAGGAAGAGATCAAACAAATGTTGGATAGTAAAGTGGGAAAAGTTATAAGAAACATGCAATACAAATAGTACCTAGTTAAGTGGAATGAAAGACCTATTGAGGATTCTTTATGGTTTTCAAAGATTGAAGTGCACTGACTTGCTTTTCCTCAAACATATGACATGTGACAAGGTCAATTTCAATCAGCCTATATGTTTGATGTAAGACTATCCACGAGTTTAGAGAAACCATGCACAACTTAAAAATGTTTTTGATTTCATCTTTAGCTGAGGTTTAAAGCATAGAAATAAGTACAAGCTTCTATTGTACTCTATTTACCTTGGAATGCATCTATAGGGACATAATAAACTAAAATTATTCAACATTTATTTCCTATGCATTAAAGAAAATGCTTTTTCACTTGTGGGCTCCTATTTTAGAATTTCCAATGAAAACATTTGTAAAAATACTCTTCTAAAAGACCACCTATGGGAGGTAAAGGGCTATGTAATGGAAGAAGTCAAAAGACACCCTTTTGGGCACTCATTTTAGGAATTTTGATTTCCACTTCTTTAGGAACCTTTTTGGAAAGATCTAGGAAGTTCTAAAGGCTATGTGGTGTAACATGTGAAGGACATTGTAACATATAAAAATATATCTTAGATATATTTTTACATCTATGGAGTGGGTAGAATGTAAGGCATAGATGAATATGATATATGTGTATAGGGGAAATACGAGATCCACTTCTAAATCCAAATTCCCAAGGGAGAGATCCAAATTGATCAACTAGCAAAAGGTTAATGCACAAAAGAATTAATCTATGGAGAATATGAATGAAGGAGGAAACCTTATATTTCATTATGAAAAGTATGTGCTTGAAATCTGAAATGAATAGAAGATAATACTAACCTCAAAATAGGAAAAGTTGGAAAAGACTGATTTCTGATGTCTATGTTCAGTTTCGGGAAATTCTGCAACCTGCTTTGGACTGGAAATGTCGAGACAGAGAAAACCCATAAATTTTTTTGTCTTTTGGAGCCAGGTCGACTTTGATCTAGATAGCAGGGCACAATCGTACCCCCTAATAAAGGTCGACTTTAACCTGAAGCAGCTCCGATGAAAATTCTATTCGTGGATCCTGGAAGTTCGCCAAAAAGAGTATCCATATCTACACTTTAATTCGTTGTCATGTACCTATACCTGCAAGAAAAATGGTTTTGTTGTTTGGATGAGGGATTTGCCTTAGTCAAACCCTGGTTTGGAATCAACCTTAATAATGGAATTGAAATAGAGAATGCTAGCAAGTAGTAGAAGTAGATCTAACAATGAAGCTATGATATTCAATAGATATGCAATTGTATTTGAAATGTAAACAAGTATATTGATATGAAAGCTTGGACATAACATTAACAAATGTAAATAAAAACTTCCATGATTGTATGCTTGGAATCCACCTTGAAGGAAGAATTAATGGATCTTGAAGATGAACAAAGGACCTTGAAGGAAGATCACACCACCATGATGGATAGATCTAAGATTTGAATGATGAATCTTGAATGCTTGAACCAAATCCCTTCAAAGGCTTGAATTCTTGAATCCTTGATCTTCAATGGAGGACTTGAATGAAGATGATGGCTTGAATGCTTCCTTGAAAATTCTTGATGAAATGCTTGCTTGATCTTTCTTGAGAGATTATGAGATGCTTGCTCATAAAAAGTGGATGTAAAAATGAGAGAGGAAGACTTCCTTTTATAGTGATCTAGGGCACAAACTTCTAGAGAGGCCGACATTGGAGAATTAAATCCCAATTAACCTTAACCCCTAGAAATGGACCTAAATTAAATATCATTTAAGAGTTCACCATTTTGAAATCTAAAACAGTCGACTCGGAAGCGGGAAAATAAAACTTTCTGAAGCCCGATACCTCGAAACCTCCAAAACTTGAAAACTAGACCCAGGGTCAGGGTCGAGGTCGACTCTTCCCTAGCTCAAAGTCAAGGTTGACCTTGACCTAGGAGGTTGACTTTGACCCTGAGATGACAGATTTAAAATTCTTAGGACTAGGTGCCAAAAAAAGGCTAGAAAAAGGTGGAGAGAGAAGCAGAATAGGGGGAAAAATCCAGATCCATGCAAAGACCAAATCAAGGTGCTTGACATGACCCCAAACCACTTACTCGGAGGGATAAATGCTCTTAACATGGAAGTGCTTCCATTTTAAGATGATACATTAAGCCCCCACTTTAGCAAGAGTATGGACTCAATACAAACTCATGGTAAAGGAGAAGAAAGAAGAGATCCAAGTAGATTCACAAAGAGATAAAATAACACTTAGCTAAGGACACAAGCGCCCAAGCTAAGGATTCTAACTCAACATACACACACGAGGGTGTGAAAACAAAGAGAAAATAAAAAAACAAGGGTTAGTACAAACCCAAATCAGCTAGTAGAGGAAACCTTGCTAAGAAATATTTCCTATACTAATATCATATTTGGAAAGCTATCATAAAAGCATAAATGATTACATAAGAAAGATAAGAGAAACACTATAAACAACATAGCTTCATGATCTAGTCCTACTAGCATGAAAGAGAAAAGAAAGAAAGGAGAAAGTTATTACCTCACCCAGTAAGATGCCCTCCTTACCATGAATCACCCTAGAGGGAGAGCCCAACAGGTGGCCAAACCTGATAGTTCACCCATAAACTGTGCTTTGAAATTGTAACGTGTCTTCTGACGGATTATGGAATACCCATAGATCCACCTTCTTGTATCACTATGAATATGAAATGTGTGTCTCCTTAGGATTTAGCAACTTATGTGCGTTACCTTCGGAAGATTTAGCATATTTGAAAATTGAAAAATGCATGTCTCCTCAGGATTTAGCAACTTATGTGCATTACCTTTAGAAAATTTAGCATATTGAAAATTGAAAAATGTGTCTCCTTAGGATTTAGCAACTTATGTGTGTTACCACCGAAATATTTAGCATATTGAAAATTGAAAAATGCATGTCTCCTCAGGATTTAACAACTTACGTGCATTACCATTGGAAGATTTAGCATATAAATGAAAAACTATAGTATAAGGAAAACCCTATTTATGCTACCCTCCTTATCATGGCTGTATACTAGACATGATAAGGAAGAGGAAGAGGATACCTACTTCACAATGTAAGGAGATATCCTATTTACAACAATGTACACTATATTCTTAGTGAAGGGTATTGACCCAGGTACATCCTAGAGCATAGATACTCATGAAAAGGATATGTCACTTATGGAAAAGGATCCTCAAAGAAAAAGATCTTATCAAAAAGACCCCCACCATGGAGGAATGCTTTACATAAAATATCATCTTTCAAAAAAACAAAACAAAGAAGGACCCAAGATTCATTCATGAAGCCTCTTGTGATCAAGAGGAAAAGAAATCTTGGAATGAGAGAAACAACTCTAACACCAAAGCAAGGGTAAGAGTTTATAAAGAATATCACTTGCAAAATAAAGAAGAGGTGATGACCTAGGACAACAATCTCTCATATAACAAGGTATCCATTGTCAAAACATCTGCTAGTATAATAAAATAATGTTGCAAAATAAACAAAGTCCACTAAGCTAAGGAAAGTAGTTCCCTAGACAAAGAGAAAAGAAGGGAGAACCTTTCTACCCAAGGATGAAAGAAAGGGATACCTTTGAAAAAAAAATGTCTTAGAAAAGATATCTTGAATAAAGTCTATGGATGATTATAAATATAATACAAAACCATAGAGAGATAGGATAGAAAGAATGTCAATTAAGCTCAAGACACAATATATATGCTAAAAGCCTAATGGATCCTAGGAGACTGGATGAAAATGCACCTCTTTCCCCCTAGTCCAGAGACAAGAGGAGAAGAAATCTATATTATATCAGAATGAGGGATATCCCCTATATCAAAATTATGAAGGAATTGTAAAACTGCACGAGAGTGAGATATATTCCTAAATCAGCTCTTTCCCTAACATATAACTTGAAATGCTTACAATCAGCAAGTAAATGTGTATTACTATAATAAAAAGGATATTTTTACTTGGATAAAGCATCTTTCGGCATAGGTTTAAATATTTCTTTCTTGGAATTCATCAATTGAAGATACACCCTCTTAGCTATATCTTGATGAGTATCCGGATTATCCAATTTAGGAGTAGGGAGAAGAACATGAAGAGGAGGATGATGATCAACATCACCCACCTTGAATTGAGATTCTAAACAACCAAAACCATGCATATCTTTTTTAGGGGGTATATGAATTGGATACTTGATATCATGCTCATTAACTTCAAGCCCTAAACCTCTATAACCTTGTTTAGTCATCATATTATATCATGTAGTGTACATATCACGCAAAGCTTCTATAGGAGGTGATTGTTTATCATGTTCATGAGTAAATGTTGTATAAGGTGGAATAATAGGTTTTGAAGAAGTTTCTTTACCCTTTCCTTTAATATCATCATGAATCAGAGGAGAAGGTAAATCAAAGAACTCTTGCATATCTGCATCCTGAACTATGGCTTGAATCCCATCATAAGTATGAGAAGAACTACGATTAACAGATGGAGAATTAGGCATCAGTTTAGGAATCAAATTAGGAATGATAGGATTAGGATTAGGAAGATTAGGATATGTTGTATCATCTACCAAATTCTTCACATAATCCAAAAGAGCAATAAGTGTACCACATGAATCTTTAATGAAAGTTTTGAAAATAGGAAGACTAGTATCAGTCAATTTCGCAAAAGCATAGGCAAGTGAAAAATTAAGAGTCATCAACATAATGAAGTGAATGATACTCTCATAAACATCATAGGTATGGTAAAGAGATGCTAATAGAAGGGTAATAAAGAACATAATCACACACCAAAGCATCTTAGAAATCTTCATAGTAAATGAAATGCAATAAATATTTTTGGATTTTGTTGAATATATGAATTTTTTGTATTTTTGAATTTAAAATGAAAGAGCATAAAAGAATTCTAATCTTGATGCAAGAAAAAAAATATCTAACCACAAATCTAACACAATAGGGCATCTAAATCCACAAAGAAAATGGGTAAGTTTCTCGGGTTCACCAAAATGTAAGATATAAAAATATATCTTAGATATATTTTTATATCTATGGAGTGGGTAGAATGTAAGGTATAGATGAATATGATATGTGTGTGTAGGGGAAATACAAGATCCACTTCTAAATTAAAATTTCCAAGGGAGAGATCCAAATTGATCAACCAAAAGGTTAATGCACAAAAGAATCAATCTATGGAGAATATGAATGAAGGAGGAAACCTTATATTTTGTTATGAAAAGTATGAGCTTGAAATCTGAAATGAATAGAAGACAAATACTAACCTCAAAATAGGGAAGATCTGGAAAAGACTGATTTTTGATGTCTGTGTTCAGTTTCGGGAAATTCTGCAACCTGCTTCGGACTGGAAATGTCGAGACAGAGAAAACCCATAAAAATTTTTGTCTTTCAAAGCCAGGTCAACTTTGACCCAAATAGCAGGGCACAATCTTACCTTGGGGCACAATCTTACCCCCCACTAACGGTCGACTCTGACCTGAAACAACTCTGACGAAAATTCTATTTGCGGATCCCGGAAGTTCGCTGAAAAGGGTATCTAGATCTATACTTTAATTCGCTATCCTGTACCTGTACCTGGAAGAAAAATGGTTTTTTTATTTGGATGAGGGGTTTTCCTTAGTCAAACACTGGTTTGGAATCAACCTTTATAATGGAATTGAAATAGAGAATGCTAGCAAGTAGTAGAAGTAGATCTAAAAATGAAGCTATGATATTCAATAGATATGCAATTGTATTTGAAATGTAAACAAGTATATTGATATTAAAGCTTGGACATAACATTAACAAATGTAAATCAAAACCTTCATGATTGTATGCTTGGAATCCACCTTGAAGGAAGAATGAATGGATCTTGAAGATGAACAAAGGATCTTGAAGGAAGATCACACCACCATGATGGATAGATCTAGGGTTTGAATGATGAATCTTGAATGCTTGAACCAAATCCCTTCAAAGACTTGAATTCTTGAATCCTTGATCTTCGATGGAGAACTTGAATGAAGATGATGGCTTGAATGCTTCCTTGAAAATTCTTGATGAAATGCTTGCTTGATCTTTCTTGAGAGATTATGAGATGCTTGCTCATAAAAAGTGGATGTGAAAATGAGAGAGGAAGGCCTCCTTTTATAGTGATCTAGGGCATCAAATTCTAGAGAGGTTGACATTGGAGAATTAAATCCCAATTAACCTTAACCCCTAGAAATGGACCTAAATTAAATATCATTTAAGAGTTTACCATTCCGAAATCTGAAACAGCTGACCCAGAAGCAAAAAAATAAAACTTTCCAAAGCCCGATACCCTAAAACCTTCAAAACTTGAAAATTAGACCCAGGGTCAGGGTTGAGGTTGACTCTTCCCTAGGTCAAAGTCAAGGTTGACCTTGACCTATGAGGTTGACTTTGACCCTGAGATGGAAGATTTAAAATTCTCAGGACTAGGTGCCAGAAAGAGGCTAGAAAAAGGTGGAGAGAGAAGCAGAACAAGGGGAAAATGCCAGATCCATGAAAAGACCAAATCAAGGTGTTTGACATGACCCAAAACCACTTACTTAGAGGGCTAAAGGCTCTTAACATGGAAGTTCTTCCATTTTAAGACAATACAGACATATATCTGTATTCTTGAATTTTAATTTGGTTTCCGATGGATCCATGACAACTATAACTAGACACTTGGAAAGGGGGTTTAGACATTAAAAAATAATCAAACCAAAATCTTTGAATTCCATAGCATAAGTAGTAAATCTTGTAGTACTAGCTTGCATATTTGAAAGCTGATTAGGCTAATATTTCCAAAAGTTTTATTTTGGAATTCTTTTCCATTTGAGTTATAAGGATTTATTTTCTTGCATTTCTTGTGTTTCTCTTGTGATATTGTTGGGTTATTTGACGAGGGTTATTGCACTCTTCATTAAAAATTCATGTTTCATATGGCTTCACAATGGAGTAGATATTGTGAAGTGTAGACTTTATTTATGATAGGCTTCAACAAGAGTAGTCTAAAGGAGATCTAAGGTAGTGCAGAAGCAATAGAGTAGGCAAAGATAGAAAAAATTAAAAATAAATTTTTTTAATTATTTTTTTATGTTTATGTAATTTTCATTTTTGGAGGTCTCTAGAGTGAAATTTGGGATGCAAACTATTGTTGGTCCCTTAAGTTGGTAAGCCAAAAGCATGTGTTAAGGGACTAAAATTATATCTTTTGAAGACCTTTCCAATGGTGTAAGTTGTTTTGAATTCCTAGAACTGGGTAGGGAGTTATGACCCCGCCAAGTTGGGATTACCAAGTGATAAAATGAGATGATTTCAACCAAATCCACAAGATCTTTTCCTTCAAATATCTCTACTTTATAAGATCACTCTCTATAGAGGGTGCCATGTGTTGGTGTGATAGATGTTTTGAAGGTTAAACAAAATGTAGATTCAATAGATCACACTAGTGTGCCACATATCATTACCACACATAATCTTTCCAACATCAAGTGGAGATATCCAAACAAACACACCTATTTGACACATGTGGAATTCAAACCTGCATCATTTAAAATGTGATGGGACCCACATCCTTCAAGGAAAATTGCCTCTTTTTATCTAATGGAGCATCACAAGGAAGATTTGATACAGAAAAGAAAACACTATCATGTGTGAAAAAGATCTATCACTATGAGTTGAATTGGAAATTTACCTCTTCATGATGGTGATGAAGTTGAAGAAAAGATAACTAGCATTCATGTTGCATGAAAGGGAAAAGTCAATACCAAAGTAGTTGTAATAGAAGTAGTGGATGATCTAGACAACATCCATGCTACACCCATGGAAGGAGAGAAATGATGTGGTAGTAAACAAATTGTGCTTTTACACAAGCTTTCAAAATAAATCTTGAATGCCCAAATTGGTAGAAAAAACCTGAGACTAATGGTTGAGTCACTTGCAATGGTTATGTGCAAGTTCTCTCTGAATTTTGAGCCAGTCAATTCTAAACTCTTGAACCTATCTAACATGTTGAATTGGTTCAAGAGGTTCAACGATTCAAGAGGTTCAATGACCTATTCTTTCACTTAACCAAAATTTAACATGTGACTTTAGAGGGAAATTTTTGTTAGAGGCATGACATGCAAATAGTGGGACTTGATTAAAAATTTAAATTGGTGGGAGGGGGTGCCATAGAAAAGCCAACATCTAGCTCTGTCTGGGGACATGGACTAGAAGAACACATAGAATCCATCATGTCTCTGGTAAGGAGGAGTAGTGCTTAGCCATTGGCTCATAGAGTCAAAGAAAAATATGAGCATAGGGAGCCACTAGTAGATGGATAGAGGGGAAACTGGTCACACACATACAAATAGATCAAAAACAAAAAAACTAAAGCCAAAAAAAACTACACCTAGACTAACAACACCAAAAAAACCTGAAAAACAAAACTTATTTAGAATTATTTACAGGTAAGAAAATCCTACCTCAAGAGATAGGGATAGGAAGTACTCACATGAAACCATTCACCGACTAGGATAAGTATGATCCTTTATGGGGTTGCAAATGGTGTCCATATGATTTAACTATAAACTTTTTCCATTTGACGACTGCTTTGATGTTGGATCTCAAATTGGATGGATGAAAAAATTCTATGTAAATGTGCTTTCTTTCAAACAACCATCCTTCATCATACACCTTTGTGGCTTCTTGAAAATCACCAACCATACAATCATTGATTATCTCAAGTAGCTGGAAAATACTTTTTGGAAGAAATTATGATTGACTGCCATGCTTTGGATTGGCTTTAACTCCATAAACATGAGAGATGCTAACATCATCAATCATTAAATTATCATCTGCCAACTTAGTCAACTCATCTTCTTCAGATACCAACCCAGCCATAATTTCATTTTTAAATAAATAATCATTAGCAAAAACAATACCTTCTTTATTTTTCCTATGCATGATTTTGTTGTCATCATCTTCCAAAATGCAATTTTCTCGTTCGATTTTATCATGCAGCGGGGATAAACTTTCATTGATTGTCTCAAGATAATGAAATTAGAAAAGATGTTTATCATTGACCTTTGAATCTCCACATAATTCTATAGGTAAATATAATGCATTCTATCTGCCTCAAGAAATTGTATTATCAAGTTTCCCCAATTGCTACTCAACTGCTGCAATATCAATCATACTAAATCATCTTGATACACAAAAGAAGGATTGGAATTCAAATATTCCTTTTGCAATCCATATGATATCTAAGTATTATTATGGTATAGAGCTGAAGATAATGGTTTTTGGATATTACTTTCCACTATCATAGGATCAAACTTCGAAGAAAGGGCTTCTTCTTTTTTGATACAACCAAAATCTCCATCTAGTGGACATGAAGGATAAAAATATGAATTTTCCGTACCTTTACTAGCACTAACCAAAATTTCTCCTTGTACATGAATCTCTTCTCCTTCTCCATCCTACACACATGATGAAAAAGATCTAGACTTTTCATTTTTATCTTAGTGTAAACTTTCTCTTTGTTGTTGATTATGATCCCAAGGTGCTAATGATTCTGCTACTATTGGTGTGAAATCTTGTTTCCTAATAAGCAAGAAATTGAGAGACATTGGTTCTTTAGTTTATAATTTTTCCTTTGGTATCTCTGCTGAAATCAAAATCTCTTGTTTAAGGCTCTTGAGATGGTAATATATTTGATGCACACATTTTAGTAGTAGGGTGGATCTATGATCTTTAGAGGGATTTAATCTATTCCTTTCAACTTCAAAAATTCTCCCTTTAAAGGCATTCCAAAGATATTGCAACATTTGATCATTTTTTCAGTAATTAACTCTTTAGCAGTAGGTCTCTTTCTGAATTATTTTCTTGGCCGAACCTCTTTCTCCCTCAAGATTGAAAAAATTGTGAGAACAAAAATATTTTGAGACAGATGGAACTTCATCATCATCAAATCTCAATTCTTGTTTAAGTTGTAATATTATTTTGTTGTGAGCTTCTAACAGATTTGTCTCTTCTTCTAACTCTTTCAACTTGTGAAACATTGCAAAAAGAGTCCTCCATAATAGTGCGGATGCATTGTCATTTTTTATGCTTTTCTTTATTTTGAGATCCTCTGAAATGCTTTCTTTATCATGATTCTGAAATTCATGCAACACCTTATCATCCATTTCAATAATTTCCTTGATAGTAGGGCTGAGAATTCTCCTATTTCTTCTCACTTTTTGCATTTTCATAATGAATCAACAAAGTCCCCAACCTCCTACACAAAGAGATAATTTTAACACTTGCAAAAATAACTGATTGGTCTTTGATTTCAATCCCTAGTAGAGTCGCCAAAAATGTGTTAGTAAATAGATTTGTCCTTTTACACAAGCTTTCAAAATGACACCTAGATGCACAAATTGGAAGACAAAGCCCGAGAATAACAGTTGAGTCACTTGCAATGGTTAAGTGCAAGTTCTCTCTGAATTTTGAGCCGGTCAATTTTGAAATCTTGAACCTGTCGAACCCATTGAATTGGTTCAAGAGGTTCAATGACTTGTTCTTTCACTCAACCAAACTTTAACATGCGACTTTAGAGGGAAAATATTTATAGAGGCATGACATGCAAATAAAGAGACTTGAATTAAAACTTTAAATGGGGGGAAGGGGGCGGGTTCCATAGGCAATCCAACATGATGCAAAGACCATCCATGCTAAGGTAATTGTAAAAGCTACCATCATGAGATGCACAAAATTTTTTTACAGAGGGTTATTTAGTTGTACCTCTTATATTTGGTTCAAGGTAATCTCTATATATAAGTTTGCATGCACTTTGTAATGGAGTTTTTATTTTGGCTCACTATTGTTGAAAGAAAAGAACACTTGAAAATAACTATGGCTTCATCATCAAACATTATCTTTGTATAGTTCATCACTAAAATAGAAAATATCTAATTGTTCCTAGTTTGCCTTTGTTATGTCTTTACTTTAATTTTGTAAATGATTTTTAAGATATGTGTCATTTTAGATGAATGTAGCTATGAATTTTTGTTATTTACAGCATTGTTATAATTTCATCATAAATGTAAAAGTATTTGAATCATGTTTTATACTTTTTTAATCATAATAATTTGTAATTTGAGGCTAAACTATACCATTTGGTGAGTAAAAATCACATGAGATAATTGTTTTATTGTGATAATATGAATATCTCCTACATGCCTTATTGGATGCCTCTCACGAGAAGATCTGAATATTCTTCTCTATGTCTATTTAACTTTTTTAGCTTATTCTCTTTCCACTAATAAAGAGTTTGTAGCATTTCATGCTCAATCTTTTGGGGTCATTTTTTCCTTTTTATTTCTAAAAGGGAATTCTAAGTGTTGTAAAAGCTTAGGTGCTTCGCCTTAGTTTAGTTTAATTTTATGTTAAAATTTATTCTTTCCCTTTTCCACCCCCATTAATCATGAAGAGATTGCTTCAAAATCCTAGATATTGTTTAGTGCCATGCATCGTGTCCCCCAATCTCTAAACTACCCATAAGGGTTGTTACCTTCCTAAGTGTAAAACCTTTGATCAACAAGAAGAATAGTTTTAGCACCTCCATTGGTAGCTTAAATTTGGTCTTGAAGTAGAGTAGATTGGTACTCCAAGGTATAAAAGATTGATGCATGAGCATCCAAGGTCACAAGCAATCTTGCATCACCCAAATTTTTTTTATTTTCATATTTAATTTTTGAGTTATTGGTATAGTTTGGGCTTCCATAGCATTTTTTTGAGTTTTATAATCTTTCATAAGGAAAGTAACCTTTGACATTTCATTCTTGTCTTATTCTGTCAATTTGAGTGCCAAATTGGAAGGAAAATCTAGTGAATTTTAGAAAAAAATAATTAATGACTTCAATTTCCCAAAGAACATGAATTGGTACTTTTTTTTATCCACCTTTGAAATGCATTAGAAAAAAAATCCATTGGATATAGTTTAGCAAACTCAGGTTCAATATTCGATGCATTTGATGAGGAATTTAATTATTTTTATAGGAATTTTAAAAGACAATCGAAGGGAAATGAAAATGGCAGATTTGTGTGCTTCTTTGTGACACCTCCCAATGGTTCTAATGCATATTAAATGCAGAATTTTTGGGTGTTAAGAGGCAACAATAAACATCAACAAAGTTGGAGAAAGGACTTGCAGGTTGCTCCAAAGAATTGCATAAGGAAGAGTGTTAGCAATTAATTTGCCAAGAGGAGAAGAGCATAAGAAGAGAAAGAAGAGTTGTGTAGGTGTGTTGGAGGTGTAGGTGTGAAGAGACGAGGACTTGAAGACTTGTAGGCATGAAGTGCCCAAAATTCTTGAAATTTATTTGAATTTTAACTCTTGTTAAAACCTTTCATAGATGTTATTGTTCTTGATGAATGTATATATGAAGGTTGAAATAAAGGTAAGTTTCAGATTTTATTTTCATATAGAATTTTGGATGGAACATTAAGACTACAAGATTGGGCAATTTGATAAGACCCCTAATCTTCACTACATTAGTGATTTAGGGTTTAAACTAGAACTAGAACTACTTTTCAAATCTCTGATTTATGCAAACTTTTTAGAATGATATGAAAACTCTATCATACAAGTAATAGTTATTTTCTAGATGATTTGTTATCTTATAGAACTTTCTAGATGATTTGTTACCCTATAGAATGATACAAGTTGTCCAAACATAGACAACACACGTGGATTGTTCCCTCAAATCCATGTGTTGGAGTGCAATGGCTTCTTTTTTACTTTCTTTAAAAATTCTTAAATTTGCATTGAAAGGCAAGGTTCTCTGTTTACCTATACTTGACATGTCTAGAACCATAACCTCTGGACTCGTGCATTGTCCTATGTATTGGTAGTTGTAGCAGGTTTCGCCACCATTTTCAATACCACTCAGAATCTACCAAAATAATTTCTATATAAAATACCCTTAAAAAAATGTAACTTGTACTTTGCAAATATTCAAAATGAAGTTTATATAAATAAAATTAACAATTTGATTGATCCAACAACAGAAAAATAATCACTATTTAATAGTTGACCCTCCGCAATAGTTCCATGCAGGAACTAATAAGAATTGTAAGATCTTTCAATGTAGAGCTGGCAAATGTCAAGGAATTCATCCAATGCTAAACAAGCAAGCTATAAAAACATTACACAACTGCCTTTTAAAGGAATCTATTTCATAGAAAAGAAGGTACAATACTATGCATTCATAGCCAAAATGAAGGCCTTAGAAGAGAAGAAAACTAGTCTGAGTGAATGTGAAGAAGCAGCAAAACGTGCATATAATAAAAATGAAAAATGGATAGATGGCCTATAAAAAATTGAAGGAAATCTTTATTGCATTAAAAATAACTTTATTCTAATAAACCTGTGCATCTGATGTGGCAGTTCCATTCATGAGGTCCTTCACTCTAACACTTGCTTCGTACACTATATTCTTTGCTGCATTTTCTCTAAGCTCAGACTCTATGGCCTAAACAAACATCCACATAAATATATAGGTTAGACAATAAAATCAATATGAAATTATTGTTTTTTTAACACTATAGTTGAATTGAAGAATAAGGTACATATTACTTGAAGTACTTTGATGATGTAGTTGATTCCAAACACTCTTTGCACTATTGCAAACTCGTCTGGATCATTCCTTGGAAAATGAGGAGCCAAAATACATTCCTCTGATCATTTTTTCGCAATTCAATCTATACGCAACACAGGAATATATCTTTCCTTTCTCCATATCTGATAGTGATGGAGCTGATCAATCTATCTCTGGTTGTAATAAAACCCACAAGTTCAAAGAAAATTTGTGGAGCCTTAAAGTCTTTACTTTGGAATTGAACTGCTCCTTTTTAGTGAAGGGATTTCAAAACTTGAAGATATTAAGTACAGAGCGTAATCCGAGGGCCAAATGGAAATTTACAGTGAATTTTTAAAAAATATTATTTTTCAATAATTTGTTTAGGACAACAATACAGACAACAGTTTTCACGTACGATGAGGTTTGAGTCAAATTTATTGATCAATAATTCATGAGCAGTGGTTCACATGAACTCATCTCATAATAGTAATATCACAATTTGACTATTTGTATAAAATATCTCCTACTTAAACATCATATTATTTTTTCTTTAACATGATTCTCAATAATGATTTGTAAGTGGTGTCTTATTTATGAAAGTGAAATCTGAAAATGTTTTTGTAAGAAACAATATCTTTCTATAAAGTTCTGTCTATGAAAGCATTATGTTTGGGTGTATATAACAACTTGTATATGGTGATACTTTGGCTGTACAATTTCAATGATAAAGTGGTATTTTTGGATGTTACATGGAGAAGCGTTTTTTCTTGCATTGACTGTTATGTTAATTAATGTTCTTATGCCTTTCAAGAGTGTGGACAAGGTAGTTATTTTCACACGCAGATCAACAAACCAAAACACATCAATACATATTCTAATTTTCGACCTGCAATACACAATTGGGGGGAGGTCTCTAAGATCAAAATCTTGGATAATGAGCTAGAATATTTTGTGGTACTATTTGAAAACAAGTCTAAGAGAGATTCCATATTCAAGCAAAAAGGCTGGTTTTACAAGAATAAAGGGCTACACATGCAGCAATGGTCCCCTAACTTTAATAGTGTCAAAAACATTATTAGATTTGTCTCCATGTGGATTAATTTATTAAATCTACCGGTCGAATATAAGAATATGGAAATTCTGCAAATTATAGGCAACAAAGTGGGGATATACCTGTCACATATTTCAGATAAATCTTCAGCCTCAATTTGGTTATGTTTGCTAATGAATATTGAGAAGGAGTTACCTAATTCCATAAAGCTCATCTCAAAATATGGAGTTTGGATTCAGATGATCTCCTATGCCTCCGAACAGTCAATCATTCCGGAGATAATATATTCATCTTCATCCGAGCTTGCAATTTCCCATGAAACTGATTCTAGACACCTTAATAGCAAGGAACCTCAAGTGGATCTCAACAAGGAGGTTTTGCTTCTTTTTTTACATTTCTTATATAGGAGATTATGGTCTTACAATTGGAACAAGGGAGGTTCTCAAATTCTTTCTTTAACTTATCCATTCATGAGGTCAGCCTAACATTACATAGCCATGGGAAGGAGATCATATCCAAGGGGGAATATTGGTTAGATCTCAACACTTTCAAAAAGACATTTGGAAAATCTTGGAAACTTTCTAAGGAATCTCTTCTGACTCCTTCCCATACTATCCCGTTGTCAATCTCCAATTGGTGTGTCACGTGGTTGGAACACCTCATCCTACATTGGGTCTCTCAGGTTCAGACAGATTTATTGGAGGAGATTGCAGACCAAGTTCTTCATGAGGATAACTCACTTGAAATAGAGGAGAATCTTAATGGCTCCTTAGAAAAAGAAAATCAAAACATAACATTTCAGACTTCACAGAATGCCATTCTTCAGACTTCTGAGAATGACATTTTGCACACTAAGATTTGTGATTTGAGAAAGGATGTTTGAGTTTCCCAGAATATTACCCCTTATTCTATACCTCAGTCTCAGGTCTATGCGGAAAAGGAGGATGACATTTTGAAAATCAGACTTTGTGACCTTAAGGATGTGACAAAACATATTGGATTTGAGGAAAGCAATCGATCCCCAAACTCGGGATGTAGGAAATCCTCAAGAATCAGAATTAGAGGCAAGAAGGATCCCAATATTGAATTGCTAACAAAATTACCTCTGGCTCTAGTAAAGAATAAAATGAAAGGGGGCTTAATATCTCGCAAACCTCTAAGGAACAGAAAGAATCATCAGATCCAGCCTTCAAGGGATAATGGAGGTGTCGGTAGCATAGAGGAACCTATTCAGACTTCAAGCAGTGTATGATCTTTTTGGTTGCAGTCCGGATGATCAACCCAAAATAACACCTTGTCTCATTCAATCATTGAAAAAATGTTGGAAGATGACTATGTAGAAGATGAAGAGAGATTTATGGATATAGACCATCCAACATTTGAATCAGAGATGACATTCAACTCACAAGGTCAGGAGGAGGTTAAAAACATGGAATTAGGCTCCAAGATAGCTTCAAACTATTCCAATTCCCCTTTAGGATTGCTACAAGTAGACCATAAAATAACCATAGACTGTGGATCAGGGAAAAAGAAAGGTAGAGGTAGAAAGTCAGCAGCCACTTTGAGAGAAGAGAAGGGGGAAGATCAAGACGAAGCAAAGATTACTACTTATCTAAATGTAGGGAAGGGGAAGTTCCTTCCCAAGTCTCAATGAGACTCCTTTCTTGGAATGTTAGGGGTCTCAATGCCCCTAACAAGCAGCGTTTGGTCAAACGCTGCATTTGGTCTTCTAAAGTAGACATCATTTTCTTACAAGAAACCAAGATGAACAAAGAATAGGTAAATGATTTCATAAGGTCTTTAGGGGACTGGAAAGCTACGGCGGTTGAAGCAATTGGTTCCTCAAGGGGTCTAACCATCATATGGAATCCCAACACCACATTTTATTCTCATGACAAAGATTCCCAGAACTGGATGGGGGGTAAAATCATCAGCACACAATCAGACTTAAACACATTTGTAATCAATATATATGGTCCTATGTCAAGGAAAAAGAAAGTGGAGATTTGGGAGGAAATTAGTAAATGGTTTCATAACTTCCCTGATTGTAATTTCATTGTAGGGGGAGACTTTAATGCCATTATACATGCAACAGAGAAAAAAGGAGGATCTCAAAGGATATCTCAATCTCAATCAGACTTTCATGATTGGCTTTTAAAGGATGATTTGATGGAGATTGAATTTGATAATGGGGCCTTTACTTGGTCCAATAGAAGAATGGGTATGGACAACATTTCGGAAAAACTGGATAGATTTCTTTTTAAGGGTGACTTGACTTCTTTCTCTTTTGGGATGAAAGCTTCCATATATCCTTCATCAGGCTTAGATCATTTTCTAATTTGTCTCGATTTGTTTGAAGAGGACAAACCATATAAATGCTCCTTCAAATTTGAGAATATGTGGTTAAAGGAGGAAAACTTCACAAAAATAATCAAAGATTGGTGGACTGAAGTTAAGGTGAAAGGTTCAAGATTGTTTTGTTTTGTTGCTAAACTCAAATTCATCAAGCAGAACCTGCTGATCTAGAACAGGACTCAATTCAAGAACATTTTTTCATCGAAAATGGAAATTGAATCAAAATTGGCTGATCTAAACAACACGATTATGAATCAAGGAATGAATCAAGAACTATACTTCAAAGAGAAGGATTTGGAGGATGTGCTTAGTAAAGAAGAAATATTTTGGAAGCAAAAGTCAAGGGAGTCATGGCTAGCGGCTGGAGACAAAAACACCAAATTCTTGTTAGGAATAAGGTGTCTCAACCTTGGATAATTCCTATTCTTATTATTTGTTTGTGAAATGTATTTTCTTGCAAATAATGTTGATGTGTCGGCATCTTGAATTGTGTGTAAGGAGTAGCCCTAAAAAGTGAAGGGCATGATATAAGCTTTTTTAGGGTTGTGAAGAGAGGTGATGTGAGTGTATGGTTGGAACATTTTTTATGCTGCCATGATTTGTCTTCAAGGTTTTGGAAATCTTCTGAAAGAACTTGCATTGCAAGTGTATTGTAAGCTGTAATAGTTTTGATCAATACATTGTGCAGGTTTTGGAGTGTTGAGGTTTTTACCGAAAGGTTTCCCCAGGGTATATCATTGTGTCATTCTCTATTTTTCTATATGCATGGTATGTGGTTGCAATATCTTTGTTAAAGTAGTTAACGAATCTGAAATTGTAAGGATTTATAAGAATTTGCACAATACTCTCCTATAGAGATTAGCGTAGGAAGCTGTTTCCGCACCTGAGTTTCCTTACAATTATTTCACTCTAGCACTAAGTGCTGAAGGAATACCAATAGAATTTTACAAATTTCAACCCAAGATGGATCTATTCTTAATGGGTAAAAAGAGATTCAGCAGGAAATAGTAGCCTTCTACTCCAATTTGCTCAATTCTTCAAATATCTCTCCACTTTCATGTCAACAAGAACTTCTCTGCAACATTCCCAAAGTTCTCTCAGAGATGGATAACCGAAATCTAATGAGGCCATTTTCAACAGAGGAGATTTTACAAACATTATCAGCAATGGCTCCAGATAAAGCTCCTGGTCCAGATGGATTCCCTCCCTCTTTCTTTCTTCATTGCTGGGAGATTGTTGGTCAAGAACTTACTGAGGCATTGGAGACAGCAAGATTCTCAGGTAGATTTCTGACCGAAATGAATAATACTTTTATTGCTCTTATTCCTAAATCAGAAAATGCAAACTCTATTGATCAATTCAGACCCATTGCATTGTGTAGTATGATTTACAAGATTTTATCGAAAGCCCTTGCAAATAGACTAAAAGTAGTCTTAGATAGAATCATTGGGGAAGAACAAATAGGGTTTGTCCCAGACAGATCCATTTTTGATGGCATAATAATTGCTCAAGAAGCAATACACTCCATTCAACATTCCAAAAAGCCCAGCATGTTAATTAAGTTAGACATCAAGAAGGCGTGTGATAAAGTGAACTGGAGATTCTTATCCAAATGCATGGAAAGCTTTGGATTTTCTAAAGCCTGGATTAACTTGATTTTTTATTGCATGTCAACTCCAAAATACTCTATTTTGATTAATGGTTCCCCTCAAGGTTTGTTTGGAAGCTCTAATGGCATAAGACAAGGGGATCCTATATCCCCCTTCTTATACATTATCATGGCAGAGGCATTAGGTCACAACATTTATAGGCTTCAATCTTAGGGCAGCATCAGAGGCATATCAGTCACATCTTCAGTTCCTCCTATTACACACTAGTAATTTGCAGATGATACTCTTCTATTTGGGTATGGTTCTGTCAGAGAAGCTACTCTACTTAGAAGTACTCTAAACATGTATGCTTTAGCCTCAGGACAAATAGTCAACAAAGAGAAATCCGTCATCTTTTTCTTTTATACGAAAAAAAGAATCCAAATGAGAATAGAATCCCTATTAGCCTTTAATGCAGCAGCACTCCCTTGCAATTATTTGGGGATTCCCATTGATAAGAAACTTAGAACATCAGGGATTTGGAAACCAATCAATGAAAGGATGGATCGGAGAATGGCTAGCTGGAAATCCAAATGGATATCATGTGCGGGAAGGATAGTGATGATTAAAGCTACCCTCTCAGCAATTTCCATGTATCTCTTGTCTTGTTTGGCTTTGTCCTCGACTAATTACATGGATATAGTGAAAAATTTAAGGAATTTCTTTTCGCATGGATGTGACCAGAATAAAAAATTCAAAATTATCTACTGGGAAAATATTTGTAAACCAATTAGTGCGGGTGGAACAGGGGATCAAGAACCAGTTGTGGCAAAATACAGCATTGGGAGCCAAATTATATTGGAAATTGATCAAAAACAAGGATTGCAAATGGGTTAGAATCATCAAAGCCAAATACTTGGGTGCAGAGAGATGCCATGAAATATTCAGAATTAAGAACCTTCCAAGAGGTTCTAGGATATGGAACTTTATATTGAAATCTAGATATGTGGTGGATTCCAATCTTTCTTGGAACATTAGAATTGGTAACTCTGCTAGATTTTGGGAAGATTCCTGGGGAGGAAGAGGGACTCTGCAGTCGATAACAGGCCTTAACTAGATTATGCAACTTTGTCAATCAGCATGGGGTAGTTTTCTTAGACATTACATCATCCCTTCTCAGTCATCAGGAGAGGACAGATCATGGCAGTGGAAGGATTTTTCTAGTTTAGGAGCTAATATTCATGAAATAAATTAGCTAAAATCTGTAGTGTGTAATAGATATTTTCTTTTGAAAAATGGTAATGATGAATTAATCTGGACAGGCTCAAAAGATGGAGTATATAAGGTAAAGGAGGGATACAATGTCCTAACTCAGCACATTCAAAAGTCATCTACAATTCCTCTACATCTTTGCTGGAATAAAATGTGCCTTCCCAAAGCTGGTGTATTCCTATGGACAGCATCTCAGGGCTGAATTTTGACTGCAGAGAGATTATCTCGAATGAGATTCTTGGGTCCATCAAGATGTTACATGTGTCTGAAACATGAAGAATCTCACAATCACCTATTATTTTCCTACCCCTTTGCCACAGAATGTTGGGAGTGGCTATACTCGAAATTGAATTGGCAATCTGCTCCTCATCAAAACCTTCAATTGCATCTTCTTGTTTGGCCAACTTTTTTTAAAGATAGCTTGTGTGGTAATTTATGGATGATCTCTCCTTCAATTGTACTTTGGAAAATCTGGAAAGAAAGAAACAGGAGAATCTTTCAGGATAAATCAATGGATATCGGGAAAATTTTGAACAGAATTGAAGCAGAAATAGTGGAGATCATGAATTCTCGAAATCAAACACATTCACCAATTCATAAATTTTACACAAGTTGGGATGATAAGATGTTGAAAAGCTGGCATGGGTTGAAAGCTCCTAGCTCTTTAGGAAGAGGTTGCAAGAATAGTGGACTTCTAAGACAATCATGTGTTTGGAAATCTCCATCCCCGGGATGGGTGAAATTAAATTTTGATGGCTCATCAAGAGGTAATCCTGGGCCTTCGGGTGCTGGGTGCATCATTCATTCTTCACAAGGTCAAGTTATTGCTCAATTAGCCATTCCTCTAGAACCAGATACTAACAATGATGCAAAGATTAAAGCCCTTTATCATGGTCTAATCCTTGTTAGGGATTTAGGATTTAATAAAGTGGAAATTGAAGGGGATTCTATGATAATCATAAATGCAATCAGTTCAGGAGCCACTGCAAACTGGAAACTTCAATCCTTTTTAGAGGTGATTTTGAATATTATCTCCAAATTTGAATCAACAATGGCTAACCATATCTACCGTGAAGGTAATGGTAAAGCTGATGAGTTGGCTAATATGGCAGCAAGTGGAGTACATGTCATATCCATTTCGAATGACTGGCATCTTAGTCAGAACCCGGCAAGGTGAAAGGATGGACACTTCTTTCAAAAAGGATCATATCACCTGAACCAACTTATCAAATCAAGCAATTTGCTTGCCCAACTCCATCAGTGCAGCGTGCATCACAGGGTGGTCTTATTCGCAGTCAAATTTTCTTCTAACAAGGCATAGATACAGGATGATCTTCCCTCTCCATTTGGTGGTGACTTAGATGAGAACATTGACTGGATTTTCAAATTCAAGTATGATGCACGAATGGATGGATTAGGTAGCCCAGACTCTTCCAAGAATGAGGAAGAAAATTTTGATGATCCCCAGGGTTCAGAGGAGGACGATGAAGAAGAGGTTACCGAGGAAGATGAAGAAAAATCAGAGCAAGCTGATGAGGGCCAACAATTTTTATTTTTTTTTAATCCATTTAATTCTTGGTGGGATAAGTAGTTTGTAGTTTTTTCTGGTTGTTTGATACTGGTTTTCATGGAAAGAGCACTAATGCTCCATCTTTGTCCATACTTTATGACTGAACAATATTATGGTGTTAGATGTACATAATTACTGTATATTTTATTTTATGCCTAATACAACAACTACGGCTTTGGCCTTTGCTGATCAAAAAAAAAATTTGACCTGCAATGTACGACTATCTTGTGGTTTCAACTGCCCAAAATCTCAAATAATATATTAATCTTCTGTAGTAGACACATGAACTTAATCATGAGATGGTTTTGTATACTTTTCCATTATGTTTTCAAATGCTGAATCGTTGTATACTTGTATAATCAATGGCCAAGAAAGATGTGATTCTGACGCAAAAACAATCAATAAAAAATGCTATCTTTAGGATTATGAAAGATAACCATTTTCTCAAATCTCGGGTTTCATTACCATGTGTAAATAAACCATCTTTTAATGGCATTCAAGCCTTTCATTTATGTTATAGTGTTGTCCCCTAATTTCTAAACTCTTTATTAGTCCAGCGTATACTCTTTATTAGTCTAGCTTATCTATAGGCTGAGACTTATGTTTTCAATTGATATTTTTGCTATTACTTTGCTTAAAAACAAGTGCTTGTGCAAAATATTAAACATGATTTTCAATGAAGTGCATTGTTTTTTATTTTGAATTTCTTGAAAAGTATTTCTTTTTTCTTATTGGTTGCTCCTATTTTTGTTGGGGGTTTAATTATTTTTTCATAAAAAAATATTTATTTACTAGTACAAGTACTAATAATGTTACTATTCTTTAATATTAATTATACTTTTTATATATGATTCCTTTACATTTAGATTAATATTTATTTATTATTACAAGTACTAATAATGTTACTATTCTTTAATATTTATTATACTTTTTATACATGATTCCTTTACATTTAATCTAATAAACCAATTTTATCTAAAAATTTATTATTATCTTTTAAACAAATTATATATTAAACTCTATTTTATTATTAATTTTATTTATTTATAATTATTATTTTTATTGATACACGTTATTGTTTATTCTATTTTTATTTTTGTTTAAATTTAAATTTAAAATTATTCTAATTATTTATGTTTTTTATAGATAAAAGAAGCAAGAGGGTGTTGGCCCGTGGTACAAAGGACTAGAGGCACATTAACAACATATTAATAGCACTAGTCATAAGCAATTTGTCAGTAGTAAGGCAGCAGAAGAACCAAAGTTTGATCTGCCTCTATCAAAAACAAAAATAATAGTTTTTTTGAAACATAACGGACCAAAGTATCTTAAGCAAATAATAATAAACATATTAACAATATCATGTCACACAGGGCTTAACTAGTAATTAGCAGAAAACTTAAACCGGGAAAAAAACTTAGACAAACCAGGGCCAACATGCCCGATCAAAAATAAAGACCTCATAACGGCAGCAAGAGCTAGGTTCTCCTACCCAGATGTTTGGACATCAGAGTCACGACCCACTCTTCCAGAAGGAACATGAAGAGGTCTTTGTTGTCTTCCTCGGCCTCCAGTTTGCCACCAACCAACTTCTCCTGCACCATGCAAAGGGTCACCACTGACGCATGCATGACCTTGAGGGTGAACTTGTTGGTATCCATGATGTGGGCTTTAATATCCTACATGTCGTATTTTAGGCCTAAGATCTCATTGTCCAATTCTGAGAACTTCAGCTTAAGGGAGGCCCTTAAACCTGTCATTGTCATCCAAAACCATAGAGTTATGCTCAGTAGTGGCGGACTTGGTCTGCTGGTCATGGGAGGAGGTCGGGGGTGGGGTATTACTGCGAGGAATCTCCATACTTGGCTGGGGGTTTAGGGGGGGAGTGGTGCCAGTTTTGTGTGAGCTTGGGTAATCATTAGAAGAGCCCTCAATCGACTCAATGACAGAGGTTTCATTCTCTGAAAGGGAATTCTCCTTCGAAGCCACTTCCTTGATTCTGGTTTTACACTTCTCCTTAGCCAGCCTGTTAGACCGGTGGACAGAGCTCCCCAAATCCACTTCCAACTTGACCTAGCTATCTAACAACCTTCATTTTTTGGGCTTCCTTTCGGTCTCAGGGGTACTTTCAGTCTCCTTCAAATCCTTGGCTTCCAATGATTCCAAAACATGGGATTCCTCAAGCTCCTCCACGCTTTTAAAATGGTTTTTCATACATCCCTTGCATTTTTTACCCTCTTTAGGGACCAGGTCCGTTACCAGGATTTCCTAGAGAGATTGGGATGGGGAAGCAGTGGGATTACTGACTTTTGAGGGGAAATATTCCTGGGTGGCTTCTTGGATGATAGGGGTTGGTTGGGGTGGAGGGTAGATGGCCTTATGGAAGTTATAAAGACAAAGCAGGAGGCCCTGGTGGAGAATAGGGATCGGCTTTTCAGGGTTTTTATTGTCTCTAATATCTAGATATTGCTTTCAATAGAATGCAGGAGATAAAATGGAATGGATATGAAATCCCCATTCCTGATATGATTGAGAAATGACAAATGGTAATAGTAGAAAATAGTGAATTTACCTTCCAAGGTGAAGTACTTCATAACAATGTGGCACACCTTGGGCAAAAACTCTGGAAGCAACTCTCGATTGAAGCCACCAAACTTCTTCACAAGAGTCTCCCCAGTCTGAAGAATTGTTTGAGGCTGGTGGGGTCCAACATCCTCCTAGTTTTTTAATACTTTCTTCCTTCCATAGAGAGCCCCTCCACCTTAGCAATCACCTCGTTAATATAGAAGTGAATACCCCCAACAGAGACTTTCTTGTTGTTCTAGGAGGAGACAAACTACTTGGATAATTGCTCGTCATGGCCTCCCTTCATACGCTCCATAAAGCCCCATATACCGCTTTCTTTACAGTAGTGGGTCACCAGAGGGTTGGAGGTATACTCCTCATCAATCTTATCAGGCTCAATGCGTAAGGTTTTGCCTCCCATGTTGATAGTCTCCTCTTCCCGTGCTAGATTTCCTTGAAAATTGTAGGGCTGAGCTTCGTAAACCAAATCATAATAGTTTTTTTTGAGTTAACCATTTTAAAAGGAAGATATACACAAAAGGTAGGCCTTGGGTGGTTTTTGGGGAAACAAAATTTGTACGACGATGTCTTTCAGATCTCTAAGCGTAATAATTAACAGTTACACCGGAGTTGCACTTAGTATCCTTGTTAACCAGAAAAACCTGCTGATGCGGACAGCTATCTTTCCACATGAATTCATGCAAAAGGCAATTATGATCTTTTCTGGAGCTTTGGGCATACCTATTCATCATCACAAAAATCATCAAGTTATGCTGACACATAATCAAGGTGGGACCTTTAGCTAAATTGATAGCTTGGCACATTTTAAACATTATCGGTGTCACATTTCTCCCGTCCGATCAGTTGTTGTGTCTCCTTAGGAAGCTCACTGATTCCCTCCCAATTACTTAGCCTGGCTTGTTTATAATTATTTTTCTTCTATTTAAGTTTGAATTATTTATCTTGCACCCACTTGTCTTTATCACCTTTATTATATATCACTTATTTAAGTATTTAAAAATAATTTAATAAGCTAATGATATACTTAGATTATATTATTTATTTCAAATTATTATTATTTTTAACATTTACATTTTTATATTTTGACTATTTTTTTCTAGATTTTTTAATCTAATATAGATCTAAAAATTACTATGACAAACAAAAGTCATTAATAGTTCAATTTACAATTATTTTGTTCCATTAAAATTTGAATTATTGTAAAATATTTATATTTTTAACTCATATATATATAATCCTTCTTAAATATCTCTCATATATCACTTCATACATCTTTATCTTTCTATCTTTCCCTCTTTCTACCTCTATTTCTCAGTGTCTCTCTCTTGTTCTCCCTTTCAATGTTTTACTCTATATTTTATCTCTATCCCCCCCCTTCATATCTCTATGTTTCTTATTCTCTCTGAAAGAATGTATGCATATTTTTTGGTATGATGTATCAGATCTAGCAATAAAAGTTTATTTCCCTTTAAAATATGACATGGATGGTGGAGCTCTTTTCGCATGGACTAATACACCCAGGTCTCTTCCTAGTAATGTTTTTCCATGTGTCAAAGCAAATTTTGACTATGCAAAGGTGTGTTCTTCTTCCTCTTTGTCTACAATGCCCATCTTTATCTCTTTCTCTAGATATTGAGTGCTAAGTGAATTCATAGGCTTCAACCATTTCAAGAATTTGTTCATCAAGAGCTAAATATCAAGGACAACATGGAATTTTTTCATTTTGAGTTAATGATTCTAATTTTGACATCATTTTTATCGCAGATTCAGTCATACTAGTCTAGACTATACCTACCACAATTGTGCACATGCCAAAAGAAAGAAAACTTCATTGAATGGTTAGGCCTTAATTATTCTAAATAAATAGAAATCAGGCTTGTAACCATGAATCTGATTTTTTAGAAATTATAATATGCAACGTTGGATCCTTAACTCATGAATTGAGTATTAAATTTGTCTCATGTATCCAACTGATTCTTGAAATAGAAAATCTATAGTGCAGCCATTGAGATAAACATTATTTCAAGAGATACTTTCAACCTCAGACAATAGAGTAATAGGATTAAGTAAATCAAATTATAATAAGTTATTTGCATTGTAAACAATAAGTATCAAATATTTGTATTGAAAGATTTAGTAATTAGTGGAAAGTAATATTTTAACCTCTATTTCAAACTAGCCACATAATTTAACAACATTTTGTCTGATTACATAAGTTATTTTATTGTAGGTGCTAAGTTGTAAATATACCTCTTGTCAAGTAACTCTATCTTACAACTGGTCAATTTGTCTTTTCATTTTTTTCTTAATCATGATTTTATTTCTTATTAGGCTGGACTCCTGTTGTAACCAACTCTTGTTATTTTATGGAATTAATGTATATTTGACTATACTGAATAGCCATAGTACATTTTTTGTGAGCTTAAGGGGCTTTATAATGAATAGTTCATAAGGCATAATGCTTGTTGAAGATTTTGCAAATGGAGTTGTGAACAAAGTGAGTTTAATCTTGAAGGAAACTTTGTGGTTAAGCTCACATGAACTGGAGTAGTACTAGGATGGTTGACCTCTCACGAAGTCTTGGTGTTTCACCTCTATGAGAATCACCTAGATGCAATGAGTGCTAACTATTCCATTCATTCTCATAAGAGATGGATTGTTGTGAACCACTACTTGTGAAACATGGGTCAATGAGTTTGACTCATAAACTACATAGTTAAATCTTGGTAGCATTACTACAATTTGACTTGTTGTGGAGAATATCCGACTTATCAATTCATGAGCTTAAGGGGCTTTATAATTAATGGTTCATAAGGGACAACACTTATTGAGGGTTTTACAAATGTGCTCACAAGAAAAGTGGGCTTAACCTTGGAGGAAACTCCTTGGCTAAGCGCGCTTGAGCTAGAGTAGTACTTGGATGAGTGACCTCATGGGAAGTCTCAATGCTTCACCTTAGTGAGCATCACCTAGATGCAATGAGTGTTAAGTTTTCCATTCATTCTCATGAGCGATGATTTCTTATGAACCACTACTTGTGAAACATGGGTCAAAGAGTTTGACTCAAAAAATACATAGTTGAATCCTGATAGCAATATCACAATTTGACTTGCAATGGAAAATATCTCATACTTATCAATTTAGTTTCTTGCAATGTATATGACCAATGTTCTTTTTTATAAGTCTTCTTTGTCCATTATCAATGTATTTTGAATCAGATGTCAAGTAATAAAGTGCTTAGATCAAACGAAATGCTTAGATTTTTTATGAAATATAAATCAATTCAAGAGTTCACAAGTTACAAAATATTCAGGTAGAGGAAAGGACCCAACATCTAGGGGTTGTTTATTTCAAAGATGCCAAAAAATGTACGATATCATGTTGTACTTGAAAATGGTGGCCTCATTATTGACCTAGTGCATAGGTTCATTCCAAGCTCTTCAAAATGAGTCTATACCCTCACTAAGCTTACCATTTGGGCTACTCTAAATAGGTTCCAAAATTAAATTTATAAGAAGAAAGGGGCATGGAAAATGTGTATGATAGAAGAGCATTTGACTGCTAGATATCACCCTAACTATTTTCCTTTGTACTCATAAAAAATATAGAAGGGAAGTTAGATTAATAATTTTGTAATGGTTATAAGTGAGGGACCATTGACATGTAGAAAATACAAGAAATATGGTTATGTTGTTTTTCCCTAGTGGTCCATGCAAAAAGTAGACTCATATTTCCTCTATTTGATCTTCCAAATATCTTCAGCATACCCATTGCACAAAAAGGTGCAATAGCTAGTTAATTTTAAATGTCCTAAATTAACTTTGAGAAAAGGAACAATGGTTATGATATTTTTCCCTAGTGGCCCATGGAAAAAGTAGACTCAAATTTCCTCTAATTGAGCGTCCAAATCTCTTTGGTATACCCATTTCCCGCAAAGGTGCAATATCTAGTTAATTTTAAATGTCTCGAATTAACTTTGAGAAAATTATCTTTTTAATTCTATACATACATACATACATACATACATACATACATACATACATACATACATACATACATACATACATACATACATACATATATATATATATATACATATATATATATATATATATATATATATATATATATATATATATATATATATATATATATATATATATATATATATATATATATATATATATATATATATACATATATATATATACATATATATATATATATATATACATATATATATATATATATATATATATATATATACATATACATATATATATATATATATATATACATATATATATATATATATATATATATATATATATACATATATATACATATATATATATACATATATATATATAATATTATATATATATATATTATATATATATATATATATATATATATATATATATATATATATACATATATATATATATATATATACATATATATATATATATACATATATATATATATATATATATATATACACACACACACACACACACACACACACACAGAGATATAGAGAGATTTTTATTTACTTGTAAATATTTGTTCATAATTCTAAAAGGGTGCATACTTTATAATCACTAGAAACTTCTTATCTTTGACATATATATATATATATATTTATAAACTTTTAAAGAATCAAGAGATTCAGGATAAAGAATATAGCTTGATGTTTTATGTAATCTATAAAGGATAATCATAATATATATTATAATCATTAAAACTTAGAAAGAAGATATATATCCTAATAGTTTTAACATTAAAAAAAATACATAACTAAAATTTCAATAATGGATTAGACCCTACTAATTTCTTTGAAAATAGGAAAAATGGTAAAAATTATATTGAATTGAATTTCCACACTATATATTAATTATTAACCTAAAATAATGAAATATGCCAATGTACCCCCCCTATTACATTAATTCAAACAAGAGTGGAAGTTGCAAGGGTTTTGAACCCAACCCTTCTGGAGACTTTGCTGAAGTGCCTTCACTAATCCTCCTTGCTTTCTCATGAAACACTGGAATGGCTGCATTGGTGGATCTCTTGACCATAGACCTTGAAACCAAATGCACTGCTCAAGTAACCAAACTGACTGAATGAGTCAATCTCTTGACCGTAGTACCTAACTATTTGCACAATATGAGTGTTCCCACCTCCTTTGCACAATAAGGTACATCTTTGAGCTAAAATTTGACATCTCCTTCGAGTGTTTCTAATGCCTTATCTAGTGTTGCACATGAGACAACTTTCCTCCAAAAGTCCATATCTCCTTTGACTGTGTCTAACACCTCCTTAAGTGATACGGAAACAATCACCACCAATAAGCCTACACATGAGACACCTTTCCTCCAAAATTCCACATCTCCTTAGAGTGTGTATAATGCTTCATCAAGTGTTCAAAAAATCATATTCAACTCCTCCTCCCCTTAATCCTTGAAGGAAAAATCATGATGCCAAGCCTCCTCTTCTCTTCATGGACACAAATATATCAAGTACCCTCTACTCTTGAAGGAAAAATCTATCAAGCTACAACTTTTTAGGGACACCAATAGGTTGCTTCTCATGCAATGAATCATCCCCAAGAAAGAAGATATCTCGAGATGATAGAAAACCTCCTGCCTATGTTGTCTCCAGCCTCATGTAAGTTCCTAGCTTTAGTTTCTATGGAACATTTTATTTATCAAATCATAATGCAATGAGTCTTTGAGGTCCTTTTCATAACTCCAAAGTGTAAGCATGAATGGGCCCATGTGTACTAGCATTAGGCACACAAATATTAGAAGTTACCAACCTTATTCCTTATCAAACCAAGTTGGTTGTTACCATTATTTATATTTGCAAAATAACATTAAAGACAAATTTCTAATATCTCCCATAATATGCAGAGTGCAATCAATGCCTTTGAACTTTTAGTCCAATATTTAGAACCTTAAATAACTCTCGTCCACTCCTATATGAAATTTATAGGAGCATATTCACTTTCTTGTTACATACCTTGAAGAAAAAAAAATAAAGCATTTTACCCTTATTAATGATTAGATGTGAAAAACCTATCCCTTGGCTATCACTAACTATGAATGGCAGTCTGTAAATATTCAACAGCTAGTATTCAAGGAATCCGACATTGAGACGAAGGAAACCACTCAAAAGAAAAAAGAAAAATATGAATTTATACTCATCACACCCCTATCCAAGTATTCAAATTTCCTGACTAGCTAGCTACCAAAAATCTAATCAAAACCTCAACCCACAAGAACAATACAATCATGTGTAAATTTACCATCTATATTCTACAAATTAGAGTATAATCATTTGAGTATACCATAGAATTTCTTCCTTCCATGTATGTGAGCGCTACCATGCAGATAAATTTTGATAAAAAATAGTTACTATGTTGTTACTATCTCCATATATATCTAAGACACATAAATGATTGCACAAATGAAATTGACACATTGTGCTTCTCTTTAGATCAAACTACTACTACAAACAAACTTGGCAAAATCAACAACCTATGTTGTAGATAAAATTTCCACGGTACATGCTCCACCATGGTATGCCATTGCCAAAATATTGTTGAGGAGTCTACTTAAACTCCACCATTGAGAACGACGAGAGAGAAACTATTAATACATCCATCTCAAGAGAGGTGAACCGCTTGAAACTACAAAACTATTCATAATTTTGTAGATGGGAAAAAATGAACATACGATGATCCCTACCTCTTTTTTCCTTTTTTTTTGGGTGCCTGACTAGTCTCCTTGAAATAGACGAGGTAAATGATTTGAGATCAAAGTGTTCTATATCTTCATCATGGGAACATATATCACCAGGTTTAGAATAAAATATCATTTCATATATGCTTACATGAAAAAGATTTGTTAGTTAGTTAGCTTGGACAACTTTTTTTCCACTTGCTAAACAATATTAAATAATTGCTTTCTAGAAGTTAGTGTAGATACAATTATTTAATACATTTTTTGATTCCCCTAGGTGACACCTTGCATTCTATGTTTTTATTGGTTGTTGGGTTGTTTTTTTATCTTAGCCATTGATTGAGAATTGATCTCGTCCATTGGTTTTCCAATGAGGATAGTATAAAAGGGGGTCTAGGGGCATTTGAGAAACACATCACAAACACAAAAATAGACACAAGTTGAAGAAGCATTTGCAATGATAGAAAATGAATTTATAGTGATAGAAAATAGTCTTACAATGTTAGCAAGGGCGTAGTGATAGCGTTGGGAGATAGTAGTGGGGGAATATCAACAAGAGAAATTGGAAGGTTGTTGGATCTCTGCTAATAAGAGGCAAGGAGTTTTTTGTATCTCTTAATTTGTTGAAGATAAATATATTTATCATATGTAGTACTGGTTTTTCCTCGGGGGTTTTTCCAATGACAATTGTTCGAAAATATTGTGTTCATTGTGTTGCATGTATCTTTCCCTACTTTTATTGGTGAAGTTGTAGTTGTGTTATTTTCTCATTATTAGCAGTGAATTAATTGTCAGTAGTTAAATAATATTTATAAGATAGGAGATTAATAATCAATGACTACAATAGATTTTTCACATGATGTCAGAGAAGTGTTGAGGGTAGAAAAGTTTTACCCTAAGGAAAGGAAAGGAAATTTACCTCTTTCGAGCTATTATTTATTTGATTTCTTTGAGATGGCCTCAGAAGGTTTGAGAGATCATGACAGATTGGATGGAGCCTCTAATTTTGGTCTCTGGAAAGCCAAAATTTATTTATTGTTGGAAGAGAATGGTATCAAGGAATATGTGATCAGTGTTGTAGGTATACCTATAAATCCAACACAGCTTGCAATATACATGAAGGATGATGCCAAGGCGAGTAGGATAATCCTTCATGGAGTCAAGGACCATATTGTTCCACATATCACATAGCTATATACAATGAAGAATATGTGGGACACCATTCTGAATAGATACTTGAATGCTACCATAAACTAGAAGTTGATTCTCAGAGAAAAGTTGAAGAATACCCAGATGAAAAAGGGAGAAGACATCATAAGTTACCTCACCAAGATTAGACTTGTTAAGGATGAGTTAGCAAGTGTTGGAGATAGCCCTGGTGATGATGAGCTAATTAGAACAACCCTAAATAGTTTTAATAAGAAGTTGGATGTCTTTGTTCAAATTTTCAGTGGATGAGACACCTTAAACCGTGTTGGGATTGACTATGGAGTGATTTCACTTCGGAGAAGTTTAGAATAAGTTTAGAATAAGTCTAGCAAAGGATCAAACTCACAAAGTGAGAAGAAGAAAAAGGTGTTAGGAATAATAGTCCACAACACAACTGAGAGGGGGGGTTGAATCAGTTGTATGAAAGATTATTAAACTTTAAACTTTGAGTAGCAACAATATCAGATCTAATGAACATAATTCAAATGCCAACACAACAACATAATATTTTGGTCTTTACAGGGAATCCTTGTTAAAGGTAAAAACCCAGCTAGGAATTAGCACCCACAAATGATGTACTAAGAGTATAGTATCCCTGTTAGAAGATTTTGCCCTATTAGGAGCTTATTGAAACATTATAGTACATAGTCCTTGTTAGAGGACAAACCCTATTCGGAGTCAAGAAAGAGGGGTGGGCTCACTGCCTAAAGAAGGTTAAATCCACCTTCAGAACTCACCATTCACAACAAGTGTATATGAATAAATACACAATCTTTTGAACTGTCTAACATCAAATTCCTTTTCTTGATCAGTTCTAATAAAGTTCACCAGTAATCCTCTGCTTTACATCATCAAACACAAGCTCGTAGCTTTTCCAATACCTTTTACATCACATACATTCCCTCCATATCTTTTCCAAAGAAAATATCATACATATATACCCTATTACATTCTACATGATCAGGTCATCCCATTAGGCTTTCCTAATTACATAAACTCTTTCTAAGATACACACAGTCCCTACAACCAGTCTACAATGATTCTATTACAAAAAATTAAGGACCAACATCCTTAATTCATGTTCACTAAACAAAATATACGCGACATCTCCCAAGTCAGCTCCCAAACAAGTCTTCTCCATAGCATATGTCACAACTGACATCATCCAGCATTCTATACCTTGCGCTGACCAACAAACATTCTCTATTACCTTGTCTTTCATCCCTCAAGCTTGCATACACTTAATCCATATCATCTATATGATATACCAAAAACATCGAGACTCACTCTGTCAGCTTCCACTGTCATTGTCCAGGAACCAGTCCTCACCAAAACATATGTAACTCATTCAATATGAAACTTTACATGATGCGACCTTGGATATAAGATCCCAAAATATTTATGTTATTTCATCTATCTTCACACATTCTGAATCATCCATACAGTGTTTGTACACTATCATACTCAGCATGTAGTCTTCACATAAACATATGTTGACATCAGTGACAAACCACAAATGACAACAATATGAATGTCCATTTAGTAACGTAGTTATTAAACATATTAAATATATCAATCACCACCCCATGCATTACCAATATCCAACAATCTCCCCCTTTGGCATTGATGTCAACATATGGGAAAATCTATTATCCCAAAGTTATATCAATCCAAAGCTCTGTAGCCAAACAATACTACATACAATCTCCCCATACAGTAGGGATTTTCTCATAGAAACACTCCCCCTTTGACAACAATGGTGAAGGGTGCCATGAGTTAGCAACTGTTCTTCAACACCTTCTTTCTATGATCACTCCCCCTGAGGAGTAGATCCCTACATCCAGTCCAAAATATGATGAGGCTCTGAAAACCACTAGACTAATGCATCCTTGCATCATTTAGTTATGACTAGGAGGGGTCTGAACCCCAAGCATACCTCTAAGATATTGAAAGGTATCTTTTGGAAACAGTCTGGTAAAGATATCTAAAATTTTTTCCTTTGTACTGATATACTCTAATTTTATTTCCTTCTCTACCACCTTTTCTTTCAAGAAGTGATACTTGATAGAAATATGTTTAGTTTTAGAGTGCATCACTAGATTCTTTGACATATTCACTATATTGGTGTTATCACAATGGATAACCATAGGCTCATCAAAAGTTATCCCAATATCCTTCAGTATTTTCTTCATCCAAAAAATTTAACTGTAGTTAACAATAGTAGCAACATACTCTGATTCTACAGTAGATTGAGCTATACAATGTTGCTTCTTACTTGACCATGAAACCAAATTTTTTCCAAGGAAAAATGCACCACCACTAGTACTTTTTCTATCATCAATGTTTCATGCCCAATCAACATTAGTATAAGCATGAAGTTCAAAAAAATCATTCCTGTCATACCATAGGCCATATTTAATTATTCCTTTCAGATATCTGAATATCCTTTTTACAGTAGCTAAGTGTGTCTCCTTTGGTTATTCCTCATATCTAGACACAATTCCAATAGCATTAGCAATATCCAATTTGGTATGAGTCAGATATTGTAATCCACCAACCATTGATGTGTATTTTGTTTGAAATACACACTGAGTTTCATCATTACTTGATAGTTTATTATCGGTCACCATGGGTGTTCCTACTGGTTTATAGTCTTCCATTCCAAACTTCTTTAGCATTTCTTTGAGATACTTAGTCTAGGAAATAAAGATACCATTCTCATTCTGAATTATTTGCAGTCCAAGAACAAATTTCATTTCACCTATCATGGACATCTCAAATTTATTTTCCATCTCCTTAGAGAATTTCTTACATAATTCATCATTGCCTCCAAAGATAATATCATAAAAAAAAATTCAATTATCACAACCCCATCTTCACTAGTTCTTAAGTATAAATTACTATCAGCATTACCTTTTCTGAATCCAAGGTGAAGTAAGTATTTGTCTAATCTTGCATACCAAGCCCTTGGAGCTTGCTTTAGTCCATACAATGCCTTCTTCAACTTTCATACCATGTCTCTATCTTTAGATACATGAAATCTATCTGGTTGTTCTATGTATACCTCTTTTTCAAGATCCCCATTCAAGAATGTAGATTTCACATCCATCTGATATACCTTGAAGTCTTTATGTGCAGCATAATCCAAGAACAATCTCACAGCCTCTATTATAGAAATGTACGCAAAATTTTCTTCAAATTCTATGCCTTCTTGCTGTGAATATCCCTTACATACTAGTCTTTCTTTGTTTCTTAGTACAAATCTTTCTTCATTCATTTTATTTTTGAAAACCCATTTAGTTCCTATCACATTTTTGTTCTTAGGTATAGGAACCAATTCCCAAGTGTTATTCTTCTTTATCTGATCTAACTCTTCTTTCATAGCATTTATCCAAGATTAATCTCTACAAGCTTCATTTGAATTCTTTGGTTCAACTTGAGAACTCAAATAGATTTCTTCTCTAACCTTTGATCTAGTTAATACTCCTTGACTAGTATTGCTGATAATTTGATTTTCAGGATGATTGTTCTTTACATACCTTAGAGTTTTAGGAACCTCAGTAGCCTCATTTGTGTCAACATCACAAGTCTCTCTTTCACATTCTATCTCAACAAGTTATTCTTCTTTTGTGCATTAGTAACCTCTTTGATCTCTATAATCTGATTACCATCATACATTCTCTCATGTATCTAAAAATTCTCATCTATTCTTACATTGTTACTTTCAATCATCTTTCTTAAGCTCAGATTGAAACATTTCTAATCCTTTCTCTTAGTAGAGTAACCAAGGAAAATTCCTTCATCACTTCTAGCATCAAACTTTCCTATCTCATCATCTCTCCTGATATAACACTTACTACCAAATATTATGAAATATTTTATAGTAGGAGTATGATCAAACCATAATTCATAAGGAGTCTTACTTGTACCTTCTCTGATTTGAATTATGTTCAATGTGTATACCGCTATCCCAATAGCCTCTCTCCAATGCATATGAGACACATTTCCTTCAAGCAACATTGTCCTAGCAGCATCAAGTATAGTCTTGTTCCTTCGCTCTGCTATCCCATTCTATTATAGAATCCTAGGAGAAGATGTATGTCTCTATATTCTATTCACTTCGTAGTATGAATTGAATGAGTCTGAATTAAACTCTCCACCTCTATCTGAACTCAAACATTTTATTTTTAAACCTAATTGATTCTCTACTTTTTCTTTGAAAAACTTGAATTTATCAAATGCTTCTAATTTTTCTTTCAAATAAGTAACCCGCATAATTCTAGAAAAATCATCAACAAAAAGTATGAAATACCTTTCACCATAGTATGATTTTGTCCTTGTAGGTCCACATAGGTCTATATGAACCAACTCCAAATTTTCTTTTGATGTATATGCTTTTCTTCTGTAACTAATTCTTGTCTATTTTCCTATAACACATTCTCTACATATAGTGTTAGATGGTTTCACAATCCTTGGTAGATCTCTAATTACTTTAGTCAAACTTGCCTTCACAATATTATCAAAGTTAACATGACAAAACCTTATGTGCCATAGCCAACTGACATCTAATTTTGCAACAAAACAAGAGGCTCCAGATGTATTTAATTCAAATACATTACCTCTAGATTTAGTATCAATTGCAATCAACTTTCTTGCCTTACTTTTGATAAAACATTTACCATCATTGAATTGTAACTAAAACTCTTTGTCCATCAATTGTCCAACACTCAATAATTTATGCTTGAGTCCATCAACAAGTAGTACATTATCAGTATTAGTTTTTCCATCCAGAGTAATATATCCTAGTCCTATGATAGGTTTAGGAAGATTGTCTCCAAACCTTACAACACCACCATCATACTTTACTAATTTGACAAACTTGTTTTTATCTCTAGTCATATGATGTGAACAACCACTGTCTATGATCCATTCAAATTTCTTATCAACATGACATACTAAAGATTTTTCCTCATGTACGGGTTCATCTCTAATAGCAACAAATCCAATCTCCTCATAATCTAAATCATTATCATCATAAATTCATTAACTAGCATAATAACATTCCTTATCCTTTGAATACTTAGATTTGAAAAACTTAGGCTTGTACTTAGGAACTCTTGTAGGACATCTAGATGAAAAATAACCTACCTTATTATATGAAAAACATTTCAAAGGTAATTTGCCTTCAAATTTACCCTTACCTCTCTTTTCTCTTCTAGCATTCAGTGCAACAATTTCATCTAGTGTAACAATTTCATCCATCTTTCTTTCTTCTACTTGTATCTGGTCCCATTCCTCAGCATATTCACCTAGATCTTCTTTTAGGTTCTCACTGCTCATTCTCGAAAGTGCAGGCATTATCTTCTTGTGTGTAGATGCTTTAAATGAAAATTCAACTTTAGGTACAGAATCTCCCAACTCAACAACTTCAAAGGTAGTTAGCTTTGCAATAAACATCTCTCTGCTAAATTTTTGAGTTAGAGGTATAGTCTCTTGAATAGACATAGCCTTAAACCTGTAAACATGTGTCAATGATCTAAGAATCTTCACAACAACTTCTTCTTCATCATAAGTGCCTCCACAGTTTCTGATTCCGACTACAACTTCTTTAACCCTTTGAACATAAGCTCTAATTCTTTCATCCTCATTCATTTGTAACTTCTCCATCTTTGTTTTCCAGTTCTATAAATTTTCTTTCTTGGTATACTTGTCTCGTTCATATAGTGCTTCTAATCTCTCCCAAATTTGGTATGTTGAATCCAAGTCTTTAGCTTCAGTAAATTCTCCTTTAGAGAGTGGGCTAATCAATGCTTCCCTTCCAATCATATTAAGTGAAAATATTTTCTTCTCATCTTTTGTAGTAGATCTGGTAAGTCATTCTCAGACTTTATGGCTACCTTATTCTTTGTGATCAACCAGTAGTCAATGCCTAAACATAACAAATGAGTTCACATCTTGTTCTTCCAACTGTCAATGTTCTCATGATCAAATTTTGGACTATCCTTCCTATAGAATGCCATCTCCAGGATCACCTCAAGCTATTAAGATTTCTCTCTAAGGCCCAGTAGCTCTGATACCAATTGTTATGAATAATAGTCCACAACAAAACTGAGAGGGGGTGTGAATCAGTTGTATGAAATATTATTAAACTTTAAAATTTGAGTATCAACAATATCAGATCTAATGAACACAATGAATGCCAATACAACAACACAATGTTTTAGTCTTGTGGAAACCTTGTTAAAGGTAAAAACCCTGGTGGGAATTACCACACACAAATGATGTATTGAGAGTATAGTATCCTTGTTAGAAGATTTAGCCTTGTTAGGAGCTTATTGAAATATTACCGTACACAGTCCTTGTTAGAGGATAGACCCTGTTAGGAGTCAAGAAAGAGGGGTGTACTCACTGCCTAAAGAAGGTTAAATCCACCTTCAGAACTCACTCTTTGCAACAAGTTTATATGAAGAAATACATAATATTTTGAACTATCCGACATCAACTTTCTTTGCTTGATCAGTTCCAATGAAGATCACTAGTAATCCTCTGCTCTGCATTAGTAGACACAAGCTCGTAGCTTTTCCAATACCTTTTACATCACATACATTCCCTCCATATCTTTTCCAAAGAAAAGATCTTAAATATATACCCTATTACATTCTACATGATCAGGTTGGCCCATTAGGTTTTCCTAATTACATAAACTATTGCTAAGATACACACAATACCTACAATAAATATACAATGATTCTATTACAACAATTAAGGACCGACATCCTTAATTCATGTTCGTCAAAGAAAACATACACTAAATCTACCAAGTCATCTCCCAAACAAGTCTTCTCCAGAGCATAAGTCACAACTGATGTCATCTAGGATTTCGTACCTTGCACTAACCAATGAACATTCTCCATTACCTTGTCTTTCATCCCTCAAGATTGCATACACTTAATCCATATCATGTGTAAGATATACCAAAAACACAGAGGCTTGCTATGTCTGCTTCCACTATCATTGTCCAGGAACCAGTCCTCACCAAAACATTTGTAACTCATTCAATATGAAACTTTACATGATGTGATCTTGGATATAAGATCAGAAAATATTCCTATTCTCTAATCTATCTTCATACGTTCTGAATCATCCGTACAGTGTCCATACATTGTCATACTTAGTTTGTACTCTTCCTAGAAATATATGTTGACATTAGTGACAAACCACAAATGACAAGAGTAGGAATGCCCATTTAGTAACATAGTGATTAAACATATTAAATATATTAATCACCACCCCATGCATTAGCAATATCCAATAAAAGGACCTATATAAGGTCAAGTTCTTTGGTTTTCATGAGTTTGGCCACTATGTTCGTGATTTCCCTCAAAGGAAGAAAAATGAAAATAGGGGAAAGAAGCAGGTGGCAGCTTCAGCAAGTATAGATGACCTCTCTAGTAGATTAGAAGATGATTTCTCACTCATAGCTAGTATAGTTATCTCAACCTCATAGAGTGTTTGTTATATTGACATTGGGGCATCATTTCATATAACAAGAGTTAGAGAGTACTTATCCAGTTACAAGGAGGAGGATACCAATATCCACATTTCTATGGGAAACTTGTCCAAGCTCAAATCAATTGGGAAAGGGATTGTTTAGTTTCGAAGGGAGAATAGGAAGATGCTATCTGTTGTATGTGCCAGACTTAGGTATGAATCTAATTTATGTGTCTATTCTTCATGATAAAGGGTATAATGTACTTTTTAGAGGGACACATGTGTTGATCAAGCACAAGGATTTTAAATCACCTGTATCTATTGCAGTTAGGGGTGGTCACCTTTATAGGCTATAGTTTTATAGTCCTAAGGCAGTCATGAGAAATAGTAATCCTAGAGATCTTGGAGAGATATGGGATAGGAGGATGGACCATATACATCATGGAGCACTTATATTGCTTCATGAGACAGTGACAAGTGTTCCAGAGGTGAGCACAGAGCATGATGATGTATGTAAGGGATGTTTGTTGGGGAAGGTTGTGAAAGAATCTTTTCCAAGGAGTGACCATATCAAAGGGTGTTCTTGATCTAGTACATTCAATTGTAGGTGGACCAATGTCGATGAAGTCTCTTAGAGGATTTGAGTACTATGTTACTTCTTGAATAGTGGTGGATTACATCCACCACTATGGAAAGGGTATGATAATAGAAGTATAGATAGATAGATTGAAAAAGGGATAAATGATAGAAAATATTGTGGACATGAAAATACTAACCTCAAAATATAGCAGATCTAGAAAATGTTGATTTATGATGCTTGTGCATGGTTTTAGGTAATTCTACAACCAAATTCAGGACCAAAAAACTGTGACATAGAAAACCCAGAAAGCTTTTGTCTTTCTGGAAGTAGGTAGTCTTTGACCTTGATAAAAGGTCAAGGGCTACCTTAGAATTTTGAAGGTCATCTTTGACTTTGTTTGTTGATCTCAGAAGTTCACCAAAAAGGGTATCCAGATCCAAGCTCTGATTTGTTGTCTTGTACCTGCAAAAAAAATGGTTTTGTTGTTTGGATGGGGGGTTTGCCTTGGTCAAACCCCAATTTAGTAATTAAGCTTGAAATTGAATTAAAATTGCAGCATGTATAAACAAAGTAAATGGAACAATTCACCTTGCTTATGTTGAAGTCCTTGTGGAGGATTTGAATCCTTGCATCCACAAGTAGAGATGCTCCAAATGAATGTGGAAGTATGTAGGATGTCTCAAATCAATGGCATTAGATCTTCAACACCAATCTTGAATGGATCTTTGCATAGGAAGAGGCTTGGATGAATGTGAAGGGATGGATCTTCAAGGGGGCTCCAAAGAGATTGAAGCCTTTAATGGCTAACAATGGATCTCCTTGATGAATTATTGAATGCTTGAGGATGAATGAATGCTTTCTTTCTTTCCTTCTCCTTCTTTCTTTCTTGCACTTGAGAGCTTGAGAAATTATGAGATAAGATGAGATAAAATGAGAGAGGAAGGCTTCCTTTTATAGTGATCTAGGGCACAAACCTCTAGAGAAGGCCGACATTATAGAATTAAATCCCAATTAACCTTAACCCCAAGAAATGGGCCCAAATAAAATGCAATTAATAATTTACCATTCTAAAACCAAAAATGACCAACCCAAAAGTGGGAAAAGAAATATTTCCAAAACTCGACATCCCGTAATTCCCAGAAACTTGAAAATTGGACCTAGGGTCAGGGATGAGGTAGACACTGCCCTAGGTTAGGATCAAGTTCATCCTTGACCTAGGTCAGGGTCTAGGTCATCCTTAACCCTACCAGGTCATCTTTGACCCAGGCAGTCAGAAACTCCAGATTCTCAGAGAAAACTGTCTGAAAAAGGTTAGAAATAAGGACAGAAGAAAAATAGGGGGGAAACAACCATATACATGCAAAGACTTAATCAAGGCACTTGACATGACCCCAAACCACTCACTCGGAGGGCTAAACACTCTTAACATGGAAGTGCTTCCATTTTAAGATGATACATTAAGCCCCCAGTTTAGCAAGAGTATGGACTCGATGAAAACTCTTGGTAAAGGAAAGGAAAGAGAAGATCCAAGTGGATTCAAAATGAGATAAAATAACACTTAGCTAAGGACACAAGCCTCTAGACTAAGGATTCTAACTCAACATACATGCACGAGGGTGCAAAAATAAAACCAAAAGAACAAGGGTTAGTACAAACACAAATCAAGTAGTATAAGAAATATTTCCTATACTAATATCATATTTGGAAAGCTATCATAAAAGCATAAATGATTACATAAGAAAGACAAGAGAAATACTATAAATAACATAGCTTCATGATCCAATCCTACTAGCATGAAAGTGAAAAGAGAGAAAGGAGAAAGTGATTACCTCGCCCAGTAATATGCCCACCTTACCGTGAATCACCAAGGAGGGAGAGCCAAATAGGTGGGCAAACCTGATAGTTCACCCATAAAATGTGCTTGTAATTGTAATGCATCTTCTAACAGCTTTTGGAATACCCATAAATCTGCCTTCTTGTATCACTATAAATATGAAATGCGTGTCTCCTTAGGATTAAGAAACTTATGTGTGTTACCTTCGAAAGATTTAGCATATTTTGAAATTAAAAATGCGTGTCCATTCAGGATTTAGCAACTTATGTGTGTTAGCTTCCAAGATTTAGCATATTGAAATATGTGTCTCCTTAGGATTTAGAAACTTATGTGTGTTACCTTCAAAGATTTAGCATGTTTAAAAAATTGAAAAAAAATGCATGTCTCCTCGGGATTTAGAAACTTACGTGTGTTACCTTCGGAAGATTTAGCATAAAATTTAAAAAACTATAGTATAAGGGAGACCCTATATATGCCCCCCTCCTTATTGTGGTAGTATACTATGCATGATAAGGAAGAGGAAGAGGATACCTACCTCACCATACAAGGAGATATCCTTCTTAGCAACAATCTACATCATATTCTTAGCAAGGGGTCTTGACCTCTACGTCCAAGAGTATAGATAATCATGAAGAGGATATGTCACTCATGGAAAAAGGATCCTCAAAGAAAAAGATCTTATCAAGAAGACCCCCATCATAGAGGATTTTTTTTGGATAAAATATCATCTTTCAAAGGTAGGAACAAATATTCAATCATCAAGCCTCCTATAGAGAAGAGGAAGAGGAATCTTTGGAATGAGGAAAACAACTCTAACACCAAAGCAAGGGTAAGAGTTTATAATGAACATAATTTGAAACATAGAGAAGAGGTGATGACCTAGGACAACAACCTCTCATAAAAATATTTTCCATAGTCAAAACATCCATCAATATGATGAAGTAATATTGCAATATAAACAAATACCACTAAGCTAAGGAAAGCAGTTCCCTAGACAAAAGAGAGAGAAGGAAGAACCTTTCCCCCTAGGGATGAAAGGCAAGGGATAGCTTCACAAAAAAATGTCTTAGAAAATATATCTTGAATAGGATCTATGGATGATTATAAACATAATACAAAACCATAGAGAAATAAGAAGAAAGAATACCAATTAAGCCCCAATAAAAGGCCTAATGGATCCTAGGAGACTAGATAGAGATACACCTCTTTTCCCCCAATCTAGAGACAAGAGGAGAAGAAATATATATTATATTAGAATGAGGGGAATCCCCTATATCAAAATTATGAAGGAATTGTAAAACTGCACGAGAGTGAGATATAATTCCTAAAGCAGCTCTTTCTCTAACATATAACTTGAAATGTTTACAATCATCAACTAAATCTGTATTATTATAATGAAAAGGACATTTGTATTTCTAAAAGGAATCTATCAACATAGATCTAAATATTTCTTTCTTGGAATTCATTAACTCAACATATACCTTCTTAGCCACTTCTTGTCGAATATTAGGATTTTCTATTTTAGGTGTAGGGAGAAGAATATGAAGAGGAGGATGACGATCAACATCACCTACCTTGACTTGAGATTTTGAACAACCAATACCATGCAAGTCCTATTTAGGGGGTATATGAACTGGAAACCTAATACCATGATCATTAAATCCAATCCCTAAACCTCTATAACCTTGTTTAGTCACCATATTATATCTGATAGTGTACATAGGATGTAAAGCTTCTACAGGAGGTGATTTTTTATCATGTTCATGAGTAAATGTTGCATAAGGTGGAATAAGAGGTTTTGAAGAAATTTAAATACCCTTTGCTTTAATATCATCATGAATCAGAGGAGAGGGTAAATCAAAGAATTCTTGCACATCCGTATCCTGGGCTATAGCTTGAATCTTATCATAAGTAGAGGAAGCACTAGGATTAACAGATGGAGAATTAGGTATCAGATTAGGAATAGGGAGATTAGGAATCAAATTAGGAATGATAGGATTAGGATTAGGAAGATTAGGAGATGGTGTATCATCTACCAAATTCTTCACATAATCCAAAAGGATAATAAGTCTACCACATAAATCTTTAATGAAAGTTTAGAATGTAGGAAAACTTGTATCGGTCAATTTCACAAAAGCATAAGCAACTATAAAATGAAGGGTCATCAACATAATGAAATGAATGATACTCTCATAAACATCATAGGTATGGTAAAGAGTGTTGGAAAAATGGTCAGCGCTCCCCTCGGGATTCATGACATGGCTTAACCACCTCCTCTGTCTTCTATAAGTCTAGTGGTTGTATCGAGCATTAACAGGTCAACCTTTTGGTGCAACAACAACCACTACTTGTAACAAGTGGTATCATAGCTTGGTCACAAGTTTGAATCCTATTGGGTAACACTGAGGGGGAGATTGTTGGAAAAATGGTTAGTGCTCCCCTTGGGATTCATGACATGGCTTAACCGCCTCCTGTGTCTTCTATAAGTCTAGTGGTTGTATTGAGCATTAACAGGTTGATCTTTTGGTGCAACAAAAACAACTACTTGTAACAAAGAGATGCTAAAAGAAGGGTAATAAGGAACATAACCACACACCAAAGCATCTTATAAATCTTCATAGTAAATGAAATGCAAGAAATGTTTTTGTATTTTATAGGATATATATTTTTTTGTATTTTAAACATAAAATGCAAGAGCATAAAAAAAATCTATTCTTAATGCAAGAAAATACATACTAAAAAAAATAGAGCATCTAAATCCACAAAAGAAAAGGGGTAAGTATGTCAGGTTCACCAAAATGAATAGTGGTGAATTGGATCCACCACTATGGAGGGGGTATGATAATAGAAGTATAGATAGATAGATTGAAAAAGGGATAAATGATAGAAAATGTTGTGGACATGCAAATACTAAACTCAAAATAGGGAAGATCTAGACAATGCTAATTTTTGATGCCTGTGCATGGTTTCAGGTAATTCTACAACCAAATCCGAGACCAAAAAACTATGACAGAGAAAACCCAGAAAGCTTTTGTCTTTCTGGAAGTAGATAGTCTTTGACCCTGATAAAAGGTCAAGGGCTACCTTAGAATTATGAAGGTCATCTTTGACTTTGTTCATGGATCTTGGAAGTTCACTGAAAAGGGTATCCAAATCTGAGCTCTAATTCATTGTCTTGTACCTATACCTACAAGAAAAATGGTTTTGTTGTTTGGATGGGGAGGTTTTCTTTGGTCAAACCCCAATTTAGGAATTAACCTTGAAATTGAATTAAAATTGCAGCATGTATAAACAAAGTAAATGGAACAATTCACCTTGCTTATGTTGAAGTCCTTGTGGAGGATTTGAATCCTTGCATCCACAAGTAGAGATGATCCAAATGAATGTAGAACTATGTAGGATGTCTCAAATCAATGGCATTAGATCTTCAACACCAATATTTAATTGATCTTTGCATAGGAAGAGGCTTGGATGAATGTGAAAGGATGGATCTTCAAGGGGGATCCAAAGAGATTGAATCCTTTAATGGCTAACAATGGATCTCCTTGATGAATGCTTGAGGATGAATGAATGCTTTCTTGCTTTCCTTCTCCTTCTTGCTTGCTTGCACTTGAGAGCTTGAGAAATTGTGAGATGAGATGAGATAAAATGAGAGACGCAAGCTTCCTTTTATAGTGATCTAGGGCACAAACCTCTAGAGAAGGTAGACATTGGAGAATTAAATCCAAATTAACCTTAACCCCTAGAAATGGGCCCAAATTAAATTAAATTAAGGATTTAGCATTCTGAAACCCGAAATGGCTGACCCGGAAGCGGGAAAAGAAATATTTTTGAAACCTGACATCCTGTAATTCCTGAAAACCTAAAAATTGGACTTGGGGTCAGGGATGAGGTAGACACCACCCTAGGTCAGGTTCAAGGTTGTCCCTGACCTAGGTCAAGGTCTAGGTCATCTTTGACCCACGTAGTCAAAAAATCTAGATTCTCAGAGAAAAGTGTCCGGAAAAGGCTAGAAATAAGGAGAGAAGCACAATAGGGGGAAACAACCATATACATGCAAAGACCTGATCCCAGACCACTCACTCAGAGGGATAAACACTCTTAACATGGAAGTGCTTCCATTTTAAGACGATACACTTTTATTGATGATTTCTCTAGGAAGACCTAGATATACTTCTTGAAGACAAAGGATGAGGGTTTGAGTTGCTTCCAAGAGTTCAAAGCTTGTGTGGAGAACTCAACAAGAAGGAAGATAAAGTTTCATTGGTTAGATAATGGATGCTTGTACAAAGGAAATGAATTCCATGTGTTTTGTACCAGGGAAGGAATCAAGAGAGAGTGGTTGATTATTCCTTACAATCTGCAACATAATGGAGTTGTTGAGAAGAAGAACCATTCTATATTGGAGGCAACAAGGGCTATGCTACATGATCATGATATGCCCCACTATTTTTTCTAGAGGCATAAATAGTATGATAGTATACATATAGGACATGGTTCCACATAAAGTACTAGTGAAGATGACACTAAAGGAAGCTTTCATAGGAAAGAAGCCAAATTTCAGTCACTTAAAGATATTTGGAAGTTTGGCATATTGTTATATTCTAGGTGATACACATTCCAAGTTAGATCAGACTATAGAGAAGGGGAACTTTGTGGGGTACACTGAAACTTCAAAGGCATATCAGATATTTATTCTGGGACTAGGAGGATTATAGTCAAACATGATGTTAAGTTCATGGAGGACAAGGCTTTCGGGAGGTCTAAAGATTTTCCACCAGAAGATCAGAGTGAGCAGCCAACAGAAACTTGAAGGATATCTCAACTAAGTCAATGAAAGAAAATCTCAAGTACAGTTACTAGTACAAGCATAGGATTAGGTGGTGAGAGTTCACAAAGTATGGAGAAACTATTGCAACAAGAAATGCATCAAGAAGACATAGAGGTTGATATTCCATCCTCTACAATTGGCAGCAAGAACCATGAGGTTCAACAAAGGGATACTCAGGAGTTTTGGGGGGCTTTTAGGACAAGTACTAGACATTGGAGGCAAACAACCAAATTAAATGATTATGTGGCTTTAGTTAGTCAATTGATAGATAGTGAGCCTTCCAGTTATTAGGAGGTTGTACAACATGCTTGAGGAATATACCTCAATAATGTAGAATGATGTGTGGGAGGTAGTGCCTAGACCAACAGATAGGGTAGTGGTTGGATCGTGCTAGATCTATAAGATCAAGCATGGTGCAAATGGTAGCATCGGGAAATAAAATGAAATGTTCATGGAAAAGGGGTTCCCTTAGAAGAGGGAATAGACTATGAGGAGATATTTTCTCATGTGGCCAGGTATACTTCTATACAAGTTGTGATCTCATTTGTAGCACAAATGAGATGGAAGATCCATCAAATGGATGTCAAGACAACATTCATCAATGGTGAGTTGAAGGAGGAGGTATACATAGATAAACCAAAAGGCTTTGTAGCACATAGAAAAGTGACCCACATGTGTAGATTGAAAAGAGATTGTGTACAATGGGGGATTGTTCAGCTACAGTACATAGCTATAGAGCTACAGGTAGAAGACATTCTGACAAAGGAATTGCAGAAGGCTAAATTCATCTTCTTTAGAGATAAATTGGGTTTCATGCAGTTTAACTTCCTTGCTAAGAGGGAGTGATACTTAGTTAGCTTGGACAACTATTCATCCACTTGCTAAACAATATTAAAGTATTTTTTTCTAGAGGTTAGTGTAGACACAATTATTTAATACATTGTTTGATTCCCCTAGGTAACACCTTGCATTCTATTTTGTTATTGGTTGTTGGGTTATTTTTTATCTCATTCGTTGATTGAGAATTGATCTTGGCCATTGGTTTTCCAACAAGGGTAGTATAAAAAGAGGTCTAGGGGCATTTGGAAAATAAAACATAGACACAAGCTGAAGAAGCATTTAAGTGATAGAAAATGAATTTGTAGTGATAGAAAATAGTCTTGCAGTGTTAGCAAGGGCACAGTGATAGTGTTGGGAGATAGCAGTGGGGAAATATTAGCAAGAGAAATTGGGAGGTTGTTGAATCTCTGCCAGTAAGAGGTAAGGAGTTTTTTGTATCTCTTAATTTGCTGAAGATTAATATATTTCTCATCTATAGTATCGGTTATTGCTCTGGGGTTTTTTCTAGGGACAATTATCCAAAAATATTGTGTTCATTATGTTGCATGTTTCTTTCTGTGTTTTTTTTGGTGAAGTTGCAGTTGTGTTATTTTTTAATATTAGCAGTGAATTAATTTTCAATAGTTAAATAATCTTTATAAGATAGGAGATTAATAATCAATGAATGCAATAGATTTTTCAAAACCTTCTCCTTAAGACAATTTCTCTCATCTCAATCATCAGATAGTTGGATGCTCTTACATTGTAGAATATCCCCACCCATGGAAACCAAAGAAACACTCTTCATTGTAGCAATCTACTTCATTCCAAAGGCACATATTTCAACTAGTACCTTGATACCAAAATGAGAGCATGAAGAGGAAAAAATAAAGATTTTATTCAATTGGATTTTAGTTACATGATTTTGCAATAAAATATCATTGGTTTTTTAAAGCCTTAATTTCTTGTGATTAACTACCTATAAGAATCTAACTTCCCATTATTATAGCATACCTAATTTACTAAATATGCCAACAACTATACTATCTCAAGAAAAATACATTGTTTTTATTTATATGAAGTCCAACGATCATTTGGTCTTTTTCTCCAATTTTCTCTTGGCTCTTTGCATTCAAGAAAAGCCAACTTTGTCTATTTAATATGATGTAAACTTTTTTTTGTGTATAGTAAAGCCAAAGATTAATAAGATTTTTTTGCTACTATTAAAATGAATGTAGTATTTTATGTTGAACCACTATAAAGCTGGTGTTATGTGATTTTTTATCGATATATTTTAATTTCTAATTCTTCATATTCAATTTATTCACACTACATATTTGACAATTCGTATTAGAGCTTGGCATTGAAGCTACTTGGAAATCAGTAAATAATTTCCAAAAAATGTGGAGGAAGAAGATAAATGGACCATTTAGAGAAACTTTTCAAGTAGAACTTTGGTTTATGAAAAGTGAACATTGAGTCTCAACTAATTAAGAAATATCTCTCACTTAATCTAGAAGGGAAAGCTAAGAAACTAAATTCAATGAGTAATTAATAGTGGGAGAAGTTAGATAAAAAGGTACGAGCCACAATTTTTCTTTGTTGTCCAACAAATATTTTAGCTTAGAAGACCTCAAAATATTTATGGAAGAAACTTTTTTCAATGTATAAGATAGATTCAACTTGAAATAAATTTTTCACCATGACGAAGTTGTACAATTTCAAAATGAAGGGTTGATTATGATGAATCACCTTGATAAATTCAATACTCTAATTAGTTATCTTATTTTAGTAAGTATAAATTTAGGTGATGAAATTAAAGCTATCTTGTTGTTGTGTTATCTACTATATAGTTAGGATGGTGTTGTAATGGTGATCAACACTTTAGTATCTGGTAAAGGAAAACTAGTTTTCAATGATGTATCCAACACTCTTCTCAACCAAGATATGAGAAGAAAAAATCAAGTGTCTTCATCAAGTGATACCTTGAATCTGGGCAATAGGGATAGGATACAAGAGAGAGGAAAAACCAATAATAGAGGAAGATCAAAATCTACATGAAAATCAAACTCAAGGGACATAAATGAAGATGGTTCATTTTTGTGGTAAAGTAGGTCACACTAAAAATAATTTCTAGTTTTACAAAAAGGTATAAGAAATATTTAAGGATAGTGAAGCCAACACCACATATGACAAAGATGAATACATTATAGTCTTCTCGATAAGTGACACCACACTAGATTCATGGGTGCTAGATTTTGGTGCCTCTTTCTATGCAACTTCATGTTGGTAGTATTTAAAAAATAATGAAAGTCATCTTTGGTTATTATCTTGGTGATAACAAGGCATGTGAAATAATTGGCAAAGGTGATGTCATGTTATAACTTAAAAATAGCAATAAATGGTTATTAAAATATGTAAGACAATTTCCCATGATAATAAGTTTTATATCTATATGATAACTTTATGCTCAAGGGTATAACATAAATTTCTCTTTTTATACTTGGAAGGCAACCAAGGAAACCCTGTGATTGTAAAAGGAAGAAAATTAGGAAATCTATATGTGCTAGAGAGTAACACTCAAGTGGAAGCTACAATGGAAGTTGTCAACTATTGAATAGAAATTTTTCTTAAGAGGATTAGACATGTATGAACACAATGTGACTTTATATTATATTCAACATGGTCAACTACTAGGCTTAAAAATTATTGATTTTGAGTTTTTTGAGAACCGCCTTTATGGAAAACAAAGGCATACCAGTCAATTAAAGACCATTCATGACAAACTGACAACAACTTTGAAGCTTATTTAGTTGGATGCCTTTGGTCCTATGGAGGTAACCTCCATTGGAGGAAAAAACTATTTCAGTACTTTTCTTCATGATTATACACAAAAAGTATGGAATTATATGCTATATATAAAATCATAGGTATATAGAAAAATTAAACCTTTTAAGCCATTATTAAGAATCAGATTGAGCACAAAATAAAGTGGATTATTAGGGAGAGTTTTTTTCTTTAGAATTTTATATTTTTTGTGTAAATAATGGCATTCAAAGTATTAGAATTATTCCATTCACAACTCAAGAAAATGGTGCAACGAAGATGTTGAATAGAACAATTTTGGAAAGTTCTTGGTGTATGATTTCTAATGCTAGATTGGTAAAAATATTTGGGTAGAGACATGTAATATAATAGCCTATCTAATTAGTTGAGCTACCTCATCTTGACTTGGGAGAAGAATTTATGACAACCATCTATGAGTGTTTGGTTGTGAGGCATTTACTCATGTTCTCAAAGATAATTAAACAAAATTAGATCCTAAATCTAATCACTTCATATTCATTGGTTATGGTTTAGAACAACAAGGTTTTAGGATTTTGGATCTAGTTGAGAAAAAAATTTCAAATATGAGATGTGGTCTCTAGTGAGAAAATATTTCTAGGCTTTAAAATACAAGAGAAATCTGTAAAATAAAATATCCCTTGGGTTGGCATTATGAATGATCACAACGACAATATTTAGGAACATACATCTATTGGTATATGACATTTGTCTAAACAAGGTATGGTTGGGGGAAAATCAATATCATTTCCCTACCCATTATTACTAGAATTAGAGGAGAAATCGATGAATTGAATTTTCCAGACAATTTATTACCTCCTCTATTCTCTCCACACATTGATTTGTAGTTAGTCTCTGTGTACCAACAAGAGAGGTCACTTCTATAAACCATTACACTTGAGAGAATCCATGAAGAAGGAGATCTCAAGAAGTGGCTTATAGCTGCCTATCCATGATGTGCAAGAACCATGTAGATATTATGAATGGTGGCTCTCAAATGAATCCTAAAGAAAGACCCTTGCAAGGTACACCATAGAATGGAGGATTCAAATGATAATATAAAGTAGATCTAAGATGAAATGCAAGATCTAAGATAAAATGATATGAAAGAATGCAAGAAAAGTAGATCTAAGATGAGATGCAAGATCTAATTTGAAATGGTATGAAATAATGAAAACAAAGTAGATCTAAGTTAGATGGATTAAGCTAGATGCAAGAAAGAAAATGACAATGATGATGCAATGCTTCTATATGAAAGATATATGAATGTCATAGCTCCAAGATGCCAAGATTTGCAAGACTCCAAGGTTCCAAGATGCTAAGATGCCAAGACTCTAAGAACCTGCAATAAGATTTCAAGATCTCAAGAAGCTAAGAATTCTATAAGGATGGGGATAATGCAAGATATGGGGAGAGTGACTCGTTTTAAATGAATTTAGAAATGAATAGACAGTCAAGATTAAGAGGCAAAAAGAAATGAGAAATGGTGGAGATTAAATCTTGGTTGATCCATGTGCTTAAGATTCTTTAGAGGCAAAATCAATGCACATGATTAAGAGGCAAAATCATGAGTGATTGAGATAAAGAGGAAAAAGCCTTTTTCATAAGTCAAAAGATTCCATCTCATTGGAAAGTGCACTTTTATTTTTATTTTTAACTTTTAATTTCTTATTTTTAGAAAAGTGGTTTCCACTAAGTAATTAAAAGAGACCTTTTTTAATTAAAAGGGGACATATTCTTTTAATTAAATGTGGCTTAGGTTTTTAATTAATTAAAAGAGAGCATGTTCTATTAATTAAATAAAGTTTAGGATAAAGTGGTCAAACTTTATGATATAATCAAATAAATGATAAAATGATGATTTGATCAAGAAATAAGAGATTAAATAAATATGCAAGATTGATTAAGCACAAGATTTAGTCTAGTATTTAAATTCTAATGTTTAATGTTAGTGTGAAGCTCAAAGTTTACTAGACCATTTTTGGGTGATTACATTTGCCCTCTTTGACTAATGTGTGAGTGATTTGGGAACACATTGAGTCAAAGAATGATGATGTCACTATAACTAAGAAAGATCTGACTCTAAACTTGATCGAACGAAGCATAAAAAGATAACTAATCCCCAACTTGATCAAGTGAGAACTATTGAAGATAAAAAGATACCTGATAAAGATCTGACTTTAAACTTGATCGAATGTTGAAGCACAAAAAGGCAACTAATCCATAACTTGATCGAATGAGAACTAGAAAATATAGCAAGATTCCAATGTACAGTTGAAGCAAAACTAAACATAGAAACAAAGATTGAAAGACAAGACAATAAGAAAGAAGAATCAATTTGTAGCTTTGAAAGATAGGTTATTCTCGCCCCCTTAGGATGGAAATCGAAATGAGGTAGAGGAGATGCAAAAATGAGATAGATTTGATCAAATCAAGATAATATAAGGTTCAAGATGATTGATAAGCACATAAGACCAAGTTTGACCACCAAGTGATGAAAATTTTGCCCCGGTTTGAATAAGGTTGACTAGGAAGGTATAACATTAGTATTAGGTCAAAGAAAATGATTATAGAGAAAATATGATCAATTTTTGCCTCAAAGGATGAAAATATAAGCCTCAAAAGAATAGAAAAATGAACTTGAATTTTAGCTTCAATCCTGAAAATGAATCAATAATGTTGAAAAAGGATGACCAAAGTTGTCTGATAATGATGAAGGAGACCCTCTCCTAACTCATATGCAAACTAGAACATGAACCCTAAAAATGGAAACTACTATGAAGATGCAAAGTGCAACTTGCAAGAGTTAATAAATAGGTCCTTATTTTTATCATTGAGCCTTATTAAGGGACATCAAAAGATCATAAAACCATCACTAACTTCCAAACGCCACTATGAAGATATGAATATGATCTATATATCGGATATAATTTAGGAAACACGCGTAAGCACCAACGCATAAGGACCAAGATGACTTGAAAATGGTTTCCAAATTAATTTTTCAAGTAACGATAAGCATCAAGGCATAAGAGTCCAGGATGACCTAAATGGTTGTTACATAAGAAAACATAATGCAACAGTCAAGGAGATAATTCCAACCTTACCTAAGTGTCTGAATAAAGAAGGTCAAGGTATGTATTGCATTCCAATCATGATGGAGGCTCTTATCACAGACACCCAGTTGATTAGACAAATTAAGATCATTTGAATCACACCACAAGTAGAAATAAAAGAATTAAATATGCCCCATGCCCCTAGTCTTGTAGTTGTAACATCATGGAGAAACCAAGGAGGGAACATCAATGAAAATATTCAATAATAGATAACATACAAAGAAAATATTGTTAAGCACAACTCAGTCAATTTAATTTAAGCATAGTGTAAAAAAGATAAAGATAATCATTGAATCTCTAAGACTCATTCATGTAAGTGAGAAATATCATATAATGCTAGACTACAGACAAACCATCGACTCAAGGTAATATATCAAATAAGTGTTGAGAGATACTGATTGGAGTAGTGTTGAGAAATACTAATGTGAGTTACTAAGAAACACCATCACACAACAAAGGAGAATACAGTTAATGCCCCCTAGCCCTAGATAAAGATCAATCTTAGACCAAGGAGATTGGATATGGAAGTTAAAAAGGGTTCAGAGAGAAAAGCAACAAGCTAGTAGATATAAGCACATAGGTTGCAGGTAGCACCTGTTTCTAGGTTTTACCAAGATAATGATTTTTTCAGGACATTATATGATTTTTATAATTTTTTAGAAAAGAAAAATTCAGGAACATTTTTTAATTTTTAATTTTTTATAGATTACTAGTTCTCAATAAAGACCACATTGGTTTTCCCCCAATCTCTATCAAGGTATAGGACATGATGGATGAATTAGAAAGTGGAGGAAGTAGAAAGATAATGAGGGAGCGGAAAGATAATGTAACTCTTAGGGATAGTCTCATCAAGAGTACCCAAGCTAGGGAAAGAGAAAATATAGCAATGTAATCTCATGAATTGGTGTTGGGTATCATATAGGATAATGACCTAGTGTCATGAAAGTGTGTTTTCCAAAGAGTGGACATGTCAAGAGACTCTTATTAACATTTTTTTTTCTATATATATATATATATATAGTTCTTCATTTTGATCAAGACCAAGGGGTCAATTGGATATGACAGTGATAGGATAACACAATCAAGATAAAGGATGATGGAGATTATGAGTGAATGGTTTGGGATTAGGGAAATAATGCTTAGGAATAATGATGGAAAATTCTGGATAAGCAAGATCATGATTAGGGTAGCATTGATGGAAGAAAGTAAGTAAGTTGATGGAAAGGATATCAGATGGAAGGATATATGATACTCGTCGATAGTTCAACCTTGTTAAGATCAAAGGAGAAACATGAAGTATGGGTGCACATGAAGTAGCTAGTGTGGATGCATTTTGCCCCAACTGTAGAGTGCAAGTTAGAGGAACTACGCATGATGCCTATTTGCTAGGTTTTCATCATGGTATGTGTCCAATGTGCCACACGTAATGTTTTTCACCATAGGATGAATTTATTTATTTTTTCTTTTTCTACCAAGATGCCTTTACCAAGGCACTTTTTATATTTTTTGATTATTTTGTATTTTTCATTTTTTGATGTTGAATTTTTGGAGGAAGTAAAGCCTAATTCTCTTTGGATAAAGCTTCTTTGGAAACATATGCTATAATAGGCCAAGGTTGTTGAGAGGTATGCTCAAGGATGTTGATAATGTAATGATAGGAAAAGATATGGAGGATAAGGTAGATGATGGATAAGGATTTATGTGTAAGATGAAATAAGGGGAATGGAAGGATAGTAAGTAGGTGTAGGATAGTAGATAGGGAATTGAAAGGTTTCTGTAGGATTAGATGGAGATGATGGCAAGATCAACATTGACACACACCTTGAGGGGTAGTGAAAATCTGGAGGAAAAATAAGTTGGCTAGCTTGAGGTTTTGATATAGGAATTGATGCGGATCTTGGGACACAAGGACCCAAAATGGATGAAGGAGAGGATGTAAGATGTTTGGAAGAATATGGAGTGGAAGTCTTTGAAAGATTGAATGTCAACTTTGATTTTTCCTTTATGTCCAATTCCTTTAAGAGAGATTTAGGAATCCACATAGCTTTTGATTTTTCTTTAATTTTAGATGTTTTTTATCGCAATTCTTCAATAATGGATTTAGGAACCCATATTTTCTTTGATTTTTTTTATTTTCTTTGAGGACCCTTGTGGTATTTTAGATATTTCATTTTTCTTTGTAGTCACATGTCGATTAGACAGGACATGGTGATCTTCATATGTAAGTGGATTCTTGTATTTTTTATTCCTATGTTGCACATCCAAATTTATTCCAAAAGACTTGGGAATTGTGGATGAATGAGGATCATATGGCAGGTTTAGATGGATAGATGGATGGTTTCTCAAGGATGCATGTCTTTGTTGATCTTGAGGTAAGCTAGGAGAAAAAAGTATAGTAGATGGACAAACATAAAGTCCTAATATGGATGGAACATTTGAAGGTTTCATCTTTGGGTTATAAGGACCAATGGTAGATTTGTAAAATGAAAATTGATAATGGATAGGGATATCAACATCCATAGAGTGAGAAGCATGGCCAAGGCTTTGATCTGTAAGGTCCATATTTATACCAATAGGCTCATGAGTAGCTTTGATAGGATAAACTTTGATAGGAGTGTTGGATATTGCTAATGCATGGGGAGGTGATTGAGACATTTAATATGTTTAATCACTACATTATTGAATGGGCACTCATACTATTAGCATCTATGTTTTTTCACCGATGTCAACATATGTTTCTGTGAGGAAAATGGGCTCATTATCACAGTGTACTGACACTGTACAGATGTTTTAGATGCTACAAAGATAGATGAGAGTTTAGAAGGGTGTTGTGATTGTATATCCAAGATCTCATCATGTAATGTTTCATATTGGATGAGTTACTAATGTTTTGATGAAGACTAGTCACTGGACTGTGACAACAAGAAATGACAGAGTTAGTCTCTGTGTTTTTGGTATATCTTCTACATGATATAGATTCAAGGTATGTGAGCTTGAAGGATGATAGACAAGGTACTGAAGGATGTTCATTAGTCAGTGAAAGGTACATAATTCTTGGTGACATCATCTGTGGTGTGTGATTTGAAGAAGACCTATTTGGAAGCCAACTTAAGAGATGTAGTGTGTGTTTTTCTTGGTAAACATAAATTAAGGATGTTGGTCCTTAAATATTGTAATGTAATCATTGTATACTTTTTTTAGATATCATGTGTATCTTAGAAAGGGTTTATGTAATTATTTGTAATTAGGAAAGGGTTATGGGATGACCTAATCATGGAAATTGTAATAAGGTATAAATAAGAGGTCTTTTATTTGTAAAAGACATGGATGTAAAAAGGTGATAAAAAAATTATTGTGAAAGTTGTGAGCTTGTGTCTACTGTATGTCTAGTAGAGGTTTACTGATGAACTTCATTGGAACTAATCAAGAAAAGACACTTGCTATCGAAAAGTATAGATATTGTGTATTTTCTTCATATACACTTGTGGTGTGATCAGTGAGTTCTGAAGGTGGATTTCACCTTCTTTGGGAAGTGAACCCTCCCTTTCTTCTTGACTCCTAACAGGGTCTGTCCTCTAACAAGCACTATGTACTGTAATGTTTCAATAAGCTCCCAACATGGCTAAATCTTCTAACAAGGATACTATACTCTTAGGACATCATTTGTGGGTGCTAATTCCCACCGGGTTTTTTTACCTTTAATAGGGTTTCCCCCAAGACCAAAATATTGTGTTATTGTGTTGAGATTTATTATGTTCATTGGATTTGATATTGCCGCTACTTAAATTTTAAAGTTTAATAATCTTATATACAAGTGATTCACCCCCCTCTTAGTTGTTTCGTGGACTCTTATTCCTAACAATTAGTATCAGAGCTTGTGGTCCTTGGAGAGAAAGCTTAACATCTTGATCTGATCTTGGAGATGGAACTCTATAGGAAGTATGGTCCAAAATTTGATCTTGGAAACTTTGACAGTTGGAAGAACAAGATGCAAACTCATTTGCTATGTTTGGACATTGACTATTGGTTGATCATGAAGAATAAGGTGGCTATAAAGACTGAGAGTGATTTTCCATCAGCCGCTGATGATGAAAAGAAGGTATTCTCATACAACATGGTCGCAAGGGAAGCACCGATAAGTGCACTATCTGAAGGTGAGTTTACTAAAGTAAAAGAATTGGATTCAACATATGATATTTGGAGAAGATTAGAAGCTTTATATGAAGGAGAAAAATATACCAAGCAAGTGAAGTTACAGGTTTGGAAAACCAAGATGGAGAAGCTTCAAATGAAGGATGATGAAAGCATTAGGGCTTATGTTCAAAGGGTTATAGAAGTTGTGGCTGGAATAAAAAATTGTCGAGGCACTTATGATGAAGAATAATTTGTTGCGAGGATCCTTAGATCTTTGACACATGTATACAAGTTCAAGGCTATGTCTATTAAAGAGACTATACCCTTAACTCTGAACTTTAGCAGAGAGATGTTGATTGCAAAGCTAACTACTTTGAGGATACTGAAATGGGAGATTCAGTACCTAAAGTGGAATCTACATTCAAGGCATCTGTACACAAGAAAATGTTTGCACTTCTGAGCACCAGTAGTGAAGACCTAAAAGAAGAGCTTGGTGAGTATGCTGAGGAATGGGAACAAATAATGGTAGAGGAAAGAAAGATGGATGAGCTTGTTGCACTAATTGCTAAAGAGAAAAGAAAGGTTAGGGAAAATTTGAAGGCAAGTTACCCTTGAAATTTTTTTCATGCAATAAGGTAGGTCATTTTGCATCTATATGTCCTACAAGAGTTCCTAAGTAAAAACCTAATTTTTTAAAGTTTAAAAGGGATAAAGAATGTTATGCTAGTGAAGGCATTTATGATGATGATTTAGGTTATGAAGAGATTGGATTTGTTTCTATTAGAGATGAACCAGTGCATGAGGAAAATGCTTTAGTATCTCATGTTGACAAGAAAGTTGAATGTATTATAGACACTGGATGTTCACATCATATGACTAGAGATAGAAGAAAATTTGTTAAATTAATGAAGTATGATGGTGGTGTTGTGAGATTTAGAGAAAATCTTCCTAAACCTATCATAGGTGTAGAATCTATTACTTTGGATGGAAAGACTAATACAGATAATGTGTTGCTTGTTGATGGACTGAAACATAACTTGTTGAGTGTTAGATAGCTAATGGATAAAGAGTTTCAATTAAGTTTTTTTAATGGTAAATGTTTTATCATAAGTAAGGCAAGTAAGCTGATTGCAATTGGTACTAAATCTAGAGGTAATGTATTTGAATTAAATACATCTAGAGCCTCTTGTTTTATTGCGAAGGTAGATGACAGTTGGTTATGGCATAGAAGATTTTATCATGTTCATTTAAATGATAACATTGTAAAGGCAAGTATGGATAATGCAATAAGAGATCTGTCAAAGATTGTGAAACCATCTAACACTGGGTAAGTTTACAAAGATGGGGGACCAAAAAGGGGGTATAAGATGCCCCTTTTTTCCTAAAATCACCAAAATTTGAACTTCAACAAGAAATTGAAGATAGTTAGACTCAAAATTTTAAGATGTGACAAAAACAAGAGTTGTAATACTCTGAATCTAGTTCCTAAACTACTAACTTATTTTGAAAATGGTGTAGATTAAGGCCCTCAAAAAGGGGGAGCACAAAAATTTGTCCTATTTTTTGTGAAAAAACATAACATAGCATATGGTGTGCTCCCCCTAAAATGTTAAAAAAAAATTTGAATTTTTTTAATCACTCCACTGAGAAGTTAGCTAACACCACAAAGTTTCTCCTAGAATTTTTTGATAATTTTTTGATGAATGTATAATTTTTGATGAATTTACAACATGCACACATCCTGAAAACATGAAATTTTTGTGTGCTCCCCCTAGAAATCATTTAAAACTAATCAAAAATCAAATTTTCCTTTGTTTTAAAGTGTGTAGAATGGAGTCTAGTTTCTAAAAAGTAACTTGTTGCAAAATTCGATGAACAAGCCAAAATCTATGCCCAAAATACTACACGTAAGTTTTTACAAAACATGGGCATACACACAAAAGAAATTAGAGTTGAAAAACTTAACATAATCAAAATTCAAAATAAATTATATGCTTAGAGAGATAATAGAGAGATCTCCAATATCACGTCGTCTGAATTTTATGTTCTTGAGCCACGAGTTAACCTGACGAGGAGCACACAAAAAAAGATGTCATTTTTTTGTATGTCTACTAGAAAAAATGTCTCAGGCCTATTTGAATCATCCAAGCCTTTGGGTTAGATCTCTAAGGAAAATCCAAGCCTTAGGATTGGTAAATTCCAAGGCGCATGCTCCCTAAAGGGCATGTGCCCTATAAGGAGAGTGCACTACTGAAATATATGACTTCCATAGGGCGTGCACCCAATGAAAGTCATAGATTTCAATAGTGCACTCACCCTATAGGGCGTGCACCCTATTCAAGTCATAGATTTAATAGTGATGATAAATAGTCAGAGTGAGAGGAAGAGAGAGAGAGAGATAGAGGGAGAGAGAGATCTCTCTCTCTCTCTCTCCACTTCTCTCTCTCTCTCTCTCTCTCTCTCTCTCTCTCTCTCTCTTTTCTCCCTTTTTTTTTGTTTTGCATAGGGCACACGCCCTATTTAAGAGTATGCATAACACTTTTTAGTTTTGCAGAGGGTGCACACACTATAGCATGCTCATGCTATGAAAAACTAAAATAAATAGTCTTCTTTGCCAAGAATCTCATGAAAGAGGCCCACTTTTTATGTATGTTGTCTAAGTTTTGTGTGTTATCCGAAAAGTATTCTCTTTTCATGGTGTTGATAGTGACAAAGAATATTCTATCAATTTGCACCATCTTTTTGTATAAAAATCAACATCGAATTGTGAAAGTCAATTATTATCACTGAAATTTATCGATTGAGGTAAGTTTTTTTATTTTTTTACATGTCAAAGGTGAATAAAGAGTGTTTTGGTTTATAATTGGCATGATATAGACTTGTTCAATACATAATTTGATATAATTGTAATAAATTTATGTTATAATTTTTCATATTGTAAGAGGTTTATATTATAAGTTGACTTATTGTTTTACATTTATATTATATTTTTAAAATTGTAATCAATTCATATGTAGAAATCATCATCATGCCAAGGAAATGAACAAAGAATTTAACACCAAAAGAGCATGAAAGAGACAAAGAGAAGAAAAGAGAAAGAATGAGACAACTTCGTGAACAAAAAAAATTAGATACCATACAAGAAGATTTTTCTTTGGATGAGGAACATGAAACACCAATACAAAGTAAGAGAGAATTGGAATTGGAAACAAAAAGACAACGAATGAGAACCTTGCGTGCAACAAGACAATTGAATTATGAAGATGCAGGGACATCATCTATGAGTTCCCAAGTTCAAGATACATCATCATCCAATGTTGGAGGCATACCATTGTCTACTTCCAAAGGTGGAGGCACACCAATGTATCATGTTGAAGGCACACCATTGTCTACTTCCGAAGGTGTGGACACACCCTTATATCATGTTGAAGGCACACCATTGTCTACATCCCAAAGTGGAGGTACACAATTGTATCATGTTGAAGGCACACCATTATCTACATCCCAAGGTGTAGGCACAACATCGTCTCATGTTGAAGGCACACCATTATCTACATCCCAAGGTGTAGACACAACATAATCTCATGTTGAAGGCACTCAAGATGGTATGCAATTCACACATAATGTTTTTGATGCTCCTAGAATTATTTATAGAAAGCAAAAATATTTGATTGATATTGATACTAACATTTTGCAAGCAATGCTTGACAAGATTTCCAAGCGTACTTGTCAAAGAATTGCTAATCGTATTTGGAGATCATTTTTTGAGAATTTAAACATGATAGGAAGATGTTGACTATTTTTTGAAATGATGATAAATCTGAAATTTAGGCCCATCATGAAGATTCTTGGGCTAAGAATGATGGATGAGTCAAGTGAAAAATATATTGTAAAGAATCTAATGACTGCATATGAGAGTGTGGGTTCTACATCATGCATGAAAGATAGTAATGTCACATGACATGTACTTACATCAATGATAGTAAGTACTCAAAATGAAGAAATCTTGACTCATTAGAAAGACAAGAAAAACATTGAAAATAAGTAGAAAGTCTCTAATGAGAGCCCTGGGAAAGCATCAAAGAGTGGAAGATCCAAATAGCAATGAGTTATGGGCATTTTCTGATAGACTACCACAAAAAGATAAAGCAATTGTTGAAGCTTTGAAATCTTTTATCAAATAATTTTGGAAGAATAATACATGGGTATCTCCTAATCAAAGAGATGTTTTAAGAAGGAGGATTGCTAGTCGAATTCATGTTCCACATCCAAAACATTTTTTGGATTCAAATCAGATGCACTTCTTTGTAAAATTTATGCATATGTATCCTCAAACTACAATTAGTCAGAGATATTTTGAAATGTGTAAACCTTTTTATGTGAAGATAAATCACACACACACAACTTCTTGTTGTAGGGTACATATTGAATTTTCTAACCATTTTGAAGTTTATAGGAATATTTGTGTAGATTTGCACTCTAACAATGTTTTGCAGGATTGTAACATAAATGTCCCACCTAGATCTTCAAGGGAATTAATATCTACCATTTTATGTGAAAGAGTGGATGGTCAAAAATTTTATAAGCTCTCATGATTGAATGGTACATGCATAGATTGCAGAGGTTTGTGACATTTTCCAATTTGTCAACATATGGAGAGTATGCATGCAATCGGAATTAAAATAGTGGAATTTGGAAAATATAAGACTGTGACATACAATCTAAAAGATGGAAAAGAGGTTAAAAGATGTGATTTAGTAATTGAAAAAATTCTAGTGTATCAGTTCATGGACATTTTTTTGTAAAAAAATTCTTTATGAGTATGCAAGGCATACACATAGAGCGCGATGGTTGGATATGCAATTCAAGTTGTGCAAGGACACATTCCCACTTGATACCATTATTTTGACTATGGAATTTGTAGAGAATGACACACTAAAACCATAGAATGAGGTGCAAGCAAAGTATTACATCTCTCAACAAGTTGCTATATTTGATCATATAGCATTCATGCATGTACCAGACAGTACAGAGGAGAACAAGAAGATATTGAGGGAGTATCATTTTTATATCAATGATGATCACTCACATTCTACAAAGTTTGTACATAGTTGTTTTAAACTATTATATGGTCATTTGGAAAACAAGGGCATAAAATATCATCGACATATCATATGGTTAGGTAATTGTGCATCACAATTCAAGAATTCTCTGATGTTTTATTGGTTGTGTAGGATGCATAAGATTACTAGAATTCAATATATGTGGAATTTCACAAAGGCCATTCATGGAAAGGGAGGGCATGATGGCACAGGTGCATGTATTAAATGAGCCTTAGCACATGAAGAATTAAAGTACAAAGAGAAAGCAACATTGTTAGATGTGAGATGTATTGTCCAGTGGTGTAATGCTAAAATGGGTCCAGGTAATGAAGGTGAGTCTACAGTTCATATATTATTTTGATTGATGGATGAAACTAACATTGCACCATATGAGGATTGTTGTACATTGATAGGATCAAGTGAGCTACACTCTTTTAGAAGTTGTAATGCAGGTTCATGGAGTATCCACACATGACATATGGCATTCTTTTGTTCATCATGTGTAGATGAAGATTGGGATGGGTGTGAGTTAAAGGAATGGGTTGACAAATGGTATACACATATTTTAAGTCCACTTGCCTCCTATCATTCCCATGAATCACTACAATTGACAGAAATGGAATCACCCATTGACTTTGATCGCTTATTTGATCTAGTACAACCAGGTAAAATTTTCCACATACAAATAATCTCAAATTTAGTACTTTATCATAAATATTCAGTAAACTAATGTCCTCATTATGTTTATATCATTACAAGCCATGTTTTTGTTGTTATTGCACCTGAAGGCAATGAAGAAGGGACACATTATTATTTGTGTCATTGTGTTGAGGCAAAAAAGAAATTGGATCACTCGGTTATCGATGGTGAAGAATTAGAATACCTTATAGGAGCAGTGGTTGTAACTAGTACATGGCTTAGACAATATGCTATGAAGAACCCTAGGTTGTGGTTGTTTGAGGATTGGGAGACATGTAGAAAGATTCTTCATTATTCAAACCTCGTTGTTGCATCAAATGTCCACTTGATCAGATATGGGGGAAGACCGCATAATAAAACTCTTTGGAAGGTTCGTGAGTTAGACCACGAGGCAATACTTGAGACAATAAAGGGTAGGGCAGATCTAATTGATTCATTGGACTAAATGGAGATACAAAATATTGTAACATGTCAAATTTATATAGCACTGTAAATTGGGTGGACTATAAATTGCTCATGCATTACCCCGTATGTATAACAAGAAGTTTGTAAGATTTAATGACAACCTTTCTCTTTTATTTTTTGGGGCAATACCCAAAGGTTTTCTCTACTTGGCTCTTTCCTCCAGTGCTCCTATTGAGCTGAGTTGTAAAAATATTTCTCATTATTAATAAAAAAACTTTATGTTGTTATGCCAATGACTTGTAGGCACATAATACTTGGAAGGTCTTGGAAGAGCCTTAAGGAACCAACTCAATTCAAGGATACACTATCTCATTTACTTTCCAACTTCTCCCTCTCTAAAATGGAAGGTTTAAATTTTGGTTTATCTAGATAGTGTACCCTCCTAGGCCACCTAGTGTACCTAATGCCTCCACCACATCAAAACTCAAACCAGACTTCACACCCTGATCCTAACACCTTAGATCATCTCAACATGGTACATTTTCCATGTTAAAAATAATCCCTCAAACCTATTGTGTATGTTTGGGGAACTTAAGATTTGATTTCTTATATTGTAGATATTTCCATTGTATGGGCATGATACCTAGAAGTGTACGACAAGAACAACATTTTCAATAAAATCACAAGTTTAATCAGCAATCCTTGTGTTCTATGCAGTATCATTAGGATATATTACTTTTGTTTTGTTTTCAAAGTGCAAGATGGAATAGAAATCAATCTAAAACATTCATTAACCAATTGAATGTATTTGGATTCACATTAAACTCCTTGTTCTTTGTGTTTTGGCTGTAGCAAGCTTGACTATGTCAGCAAATGCATTATTTCTTTTGAGGATCTTTATCTTTTCTATGTACATATGATTAGAATAAAGGTTTGGAAGATCAAGTAATAAATTTGGTAGGTGCACTATGTGTTTGAAAGGTTTTGAAGGGTTTTTAGACATGACTATTTCTTCAACAACAACGAATTATACTATTTTTGCTAAGTGTTTTCTTTGTTTTGAAGAGTATTTTGTAATCTATACCCTTTCCATGGACCCAAAGGCCTAGGACCCATGGAAGGATGATTAATAAAATTTTAATATAGTTTTATAATGATCATAATTGCAAATGATTAAAGAATTTGAGTGATCACTGGTTGGAACAGTGTGTTCCTCAAGGGAAATTATGGCTAAGGAGCAGCAGTAGAAGATCGGGCTTCTTAGCATGGTGGTTTTATGATTTGGTTGATCATATATTGGAATATTGATGGTGAATCAATCACCAAGAAGGTTAGAAAGTGCTTGGAGGAGGGAGATTGAAGAAACTCTCAAATCAAGGGTTTAAGAGGGCTAATTTGGGGATTTTGATGTTCCCGAGGTGTTGGGTTGAATTCCTCTTGAATTTAGAGGTTTTATAACATATTGAGAGACTAATGGAATTTTTGGGTCTTGGTGATATAGGTAGCTAGCTGATGCTTTGTAAAATCACCCAATTTTAATGCATTTTGGGGTCACATAGTTAGGACAGTCATACATGGTCCGAAAGAGTCTATAGTAATCTTGTAGTATGTTGTGTTATGGGAAAAAGGGTATCCAAATATATCATTTTTTTTTTCATTCTTTGGGAAAGTATAGAGCTATGGTCCATTTTAATGCTAGACGTGGCTACTAGACAGGGCAATCAGGCCTCTACAGCTGTTTAGTGACTTTTTGCTATTGTGAGTGGGAGATAAGTCTAGAAACTTCAAAATAACCTTAATCAATCCTTATATACATCAAAAAATTCAAATCTATCATTAGTTTGCATTGTGAAGAGTCTTGGTTGGATGGAGTCTTATAAAACCATTGTGCACCTTTGGGAAAAGTGTGGGTTTCTAAGTCAAATTGGAAAACTTAGTTGGTAAATAAGGTCCACTACCCTTTCCTTTGCATCAAATAGAGATAATTTTCACTTAATTTTCAGCGTCTTCTATTGATTTTATTTTCAACTCAATAGATAATTTTATGTCCCTCAAGTGATCAGAACTTGTTGAAATATCTTTTTCACAACCATTCTTCCCATATATCCGAACACTAAAATACATCCCACAGATGTATTTAAACACTAAAAAATCCCCAAACTCAATCGCATGTTGATATACTGAAATTTCCCAGCCGATGCCAAAAACTCAATTCTAGTGCTTGTACTACATGATTGGTGCCAAAACAGGGCTCTCCCAATCACTGAGTGTGACCCCAAATCTAGTCACTATCAAGAACACCAGTAATTTCCTCTAGAAAGATAAATAACAACCAAGGAAAATTCCTCACATCATAGACTAATCCAAATCACATTTTATGCAAATATTTTAATTCACTAGTCTTAGACTCCACTTTGAGTCAAAGTGTCCCTCAAGGTCCAATAGTGAGCCAAGTCGTAGCATGGAACCACCTATTCCAACAGGTTCAAATGGCCAGGTAAATTTTAGTGGCAACCTATTTCTCCACACACTATCGTTCGATCACCACCGATGACTCTGAGCTGAAGTGTCCCTCAAGGTCACTTAAGCATGAAATCAACAACCTTTGTGGGGTCATATCTCAGAGCATGTGTGAGGTAGCATCAATACATTAGGTGCTATGGGACCATGTTGTTGGGGCCTACAAAAGCCTGTCTCAATTTTCATAGATTCAAGTTCATTTAAATTTGGCAAAACATTCTCAGTCAATGTCAAAACTCACAGTATTCCTTAGTTCAAATGGCCAATGTTGCGTATCATTCCAACTATCGCAGCATGGAACCATCTATTCCAATAGCTCCGAATGGCCACATAAACACTAGTGGAAACCTCATTCACCACACACAATTGTTCGATCACCGTGGATGACTCTGAGTTGAAGTGTCCTTCAAGGTCGCTTTAGCATGAAATCAAAAATATTTTTGGGGTCATATCTTAGAGCCCGTGCAAGGTAGGATTGATCTATTAGGTTTTACATGACCGCATTGTCGAGGACTAAAAAAGTCTGTCTCAGTTTTTAGAGATTGAAGTTTGTTTAAATTTGGCAACACATTCTCGGTCAATGTCAGAACTCAAAGTGTTCCTCAGCTCAAATGGCCAATGTTGCATATCCTTCCAACTATCGATCATAGAATAGAACCATCTATTCCAATAGCTCTGAATGGCTGGGTCAACACTAGTGTTAACCTCATTCACCACACATAGTCATTCGATCGCCACCAATGACTACGGGCTGAAGTGACCCTCAAGGTCGCTTCAGCATGAAATTAGTAATCTTTGTGGGCTCATATCTCAAAGCTTGTGTGAGGTAGCATCAATCTATCAAGTGTTACAGGACCGTGTTTCTAGGGCCTACAAAAGCCTATCTCAATTTTTAGAGGTTTAAGTTTGTTTAAATTTGGCAACACATTCTCATTCGATGTCAGAACTCAAAGTGTTCCTTAGTTCAAATGGCCAACATTGCATATCCTTCCAACTGTCGATCGTAGCATGGAACCATCTATTCCAATAGCTTTGAATGGCTAGGTAAATGCTAGTGGAAACCTCATTCACCATGCATAGTCATTCGATCACAACCGATGACTCCAGGATTAAGTGTCCCTCAAGGTTTCTTTAGCATGAAATCAATGATCTTTTTAGGGTCATATCTCAGAGCTCATGTGTGGTAGCATCAATCCATTAGGTGCTATGGGACCATGTTACCAAGGTCTTCAAAAGCCTATCTTAGTTTTCAGAGATTCAAGTTTATTTAAATTTGGCAACACATTCTCGGTCGATGTCAGAACTTAGAGTGTTCCTCAGTTCAAACGGCCAATGTTGCGTATCTTTCCAACCATCGATCATAGCATGGAACCTTCTATTCCAAAAGATCTAAATGGTTAGGTAAATTCTAGTGGCAACCTTGTTCACCACGCACAATCATTCGATCCCCGCCGACAACTTCAGGCTAAAGTGTCCCTCAAGGTCCCTTAAGCATGAAATCAGCGATCTTTGCAGGGTCATATCTCAGAGCTCATGTGAGGTAGGATCAATTCGTAAGGTGCTATGGGACTATGTTGCTGGGGCCTAAAATATCCTATCTCAGCTTTTAGAGATTCAAGTTCATTTAAATTTGGCAACACTTTCTTGGTCCATGTCAGAACTCAAAGTGTTCCTCAGCTCAAATGACCAATGTAGCGTATCCTTCCAACTGTCAGTTGTAGCATTGAACCATCTATTCCAATAGCTCTGAGTGGCTAGGTAAATGCTTGTGGAAATCTCATTTGCCATGCATAGTCATTCAATCACCATCGATGACTCTGAGATGAAGTGTCCCTCAAGGTCACATGAGCATGAAATCAGTGATCTTTGTGGGGTCATAGATTAGAGCTCGTGCAAGGTAGCATCGATCCATCAGGTTCTATAGGACCATGTTGCCAAGGCCTACAAAAGATTGTCTCAGTTTTTAGAGATTCAAGTTCATTTAACAACACATTCTCGGTCGATGTCAGAACTCACAATGTTCCTCAATTCAAATAGCCAACATTGTGTATCCTTCCAACCATCGGTCATAGCATCGAACCATCTATTCTAATAGCTTCAAATGGTTAGGTAAATGCTAGTGGCAACCTCATTTTCCATGCACAGTCATTCGATCCCAACCAATGACTTCAGGCCGAAGTGTCCCTCAAGGTCCCTTAAGTATGAAATCAATGATCTTTGTGGGGTCATATCTCAGAGCTCATGTGAGGTAGCATCGATTTGTCAGGTGCTATGAAGTTGTGTTGTCGATACCTACAATAACCTATCTCAATTTTTAGAGATTCAAGTTTATTTAAATTTGGCAACACATTCTCAATCGATGTCAAAACTCAAAGTGTTCCTCAGTTCAAATAGAAAACCTTGTGTATCCTTCCAACCATCTATTCCAATAGCTCTAAATGGTCAGGTAAATGCTAGTGGCAACCTCATTCACCATGCGCAGTCATTCAATCCCCGCCGACGACTCTAGGCTGAAGTGTCCCTCAAGGTCCCTTAAGCATGAAATCAATGATCTTTATGGGGTCATATCTCAGAGCTCATGTGAGGTAGGATCGATCCATCAGATGCTAAGAGACCATCTTGCTGAGGCCTACAATAGGCTATCTCAGTTACTAGAGATTCAAGTTTGTTTAAATTTGGAAACACATTCTAGGTCGATGTTAGAACTCATAGTGTTCCTTAGTTCAAATAGCCAATGTTGCGTATCTTTCCAACTGTCAGTCGTAGCATGGAACCATCTGTTCCAATAGCTTTGAATGGCTGGGTAAGCACTATTGGCAACCTTGTTCACCATGCATAGTCATTTGAACACCACCGATGACTCCAGGCTGAAGTGTCCCTCAAGGTCCCTTCAACATGAAATCAATGATCTTTGTGGGGTCATATCTTGGAGCTCATGTGAGGTAGCATCAATCTATCAGCTACTGCAGGATCATGATGTCAAGGTCTAAAATAACCTATATCAGTTTTCAAAGATTCAAGTTTGTTAAATTTGGCAACACATTCTCGGTCGATGTCAGAACACATAGTGTTCCTCAATTCAAATAGCCAATGTTACGTATCTTTCCAACCATTGGTCATAGCATCGAATTGTCTATTCCAAAAGCTTTGAATGGTCAGGTAAATGCTACTGGCAACCTCTTTCACCACACACAATCATTCGAATGTCGTCGATGACTCTGGGCTGAAGTGTCCCTCAAGGTCCCTTAAGCATGAAATCAATGATCTTTATGGGGTCATATCTCGGAGCTCATGCGAGGTAGCATCGACTCATCAGGTGCTACAAGACCATGTTGCTGAGGCCTACAATAGCCTGTCTTAGTTTTTTAGAGATTCAAGTTCATTTAAATTTGGAAACACATTCTTGGTCGATGTCAAAACTCATAGTGTTCCTTAATTAAATAGCCAACATTGTGTATGTGATGAAGGGTCCTCCCCTTAATACCAAAAACACATAATAGAAACAGAGAAACAACAACAATATGCAAGAAAAAAAAATTGGCTTCTTATTATCTCCACAAATGTGGAATTACAAACTTTCAGAATTACAATATGCAAAGCCACATGGGCATTCCCTTACAATATTCTATAGGACAAAGCCTCAAATCAATACCTAGATCTACTACCTAGAACTACCCTAGACAACACTACGAGCCTTCTTTATATAGGCATTTTCCACCGCCTGAGAAGGTTCCAGAAATTTAGCCCTTAGGGCTGACCAAACTTAGAATTATTTTATTTTTCAATTCATTACATCAAAGTCAGCTCAAAATAACTTTTGAAACCTGAACAGAAATTTTGAAGGAAAATTATTTTCTGCCATTTCAAGTGACCCAACTTCTGGAGACCATAAGTCATCACCAGTTGACCTGATTGACTATTATAACCCCATTTCAGAAAGGCCACAAAGTGCTCTACAGGCTTGACTCACGCAAGTGCCTGTCACCTAAATTTTTGACCTCATCCGGGGTCTCTAAAGCCTTCAAAACTGAGTTCAAAGTTTCTGTACCCTACTGCCAATACCAAAAATCTTCAATATCTTCAAAACTAAACCTGATCTAGCCATGAAACTTTACTGGCAGGCTGATATGACTGAGATGAACCTCCACATGTAAAATTAGAACATTCTAAGATTTATGACCAACTTACTAAAAATAGAAAGTTTCCATAAATAGCAGCTCTGCACAAGATAGCCCTTATTGAATAAAAAAATATAAATATTTTTGGGTGATGCAAGATTGCTCTTACACCTAGAATGCTCCTACATCAGACACCTAAGGTAATATGAGAAGTGACCCCATCACGTCTCAAGTGTGTAGAGGAAAAACAAGATAGTTAACATCCTCCTTTGTTATCCATGATGAATCTTCAATATGTCATCCTTTCCACTTGACTAGATATTCTTTATATGTCCTATTCCTTGTGCTTCTGCCAACATGACTATCCAGTATGTCCTCAATCTCCTTGATATCTGAACCAGTTGCTGGAAGACTCCACTGTGATGTTGTAACCTCATCTTCAACACCTCCTTTATGATACTCTGTCAAATCTAAAATGTTAACCACTGGTGAAATATTTAGCTCCGTAGGAAATTCTACCTCATATGCATTTCCCGAATCATGCTTCTTCAGTATCCTGCATGGCCCAAAATTTTTCATTTTCAACTTGTTATACGTACCAACTGGAAATCTTTCCTTCCACAAATGAACCATGACTTCATCTCCAACCTGAAATTCCTTATGCCTCCTTTTCTCATCTGCCTTAGCCTTATACTGTGCATTCATCTTGGGAATGTGCTTCCTCACCTCCTCATAGATGTTCTTCAAATGTTCTACAAAATCTTTAGCTTCAGCACTACTTATTTCTCCTTTATCTATCTTTCTCAATTCAGATGCATTTTCGGGACTACTTCCATATACAATCTAGAATGGTGATTTACCAGTGCTCCTGTTGACTAAATTATTGTATGCAAATTCTGCCTTTGGTAAACTCAAATCCCATCCTGTTGGCTTATCTCCAACCAAACATCTCAACAAATATCCCAAACTCCTATTCACCACCTCTGTCTATCGATTAGTTTGTGGATGATGTGATGAACTAAACTTCAAATCTATCTTCAACTTCTTCCACAATGTACACCAGAAATATCCAATGAACTTAGTGTCCCTATCTAAAACTATACCCTTTGGAAAACCATGTAGTCTCACCACTTCTCTAAAAAATAATTCTACTATATGAACAGCGTCATTAGTCTTCTTGCAAGGAACAAAATGTGTCATCTTTGAAAATCTGTCAACTACCACAAAAATTGAATCATGTCCCCATTGTGTCCTTGGTAATCCAAGAACAAAGTCCACACTGATATCCTCCCAAGGCTTCTCTGGTACAGGTAATGGTTGATATAACCCAGTATTCTCTTCACTCCTTTCGCCATCTGACATACTCTATAACTCTGTACAAACTTCTTGACATCTTGCTGCAACTATGGCCAATAATAATTCTCACTAACCAAAGCAAGGGTTTTATCTCGACCAAAATGTCTAGCCAATCCTCTACTATGCTTCTCCTTGATGAGCTTCTCCCTCATAGAACTTCTTGGAATGCACAACTGACTCCCTTTGAATAGCATATCATCCTAAATGATAAAATCTAGCCACTTCATTCTATCTAGAGTAACAGGTTCTTTACAAGCTTTCCAAGCTTCACCAAAATCAGGATCCTCTGGATACAAATTCTTGAGTTCCTTGAATTCAACCACCTCAATTTGCATCTCTATCAGCATTAGTTGCCTTCTGCTAAGAGCATCTGCAACCCTATTAGACTTTCCACTCTTGTGTTTCAAAACAAATGTGTAACTCTGCAAAAACTCAACCCATTTCAAATGCCTTTGATTCAACTTTCCTTGACTATTCAAATATTGCAAAGCTTGATAATCAGTATACAAAACAAACTCCTTAGGAAGTAGATAGTGTCTCCACTTCTTCAATGCCTGAACTATAGCATAAAATTTCTGATCATAAACAAAATACTTTCTCTTGGCATCATTTAACTTCTCACTAAAATAAGAAATAGGTTTACCTTCATGGCTCATAATAGCTCCTATTGTAGTACCACTAGCATCACAGTCTACTTGAAACACCTTATTAAAATCTGGAACTGATAAAATAGGCTATTTTGTAACTTTCTGTTTCAACAGTTTAAAACTCTTATCTACCCCATTAGTCCACTTGAACTCTTTTCTATCCCCTCTCATTATTTTAGTCAAGGGTCTACAAATACTACTAAAATTTCTAATAAACTTTCTGTAAAAGCTAGCCAAACCATGAAAAGATCTTACCTCAGTAGCACTCCTTGGAGTAGGCCATTCAAGGATAGCCTGTACTTTCTCTAGGTCCATTTTTAGACCTTCTGTTGAAACTACAAATCCCAAATACACTAACTCTTTCTTCACAAAATTGCACTTCTTCAGATTAATCAACAATTTCTCATCTCTCAGCTTCTCAAACACCATATGAATATGCATCATATGTTCCTCCAATGTCTTGCTAAAGATCAAAATATCATCTAGGTAAACAATGACAAACTTACCCAGAAACTCTTTCAGAACCTCGTTCATGAGCCGCATGAAAGTGCTCGGTGCATTGGTTAGCCCAAAAGGCATGACTAACCACTCATACAGTCCTTCCTTTGTCTTGAAGGCAGTCTTCCATTCATCTCTTTCTCTAATTTGAATCTGGTGATATCTACTCTTCAGATCTATCTTTGAGAAATACACAACTCCACTCAAACAGTCCATAATATCATCTATTCGTGGCAATGGAAACCTATATTTGATTATGATCTTGTTTATTGCTCTAGAATCTATACACATTCTCCATTCTCCATTCTTCTTTGGTGCTAATACCGCTGGTATGGTGCAGGGACTCAGGCTCTCTCGAATCAACCCCTTCTGCAATAAATCATGTACTTGTCTATTCAACTCTTCACTTTCTACTGGTGTCATTCTATGTGCTGCCTTGTTTGGAAAACTGGCTCCTAGAATCAAATCCATCTAATGACTGATCTTCCTTACTAGTGGTAATCTATCAGGTACATTATCAGATACAATATCTTGAAACTCATTCAAAAAATCTGCAACCTCTACAGGTACATCCTCTTCTTCCTCTTTACCATCTTTTGGAATTAAAGAAAAACACATATGCTCATGCCTCATACCATCTAGGAATTTTCTTCCATCAACAAATGTTATTCTTGCATTACCACATACCTTTTCTTCAATCTCCTTCAATGGCTTTAGCTTATGTCACACTCCATCCTTTGTTAGGGTATTTGCACTATCATCATGTACAACACATCTGTCAAACTACCATGGTCTACCCAACAACATATGACATGCATCTATAGATATGATATCACATAGTACCTCATCTTGGTACCCGCTGATCTTGAACTTTACTAGGCACTGTTCACTGACCATGACCTTGTGGTCATCCTACACCTAGGCAATCCGTTATGGATGTGGGTGTTTCTGTCTCTTGAGCTTCAACTTTGTCACCATCTCTTCAGACACCAAATTTTTAGTGCTTCCACTATCAATAATCACATCACAACATTTACCCTCACACTTGCATCTAGTGCAAAATAGGCTCCTCCTTTGTTCAGGTTCATTCTCACCACTCAGCAGGACTCTTCTGTTAATCAACATTTCTCCTCTTTCAGCATCTTCAGAATTTGAGGATCTGGGATCTTCATCTACATGTGCCACTCTAGCCTGGCCTTCATTCCTTCTATCCATCCTTCCTTGGAATTGAGGACATTCAAATGCCCTATGACCTTCTTCTCCACAATTAAAGCATGTTCCACGGAAGCCTCCTCTTCTTGAACCTTGTCCTCTTCCTCTTTCTCTCTGATCTCTATTATTTTGATCTTGGAAATGATTGGAATTGTTTCCTCTCTGATTTTAACTACTACTAGCCTCATCCTTCTATTTTGGATCTTCATTTTAGCCTCCATATGATCATCCACCAGATCGTCCACCACAACCTTTTTCATTTTGTCTGCTCTCGAACTTCTTGTTCAATTTTTCCTCTACTTTTAGGGAAAACTGGTATGCTTCTTCAATACTATTCATTCGAACCAGATTCAGCTCCTCCTGAATGCTCAGCCTTAACCCATTAAGGTAATGGGAAACTTTCTCCTTGTCAGCTTCTATATGGCCTATTCTAATGAGGATTCGATAGAACTCCTTTGTATACTCCTGAACACATCATCCCGCTTGCTTCAAAATTTACATTTTCTTTAGTAGGTCAAGCTCATAATGAATAGGGATGAACTGTCGCTTCAATTCATCCACCATCCGATCCCATCTTGTGATTTTATCTTTCCCTCTTCTATTTTTCTCGATTTGAATCTCTTGCCACCAGATCTTTGCATGACCTTTCAGTCTGGCCTTCATGAATTTGACCCTATAAGGATCCTCAATATCTTCATACTCAAAATATTCTTCGCATTCATTGATCCAGTCAATCAACTCCTCTGGGTTAAGATTTCTTGAAAATGTAGGAACCTCAATCTTAGGTCTTTTTTCGATCTTGGAAATGGGCTTGAAAAAGCCTTTCTTCTTCTCGATTCAAAATTTCACTTTTTTCTTCTTTTTGATCATCATTTCCTTCTTTGGCTTCATCCTCACTTTCATCTCTGACATTAAGATTCATTCCTCTGCGAATCTCTTCTTGCAATGCTCGCACTTGTCTCTGGAGTGCTCTAACCTTAGGTGTTACAACACCAACTCTTCCACCACATTCCCTTAGTGGAGGCATTTTTGTGATGTGTGCTGAAACACTAACCACGGTCCTGGTGCAAACTGCCTCACAGTTGATGATCTGTTTACACAGAAACCCTAACCCATGATCTTGGTGCAAACTACCTCACAATCGATGATCTATTTACACACTCAGGAACTCCTACTCTGATACCACTTAATGAAGGGTGCTCCCCTTAATACCACACACACATAATAGAAATAGAGAAACAACAACAATATGCAAGAACAAAAAATTGGCTTCTTAGTATCTCCACAAATGTGGAATTAAAAACTTTTAGAATTACAATATGCAAAGCCACATGGGCATTCCCTTACAATATTTTGTAGGACAAAGCCTCAAATCAATACCCAGATCTACTACCCAGAACTGCCCTAGAAAACACAACGGGCCTTCTTTATATAGGCATTTTCCACCGCCCGAGAAGATTCCAAAAATTTAGCCCTTAGGGCCGACCAAACTTAGAATTATTTTATTTTTCAATTTATTACATCAAAGTCAGCTCAAAATAACTTTTGAAACCCAAACAAAAATTTTGAAAGAAAATTATTGTCTTCCATTTCAAGTGACTTGACTTCCAGAGACCATAAGTCATCACCAGTTGGCCTGATTGACTATTATAACCCCATTTCAGAAAGGTCACAAAGCACTCTACAAACTTAACTAGCATAAGTGCCTATCACCCAAATTTTTGACCTCATCTCGGGCCTCTAAAGCCTTCACAAATGAGTTCAAAGTTGTACACTGCTGCCAATACCGAAAATCTTCAATATCTTCAAAACTAGACCTGATCTAGCCATGAAACTTTACTGGCAGGCTGATATGACTGAGATGAACCTCCACATGTAAAATCAAAACATTCTGAGATTTATGACCAACTTACTAAAAATAGCAAGTTTTCATAAATAGCAGCTCTGCACAAGATAGCCCTTATTGAATACAAAAACATAAACATTTTTGGGTGATGCAAGATTGCTCTTACACCCAAACACATAACAGAAACAAAGAAACGACAACAATATGCAAAAACAAAAAATTGGCTTCTTATTATCTCCACAAATGTGGAATTACAAACTTTCAGAATTACAATATGCAAAGCCACATGGGCATTCCCTTACAATATTCTATAGGACAAAGCCTCAAATCAATACCCAGATCTACTACCCAAAATTGCCCTAGACAACACTATGGGCCTTCTTTATATAGGCATTTTCCACCGGCCGAGAAGGTTCCAAAAATTTAGCCCTTAGGGCCGACCAAACTTGGAATTATTTTATTTTTCAATTTATTACATCAAAGTCGGCTCAAAATAACTTTTGAAACTCGAACAAAAATTTTGAAGGAAAATTATTTTCTGCTATTTCAAGTGACCCGACTTTCAGAGACCATAAGTCATCATCAGTTGACCTGATTGACTATTATAACCCCATTTCGGAAAGGCCACGAAGCGTTCTACAGGCTCAACTAGTGCAAGCGCCTGTCACCCAAATTTTTGACCTCATCCAGGGCCTCTAAAGCCTTCAAAATTGAGTTCAAAGTTTCTGTACCCTGCTGCCAATACTGAAAATCTTCAATATCTTCAAAACTAGACCTGATCTAGCCATGAAACTTTACTAGCAGGCTGATATGACTGAGATGAACCTCCACATGTAAAATCAGAACATTTCAAGATTTATGACCAACTTACTAAAAATAGCAAGTTTCCACAAATAGCAGCTCTGCACAAGATAGCCCTTATTGAATATAAAAACATAAATATTTTTGGGTGATGCAAGATTGCTCTTAGACCCAAACACATAACAGAAATAGAGAAACAACATCAATATGCAAGAACACAAAATTGGCTTCTTATTATCTCCACAAATGTGGAATTAAAAACTTTTAGAATTACCATATGCAAAGCCACATGGGCATTCCCTTACAATATTGTGTAGGACAAAGCCTCAAATCAATACCCAGATCTACTACCCAAAACTGCCCTAGACAACACTATGGGCCTTCTTTATATAGACATTTTCCACTACCCGAGAAGGTACCAAAAATTTAGCCCTTAGTGCCGACCAAACTTAGAATTATTTTATTTTTCAATTTATTACATAAAATTTGGCTCAAAATAACTTTTGAAACCCTAACAAAAATTTTGAAGGAAAATTATTTTCCGCCATTTCTAGTGACCTGACTTCCAGAGACCATAAGTCATCACCAGTTGACCCGATTAACTATTATAACCCCATTTTGGAAAGCCCGCGAAGCACTCTACAGGCTTGACTTGCGCAAGTGCTTGTCACCCAAATTTTTGACCTCATCCAGGGCATCTAAAGCCTTTAAAAATGAGTTCAAAGTTTCTGTACCCTGCTGCCAATACCGAAAATCTTCAATATCTTCAAAACTAGACCTAATCTAGCCATGAAACTTTATTGGTAGGCTAATATGACTGAGATGAACCTCCACATGTAAAATCAAAACATTTCGAGATTTATGACCAAGTTACTAAAAACAACAAGTTTCCATAAATAGCAGCTCTGCACAAGATAGCCCTTATTGAATAAAAAAACATAAATATTTTTGGGTGATGCAAGATTGCTCTTACACCCAAACACATAACAAAAATAGAGAAACAACAACAATATGCAAGAACACAAAATTGGCTTCTTATTATCTCCACAAATGTGGAATTACAAACTTTTAGAATTACAATATGCAAAGCCACATGGGCATTCCCTTACAATATTATGTAGGACAAAGCCTCAAATCAATACCCAGATCTACTACCCAAAACTGCCCTAGACAACACTATGGGCCTTCTTTATATAGGCATTTTCCATCGCGCAAGAAGGTACCAGAAATTTATCCCTTAGGGCCGACCAAACTTAGAATTATTTTATTTTTCAATTTATTACATCAAAGTCAGCTCAAAATAACTTTTGAAACCCGAACAGAAATTTTGAAAGAAAATTATTTTTTGCCATTTCAAGTGATCCGACTTCCGAAAACCATAAGTTATCACCAGTTGACCCGATTGACTATTATAACCCCATTTCGGAAAGGCCACGAAGTGCTCTAGAGGCTTAATTCATGCAAGTGCCTGTCACCCAAAATTTTGACCTCATTCGGGCCCTCTAAAGCCTTCAAATCTAAGTTCAAAGTTTTTGTACCCTGCTGCCAATACCAAAAATCTTCAATATCTTCAAAACTAGACCTGATCTAGCCATGAAACTTTACTGACAGGCTGATATGACTGAGATGAACCTCCACATGTAAAATCAGAACATTCTGAGATTTATGACCAACTTAATAAAAATAGCAAGTTTCCCTAATATAACAGCTCTGCACAAGATAGCCCTTATTGTATACAAAAACATAAATATTTTTGGGTGATGCAAGATTGCTCTTACACCCAAACACATAATAAAAATAGAGAAACAACAACAATATGCAAGAACAGAAAATTGGCTTCTTATTATCTCCACAAATGTGGAATTACAAACTTTTAGAATTACAATATGCAAAGCCACATGGGCATTCCCTTACAATATTCTGTAGAACAAAGCCTCAAATCAATACCTAGATCTACTACCTAGAACTACCCTAGACAACACTACGAGCATTCTTTATATAGGCATTTTCCACCGCCTAAGAAGGTACCAGAAATTTAGCCCTTAGGGCCGACCAAACTTAGAATTATTTTATTTTTCAATTTATTACATCAAAGTCGGCTCAAAATAACTTTTGAAACCCGAACAAAAATTTTGAAGGAAAATTGTTTTCCACCATTTCAAGTGACCCGACTTCCAGAGACCATAAGTCATCACCAGTTCACCCGATTGACTATTAGAACCCCATTTCAGAAAGGCCACGAAGCACTCTATAGGCTTGACTCAAAAAAGTGCTTGTCACCCAAATTTTTGACCTCATCCGGGGCCTCTAAAGCCTTCAAAACTGAGTTCAAAGTTTTTGTACCCTATTGCCAATACCGAAAATCTTCAATATCTTCAAAACTAGACTTGATCTAACCATGAAACTTTACTGGCAGGCTAATATGACTAAGATGAACCTCCACATGTAAAATCAGAACATTCTGAGATTTATGACCAACTTACTAAAAATAGAAAGTTTCCATAAATAGCAGCTCTACACAAGATAGCCCTTATTGAATAAAAAAACATAAATATTTTTGGGTGATGCAAGATTGCCTTTACACCCAAACACATAACAGAAACAAAGAAACAACAACAATATGTAAGAAGAAAAAATTGGCTTCTTATTATCTCCACAAATGTGGAATTAAAAACTTTCAGAATTACAATATGAAAAGCCACATGGGCATTCCCTTACAATATTGTGTAGGAGAAAGCCTCAAATCAATACCCAAATCTACTACCCAGAACTGCCCTAGACAACACTACAGGCCTTCTTTATATAGGCATTTTCCACTGCCCGAGAAGGTTCCAAAAATTTAGCCCTTAGGGCTGACCAAACTTAGAATTATTTTATTTTTCAATTTATTACATCAAAGTCGGCTCAAAATAACTTTTGAAACCTGAATAGAAATTTTGAAGGAAAATTATTTTCCAACATTTCAAGTGACCCAACTTTCAGAGACCATAAGTCATCACTAGTTGACCTGATTGACTATTATAACCCCATTTCGAAAAGGCCATGAAGTTCTCTATAGGCTTAGGTAGCGCAAGCACCTGTCACCCAAATTTTTGACCTCATTCTGGGCATCTAAAGCCTTCAAAACTGAGTTCAAAGTTTTTGTACCTTGCTGCCAATACCAAAAATCTTCAATATCTTCAAAACTAGACCTGATCTAACCATGAACCTCCACATGTAAAAACATAACATTCTGAAATTTATGACCAACTTACTAAAAATAGCAAGTTTCCATAAATAGCAGCTCTGCACAAGATAACCCTTATTGAATACAAAAACATAAATATTTTTGGGTGATGCAAGATTGCTCTTACACCCAAACACATAATAGAAATAGAGAAACAACAACAATATGCAAGAACAAAAAATTGGCTTCTTATTATCTCCACAAATATGGAATTACAAACTTTCAGAATTACAATATGCAAAGCCACATGGGCATTCCCTTACAATATTGTGTAGGACAAAGCCTCAGATCTACTACCCAGAACTGCCCTAGACAACACTATGGGCCTTCTTTATATAGGCATTTTCCACCATCCGAGAAGGTTCCAGAAATTTAGCCCTTAGGGCCGACCAAACTTAGAATTATTTTATTTTTTAATTTATTACATCAAAGTCGGCACAAAATAACTTTTGAAACCCGAATAAAAATTTTCAAAGAAAATTATTTTCTGTTAGTTCAAGTGACCCAACTTCCAGGGACCATAAGTCATCACCAGTTGACCAAATTGACTATTATAACACCATTTCAGAAAGCCCATGAAGCGCTCTACAGGCTTGACTTGCGCAAGCACCTGTCACCCAAATTTTTGACCTCATCTGGGGCCTCTAAAGCCTTCAAAACTAAGTTCAAAGTTTCTGTACCCTACTGCCAATACTGAAAATCTTCAATATCTTCAAAACTAGACCTGATCTAGCCATGAAACTTTACTGGTAGGCTGATATGACTGAGATGAACCTCCACATGTAAAATCAGAATATTTTGAGATTTATGACCAACTTACTAAAAATAGCAAGTTTCCATAAATAGCAGCTCTGCACAAGATAGCCCTTATTGAATACAAAAACATAAATATTTTTGGGTGATGCAAGATTGCTCTTACACCCAGAATGCTCTTGCATCAGTATGTTTCCAACCATCAGTCGTAGCCTCGAACCGTCTATTCCAAAAGCTTTGAATGGCTGCGGAAACACTACTAGCAAGCTAATTCACCACGCACAATCATTCGAATGCCACCGATGACTCCTGGTCAAAGTGTCCCTCAAGGTCCCTTCAGCATGAAATCAGCGATCTTTGTGGGGTCATATCTTGGAGCTCATGTGAGGTAGCATCAATCTGTCAGATACTACAGGATCATGTTGCCGAGATCTAAAATAACGTATCTCATTTTTTAGAGATTCAAGTTCATTTAAATTTGGCAACACATTATCGGTCGATGTCAGAACTCACAGTGTTCCTCAGTTCAAATGGCCAATGTTGCATATCTTTCCAATCATCGATTATAGCATCAAACTATCTATTCCAATAGCTCCAAATTGTCGGGTAAATGCTACTGGAAACCTCGTTCACCACACACAATCGTTCGAACACCACCGATGACTCTGGGCCAAAGTTTCCCTCAAGGTCCCTTAAGCATGAAATTGGTGATCTTTAGGGGGTGATATATCAGAGCTCATGCAAGGTATCATCCATCCATCAGGTGCTACGGGACTGTGTTACCAAGGCCTACAATATTCTATCTCAGGTTTTAGAGATTCAAGTTCATTTAAATTTGGCGACACATTCTCGGTCGATGTCAGAACTCATAGTGTTCCTGAATTCAAATGGCCAACGTTGTGTATCTTTCCAACCGTCAATCATAGCATCGAACCATCTATTCCAACAAGTTTGAATGGCTAGGTAAATAGTACTGACAACTTTTTTTGGCACACACGGTCATTCGAATGCCGCTGACCACTGTGTGGCGAGCAGTAGGATGAGTGCAAATATGTATTTAGATGCAAAAGGGCTTATGGTCCACTTTGAAATTTGATCATGTATTTGGATCATGGAATGTTATTTGGATTATATAATACTAAGCATCTTGATGGTGTTCCTATCTTCCAAGGGGTGGTTCAAAATACCATGGGTATCAATAACCTGATACCTCAAGTACTTATAATCAATATGCCCGGCAAACAAAGACTTAGTAGTAAAAGAATAAGGTTGCACATCCACATCCACCCTAGTAATCTTATTAATAAAAGAACTCTTGCCAACATTAGGGTACCCATAGATCAAAATAGGCTTAGTATTGGGGTCAATAGATGACAACCTTGCCATATGATGTCTGACATGTTCAAGGTCATGTCTTTATATTGTGACTATCCCGTAGAATAGGGAACACACCGATGAATATAAATGTTTGATTCCACATGATCTTGGATAGGTTGTGACATATAAATATTTCCTTATATTATATTTATAGATTTATACATTCATTTCATTACTTTTATTATTATTACAGTCAAGGAATTGACTGTTATTAAGGACGGTGACTCGCATTTGTAGCACAGTTAGCAAGTTAAAGGTTTGAATCCTCCATAATATGTAAGGCACTCCCACCTCTATGTTAACTATGGTTTGGTGGGAGAGTTTCATTAATGTATTGTATGTATTAGATCTATCTTTGAATGTAGAGAAGTTGAATACAAGGTGAGAAGGGACAATCTCCCGAGTTGGTGAAATCATAGTGAAAGGAGTTGAAGGTAAGCACCAGTCATGGCTGGAAGTGACCCGATGATTGGAGAGGGTAGATGATAGATGGGAAGGTCCTTTGGGATGTATTAGAAGGTGTTGGGACCAGTGTTGAGGTTGGGTGTTGCAAGGAAGGGTATTTTCTACAAAACCCTTGGTTTGTAGCCCAAATAGTGAGGGTTTATTGAATGAGAGTGTGGATGGGTGAGTATGGGAAAAATAAGTTGAAAATTGGTTGTATTTTATCCTTTATCAAGGCTATTTTGGGTTTTTGAGTGCTGGAATTGATTGGTTCTAGGAGTTGCTTTGTTAGGTGAGGCTAATTAGGCATAGTTGAAGGGTTAGGGGGTGGAGGAAGTCTTCACCAGTCAAAGAGTTAAAGTCTAAGATTGATATCAGTTTATTAACTCTAAAAAGGGTACTAGAAAATGTAAAAACATTTCTAGGTTTTTTGGGGAGTTTGAGAGAAAATTGCTGATTTCAGTGTTGGAAGGACTATTAGGCAAGCCTAGAAGGGCTATAGAAGAGGAAGGGTGAAAGATGAGTTGATTGGATTGAATGGGAAGTTGGAACATGGAAAATGTAGCATGATGATCTAAGGTGTTAGGATCAGCATGTGAAGTCTAGTTTGAGTTTTGGTGTGGTGGAGGCACTAGGTGCACTAGGTGGCCTAGGATACAGTTGATGCTAGAAGGAATTGGAACAAGGAAACAAGGAAGTGAATTTGAGTAGTATGGTTGTGGGAATGACTTACAAAGTTAGAGAACTCAACTAGACCCTTGAGTGAGGTTAATTCCTTGAGTGGATTCCAAGTTGTTTGTAGAATCCTTGAGTTGAGTTAGTCTCCTTAGGGTGACAGTAACAATATACATTGATAAACATACAAGCATAACTATAAGGCATAGGAAATTTACAAAGCATAAGACATCCACATAAACATAAATTAGTATACATCAATATACCAAACACATGAATTGCATACATAAAACATAAAAAATATATATTCCTAGGGCATGAAGCCAAATATATATGTCCAATAATGTCATACATTGAATATATTCAATACAATTAAACTAGCTTCCTCAAATCCAAATGGATGTACAACGTATCACTTATACAATATGTTAGTGCTCAAATCTACAGATTATCAACTACTCCTATAATCCCAATGGACATAATCTAGCAAGATGCAAACACTAAGGTAATAAGGTTAGGAAACCTTCTTCACTTCGAGTATGAATACTTGGGCAGGTGTACCTATTCCAATTCACGGTTTTGACTGAGCTCTGAATTGTGAACTAGCTCCTTCACTTTTCTATCCTCGCTTCCAAACTCAACTCAATAATATGAGAGAACTCTAAGTATGGCCCATATTATCTTGATACATAATATTATGATGGAAATCATGAAAGCAATAACATGAAACAATGGCTTAAGGATATTCATCCTTCTTCCTTTTAGAGTTGAACTCAAGGAAGGTTAACCTCATTCAGTGCTTCTACAAAGCATTACAAAGCATATCTATGAACTTGTCACAGAATGATTCAGGTTTGTGATTGTACAAATAAAATAAAATGAAACAGTTATTTAGATTTAGGGTGGCAAATCAGTGTAAATAGATTTGAAACCAGTACCTTATCCACTTGGGTGATAGAGTCATACCCTACCTCTGCATATAACTATCAAAACTAATTTCTTGAAACTCAAATGACATGCCTAACATACCATCCTTTTAATTCATACTACTGCTATCAAATTCATACATGGATTAGTTGTTCCCAGAGATCTCCCCTAAGATTGTACTCTTTCCTTGAAAGAAACTTAAGCTTAACCCCTATATTCACCTTGTGAATAATGCATTTAAGAAAGCCTTGCAATTTAAATACATAAGAAAACTAACACACTCCATACACAAAGACAACAAAATAGTAGTAACAGAGCCTCAATGTTTTGTATTAATGGTCAAAATGCATAGATACAGTATCCTCTCACTTTTTGAAAATAAGGTTTTGTATTTAGAACCTTTCTTACAGAGTATTTTCAACCACCCCCTTGAAAGAAACTTAGACTTGCTACTTATACCAATCAACCATATTGGAATCCTCGAAAGGATGCAACAAGCTTCAGATGGCTGTTAAAAGGTCTTGCACTAAAAACAAGATTACAAACAGAGAAATTTGTTTGCAACAACAAATTACAAATATCTATTTCCAACAATTCCGCGGGTGGCATCTTTGTCTAAAGATATTTCAGAGAAATTGCTAAATTCGTTGCATGAATGATGACCGCCATCCGGCTAATTTACATCATCCTCTATTTGAAACTATTCTTCCTCCAATTCTGTATCAGGTTCCATGTGTAATTCAATTTTGGCCAAGTGTCACATTTGTGTCTATGATAACTTTCTTGACATCTTTGTCCTTTTTCACTTTGATCTTCAAGGGTTTGTAGTACTAACACCTGCCGCTTCTTCACCTAATTGCCCTTTCTTCTGAATCTTCTGATAGATATGTGGATTCCCAAGTCATGTAGGTTTCTTCACTTGGCCAATGAAAGGCAAGGACCTCATCTTTCTTTGGGGACAACTTTTCCCACTCAACAACCAACTGGTGAACCTCTATTCTTACATTAGCAAAGTATATCCTAGCATCCTAAAGGAGTTCAATAAAGTGTATGAATGGGGTATTATCATCTGTACATAGAATGGAATTTACTTTAGTCAGTACTTGTCTATCTATTCACTCCACCCATTGATCTTTATCCTTGATTACCCCATCTGCCTTAATAAGACTAGGGAAAATTTGGAAATCATCCTGGAAATATCTTGTCCTTAAGATTTTTGACCTTCTTCTTATACTCTCCCTATTTAGCTCAAAATCAAAAAGATCCTTGACAAACCTATAAGTATTTGCTAGCTCAATATTTACAACACATTTATCCTTATTTTGATCAAACCATGACCTCAGACTATCTTTTCTTGCAGACCACCTTTCCAAAATTTTGTCCACAGTAGCCACCTCTTTCTGAAAAATTGCTAAGACATCTGCCAATTGTTTTGCAGATTTGTATATTTCTTTAGGCCTCACCTTTGCAAAAAAATGTGACACAACATCTTTTATCTTCTCACCTAACCTATCCTTTACTTTTTGATCAATATCCTCTTCATCTATGGAAGGAGGAAAAGGGGAAGGGGGAAGTTCAATAATAGGGCTTGATAAAGAAGGCCCAGTAGAGGAGGAAGTTATCTGAATTTTCTTTGATAATTGTATTGGGAAATGTTCTCCCAATTTATTTCTTAAATCTACAATCAGAATATCTCTCTCAAGAATCCCCTGTTTCATCTCACCATAAACCTTCAAATCTGTTTCCATTTTTGCAGTGAGCTCTTCCTTCTCTTTAGCTTCCTTTTCTGCTACTTTTGTTGTTAATTGTGTCGTGGCCATTACCATGCCTGATGCTTCCACCAAATAAGTATCAGTAACTCTTCTTACAATTAGACTCCCTGAGAGGTCATCTTTGACAATTTGTTTTCCTTTGTCACTTTCATTCTTTCTTAAAGACCACATTACCAACGCTTGATGATTATCACTGAAAGTGACTCCTTTAACAGCCTGTTCTGCTTCCTCTAGAGTTCTATGGAGAGGAGTGGTCTATTTTATGACTACATCAAACACTACTGCATGATCTATATCCCATTCTAGGAGGATTAGTACTCCTGACACCTTTACCATATCTCTTCCTTATTCTGGAGTGATTTGTTTAAACTTTGCAATCATCTCTATTTTCACTTCTTCCTCTATGACTTGTAGATCCTTCTCTGAATTCTCTTCATGTCTCTTCTCACAGATTTCTTGAAATTGTTTGATGTTTAATTTCCAAAGAAATTGCATAAAGGCCCTAGTTTTAACAAAAGTGTCATCAACCAAAAACTCTTCACAAGCTTACTTGATTATAGGGTCCAATTCTGTACCTGCCAATTCCCCTGCTATTAAATCCAACTTGGGTTCTTCTGGTAGCTATGGCACTCCCTCATTTACTTCTTCATAAGTCATAAAGATTTGACCTAGAGCATCTACTTGCTGTACTTGTTCTGCAATCTCTTGGTCATCAAAAATTCTTAGAGGAGACTGTGATGGGGAGTACTCCTTTTCAACATGAGCAGGTCTTTCTTCCAACCTTTGCCTTTTTGATGGGGGTAGAGAATCAATTATATCCTCAAAAGTTTGAGGATGAGGAGAATCGGGGATCTCCACAATCTCCTTTTGTTTTCCAACCTGTTGTGAGGTTGATGGGATATCCCTTTTATCCTTTTGCTTTTGCTGGCTCTATTTTGGTATCACCACATTGTAACCAGTCTTCTTTTACACCATGTACCTCCCCGAGGGTAACCCTTTTGCAAACATAGGCTTACTCAACAATTGTCTAGCCTTTTCTGGATCATCCTTCATAACCTTTTCCTTCTTCTCATTTAGGGTCTGAAAAATATCCTGAAAACAATTCATAAAAGTATCTATTTTCTTCCCCATTAGAGTTATGCTTTTCAGGGGATCCCATCCCGAATCAAATTGCCGGATAAAATCTAGTGTCTTCCTGTATACCAACCATTTTTCTTTCATAACCTCTTATTCCTGTATCTTTTCTACATTCCTAACAATATCTTCAGGGAAATTAAAAATATGGTTAATCATGGCATACTTGGCTCTCTTTTTAAACATTTCATTATAGAAACCTTTTGGATCTGCTGTTCTGGCAATTGCAGTAGCCATATGGTATGGAGCTAGAATTTTATCCATGTAAACCCATCCACTCTTGGTAATTATGAATTGATGGGCAATGGTAACATTTGGGAATAAAGTTCCCTTGCCTTTCCCAGTGAGGGCACACTCTTCAATATCTCCTAATTGCCTCAAGAACTCTACAATTCCAATCCTAAGGGGTACCTGATAGGGCAATATAAAAGGGGTCCCCCTGAAACCATACAACCTGATAACAGTTGATACATTGTAGAAAATAACATCTCCCCAATTGTGTATGATGTTCAAGTTTTTAGCAAACTGGTTTGGCCTAACAAGCTATGCCAATACTGTTGGGATTCTTGGGTTGTCTAAGACAAACAACTTCCTGAGTCTAGCTGCAAAATGTTTATCAAAATTGATGAAACTATGATCCTTCTTATCCCAGGTCATTATGAGGCTCCATAGTTGGACTGGCATATCTTCACCATCCTTCTTTCTCACCAATTCCATTTCTTGTTCAAAATAGCTTGCTCCTTTGAATAGAAACATGTACATTATGAAAGAGTACCAGCAAAAGGGCCTGTCACCTTCATTCTTTTGAATCTTTACTAATCCATTATGGATTAATTCAGCAATAAAAGGAGCAAAATCAAAAGTAATAGACAAATGTGCATGTAAAATTTGGATCATCATGCACATCAAGTGTATTGGCATCCTTTCACTAACATCTTCTCAAAAAATCTGACATAATAACCAATATGCACCCTTAGCTCTGAGATCAAAATATTCTATCTTAAAAGGCTCCTGAGTGTTCTGCCCTACAATAACCATTTTTCCAATTTTGGTGCAGAAATCCTTCAACAACTTGCCTCTGAAATAGTTCCTTTGTGCATTATACACTTGCCTTAGTTCTTCAAAATCAATGCTCTCCAAACTTTCTAAGGGTTCACTTAACCTAAACACCTTCCTAATTTCTTCAGCAGAAACTTTAATCAATAGCACTCCCTTTGCATCCCTAACTTCTTTAGTGATTGGATCATAAGTCTTTGCAACCTGGGTCATCAAATCTACATCTAAAAAGACACCAGGCACGACAAGTTTTCCTAGGTCAGACTGCCATATATTGCTTGCAGGGTGAGGGGCATTTCTCTAACTAAAACCTACTTTGAATAATTCCAATCATGTGGTATCAGAGTCACCTCTTGCGTTGATTGTACCAATTTTGGCCTCTCTAATAAAATTTGCCGTGTGATATAAACCTTCTGCTATTTTTACCCTAGGATCTTTGGGAATCAAACTCTTGGTTTTCACTAGGGTAGTGGAAGAGCTAGGAAGTAATTGCAATAAATCTTCATGCAAACCTCTTTCACTATACTCTATTTTACCCGACAATTCTTTCCTTGGTGCCATTTTAAGGTTTATCTTTAAAAGAAACCTTTGCAAGATAGACAAAATACATAACTGTGATTCTTTTAGTAAGGAAGCAAATCACACAAGAATTTCACCAACCTTTTTTTCTCAGAAATCACTGGGGAATAGCAGCCAAACCTCAAAATTCTTCATGCCTGAGTCTCTGCAAATTTTTGATCTCTTTGTGCTTCTGAAAGTGCATGAAATTCTGATATATGAGCCATTAAAGTAGTCATGTCAACAATTAATTTAGCATGATTGAAACAATTACTCCTTCGGAAGAGCGAACTGTCACTTCTTCAATGGGAAACTTCAACTTTGCACCATTTTATCTCCAGTTTGAAAAAGAACCATCGATCCTCATTAGCAGATGATCTAACAGCCTATCGCATGATCGCATGGCATGAAAAACACTCACGCGATCATGCGACTAACCATCACGTTACCTTTCTATTTTTGGCGGTCTTTTGTAACTTCCATCGTTAATACAAAATGTTATTCGCATGATCGCATAGCTTAAGAGAAGCTTATGAAAACATGCAAAAACCCATTAGCATTCACCTTCATTGTCTTCCTTCAAATCACCGGTCCCACCTTGCCTTTGTCAATAAAGAAAATCCATGCTTGCAACACCTGGCAAAATGTCAGGTACTTTCTTTCTTTTCGAGCACCGGTGTCTGCTGATACTAACCAATGAGAAAACATTATTCATGCACATCTGTCAAAGGTTTCACTAGAGAATCACACTTGGTTTAATGCAAGATCAACGGCCTATTGCATGATCGCATAGGCTTCTAAGATCCCATGTGATTATACGACAGCCGTCCGATCTTCCCCTTACTACTTTTCAAACTTTGGAGATTCCTCTGTTACCGGCCCCACTATCCTTGGCAAATAAAAGGCTGCCACTTGTGAAATACTTGTCAGTGGTCCCACCTTGTCTCCTCATCAAGCTTCATTATAAAATCAATGGTTATTTCGCATGTTCGCATGGCTTGGAAATATTCCATGCGAACACGCAACCACCGTTAGATCTTCTTTAAAGATTCACAGTTGGATGAAACTTGAAACATTAGAATACAATGTAATTAGGTCATAGGAAATGTTATTTATATCACTAGGTTTCTAGACTTAGGAAGAGATATAACCCCCGTGTGAAAAATAAATGCATGTGCTCTTTAATGGACCTAAGTGACTTAAAAAGTAACACTCGAAAAGAAATGAAGACATTGACTTAGGGTTTATTTTGAAAATGGAAAACATTTTAGGGTTTTTGACATGAATTTAAAATTCTTCAAGGACAAGACCTAGGGTAAGGATTTTTGAAATGGGCTATGACAATTTTTTGAAGAACTTCCGACACCTGTACCTAGGAAAAATTCACAGACCAGAGGACTAAACCAACGTTTGGACAAAAACCTCAGAAAATTAAGAATACTCCCAACACAATATACAAAAAATATGTCCACTAATGCCATATAGGCATACAATCCATATCCCTAATCTAGTCCTTTCCTTCTAGGGGAAGAAAATAAATCCTGAGCTATCTTCAATCGTCGCATTGATGGAGAAGAAGTGGATGTTGTAGTCTTCTGAGTGTGCTTAATCATCCTCTTGTCTAGACTCTTCTGTAGCTGGAGCTGATAAAAAAAATTTAAGTATCAATAACTAATATACATCAAAATTGAATTATACAATGACATAAAATTTAATATTCACTTACCGCTAGCAAATAGTCACTATGTTCATCCACCGAAGGTGCATGCTGGTGATCTGGAGTAATAAGTCCCTACAACAATGATCAAAATAATAATTAAAATACATACATGAATATCATTATAAAATTTGATACAAACTATTAAAATAACAATTAAAATTAAGTGATCTCTTTCATACCTCAGTTAGTGCTTCAGAACTAGCTACTACTGCAACTACTCCATGATCTAAAGTATCATAGACAGAAGGAGTCTCTAATGTCAATAACTGAAAATGAAACAAAAAAATTATTATGCAATTATCAAGATTACATATATATTTTTTACAACCCTACTAATCAGTAAATGATACCTCCGTGAAGGTTCCACCGTGTCCTCCAATGTGCGGTGTTGATGTCGAAGCTCCAACATTCAACTAGTGCACATGTACATGAAAAATTATAAGATAACCATTCATATAAGAATGTACTACTGACATGTTAATTATAATGCATTATTACATATATACCTATGGACTCAATGGTGATATCAAAAAGGCATGAGAAAGAATGTGATCATCGTGCCTCTAGATTTTGATCATAATTTGTCTAGTAATTTAGTTATTCATTCATTCATTAACTAAATATAATCAAGTAAATCAAATTAACATGCAAATAAAGATACCTTAAGGAAAGTGGCATGATGCCCTTCACTGTCTTTTGTGAACATTGATGGTCCACCAGTGAATGTCTAATGCACATGCACAATAAGTTATGATACAATAATAATCAAATATATTAACTAAAATGTTTTATTCAATACATACTTGTGGAATTGATGATGATGTGTAGAAGGGGACATGAGGATCATTGCCACTGCCACTGACACTCTTGTCCTAAATTTTCATCACAATCAATAGATACTAAATTAATTAGTTATTCTTGTATAAATGAAATATGATCAAAGTAATTTAATGAACTTGGAAATATTTACCTGTGTATCAATGCCAAATGTCATATTTAGAAAAATATCAGTCATCATTCTAGGATCCTCTTCCCGTCTCTCACCAGTACCAAATGTGCACAAGGATCCACATGACCGACAAATATGCCCCCTCGAGGATTGACCATGGTCACCCTCAACTAAAGGAGTCGCACACTGAATGAGAGTCTATGTCAAAGCACTAATTGTGCCTAGGGTGTCTACCTCTACATGTTCCTTCACAACGGAAGGAATAGTAACATGATCCACCTGTGGCTTGCCAATAGGAACCCTAGGTGCATTAGGGTCACAATGTACCCCCGCTCAATCAAATGATGACCCCCCTCCTCTACCCTGAGAATCTAGATAGTCAAAATAACTTGGCACCTACTTGAGTACAAACTAGCAATAGAGTTTCCTTACGAAATATATAGGAACCTCATGATTGTTACAAGGATACAAATCAAAGACCGTCCACCATCTCTCCCAAAAATTATTTTTAATGTCTTCATTTAAGCACCAATGAATTGGGAACATCCTTGTTGTAGTTCTAAGAGTATCTATGTCCCCTGATTTTTTAAATTGCTTGCAAATGTCATCTTTTGTGATTTTTTTCTTTTTTATGTCCGCATAAGATAATTTATTTGCATAATATTATTTTTGTTCTTCTCTTTTATCCCACCATAAATTAATTTTCCCACTAACCAAGCTTACGTGGGTCAAGATTGCTTCCAATGATTTTGCAAGTCTTTCCATTCCAGGATTTGTACCACTAGAATCTTTTAACCTTGTGATTAAAGATTCTGATTAAAGATTCTAATTATTTTTTCCCTCTTTCAATTTGGTTCATCAAATTTTCTTGTGTTCCAGGAGGAGGTTTCTCGATTGGTTGAGGCAATTGAGGTTCATTTTGGTCATTTGTTTCTTCATTCATTTCTTCATGAGGAGACGAAGGCTTTGGTGGAGGGTTTGGTTGAGGGAGATTATTTCTTCCTGGCAATTAAAAAACTAGATTTTAAAAGCTTCATCACACACAAATTTAAACAAAAAAAAATTTCAACAAAACAAGTTGCTACAAAACTAAAATTTTAAAACAAATAAGAGGCATGGGCTGTAAAAACACTTACCTCTTCTTCTGGATCTAACTTAACGACGTCATGGAGCCATTTGATGGATGAATCAATAAAAGCAATGGATTCCAAGCCAAAGCAAGACTGCGTGTGTACTTGGGAAGCCCTTCTTAGCTGCAAACATGGGTTTGAGGAAAGAAAAATAAGCTTTCCAACCCGCAACAAGATTTAAGTATACTTTTTTCAAAGCACGTGCGCACTATAGGGCGCACGTGCTTTGAAAAATACTAAAAAGTGTTTTTCAAACTATGTGTGCCCTATAGGGCACACACAGTATGCTTTGCATTGCCCAAGCCTTAGGCTTGGGTAACCCAAGCCATAGGATGTGTGCCCTATAGGGTGCACGCCCTTTAGTGCATACACACTATGGCTTGATGGGGGACCAAAAGGCGAAGTGGTACCTTTTTGGTCCCCCATCTTTGTGCATATGCCCCATTGTATGCAGAGAATGTGCTATGGGAAAATAGACTAGAAGTAGTTAGAAAATAAAAGCTTATACATCAAAAGGAAATTTAGATTTGGTACAAACAGATCCGTGTGGACCTACAAGGATAAGATCATACTATGATGAAAGGTATTTCATACTTTTTGTTGATGACTTTTCTAGAATGATGTGGGTTACTTATTTGAAAGAAAAATAAGAAGAATTTGATAAATTTAAGTTGTTCAAAGAAAAAGTAGAGAATGAATCAGGTTTAAAGATTAAGTGTCTAAGGTTAGACAAAGGTGGAGAGTTTACTTCATATTTATTCAATTCATACTGCAAAGAGCATGGAATAAAGAGATAGACCTCTGCTCCTAGGACTCCGCAATAGAATGGGATAGCAGAGAAAAGGAACATGACTATACTTGATGCTGCTAGGACAATGTTACTTGAAGGAAATATATCTCATGTACATTGGAGAGATGTTGCTAGGACAACAATGTATACATTGAACATAATTCAAATCAGATAAGGTACAAGTAAGACTCCTTATGAATTATGGTTTGATCATACTCCTACTGTAAAATACTTCATAATATTTGGTAGTAAGTGTTATATCAAGAGAGATGATGAGATAGGAAAGTTTGATGCTAGAAGTGATGAAGGAATTTTTCATGGTTACTCCACCTAGAGTAAGGCCTACAAACGTTTCAATCTGAGATTAAGAAAGATGATTGAAAGTAACAATGTAAGGATAGATGAAAAGTTTCAGATACAAGAAAGAATGTATGATAGTAATCAAATTACAGAGATGAAAGAGGTTGATGCTTCTCCTATAGAAGAAGAAGAACTTGTTGAGGCATAATGTGAAAAAGAGACTTGTGATGTTGACACAAGTGAGGCTACCGAGGCTCCTACGAATCTGAGGTATGTAAATAATAACCATCCCAAAAATCAAATTATTGGTGATTCTAATCAAGGAGCAATGACTAGATCAAAAGCTAGAGAAGAAATTTGTTTAATTTCTCAAGTTGAACCAAAGACTACAAACGAAGTATGTAGAGTAGAGTAATCTTTAAGAAACCTCCCTCTTAAAAAAGATATAAAATCTTGGTGAATCTTTCATTTTCTTGAAAAAAAAATTAATTTATATTGCTGAATCTCTCAAATTTTTTGAAATTTTTTTTATTCTTATTGGCAATTAGTTTTGAATAATTTTTTTTTTGTAGAAAATATTGGTGAATCTCAAACAATAAAAGAAATTAATTAATCACCATGGTGAATACTTGTAGTTTAAAAAATAGAATTCTTATAGAAAATTATTAGGCTTAATGTGGAAAGCTTCGATGGGTTTAAGGAATAGACTTTGTAATAATTACTTACTAACATTTATTTAAAATATAATCTAATAACCTCATTGTATTGTGTGAGAAAAACATATTGATATTTTTAAATACTAATGGGGCCCAAAATTTCTTCAAGACCATTGATTTATATTGAGATCAACAATCCGAAATAAATTTTAGCTCCCATAAGCATTACAAACCAAATAGTAGCATTTTTACCTCCTACAATATAATGAGGGTCACTAGATTATACTTTAAGTCAGTAATGGCAACTAAAAGTTGGTGACAGATCCCTATAGTAACTAATAATCATGAAATATTACTAGAGAATTAATTTAAATTTCTACAATAACTTTAAAATTCTGGTGAATCAAATCTAATCATGTATCAAATATTGTGGCAAATTTTTGAGTTCAAGTTTTTATAAAATAAATTATTTTGTGATTTAAATATTTCTAAATCAAAATTTTGTAATGTGGTGATTTAGGTTGCCTTAAATCTTGAATTATTAGCCAAATTTGGATTCTCAAATTTTCAAAATTAGCCAATTGGCGAATATTAGCCACTAAAAATTACTATGATGTAGAGATGAATCTTGGATAAATGCTATGAAGGAAGAGCTAGATCAGATTAAAAAGAATAACACTTGGGAATCAGTTCCTAGACCTAAAAACAAAAATGTAATAGGAACAAAATGGGTTTTCAGAAACAAAATGAATGAAGAAGGAAATGTTGTAAGAAAAAAAGAAAGACTGGTATGTAAGGGATATTCACAACAAGAAGGTATAGAATTTGAAGAAACATTTTCTCTTGTTGCTAGAATAGAGGCAGTGAGATTATTATTGGCTTATGCTACACATAAATATTTCAAGGTGTATCAGATGGATGTGAAATATGCATTCTTGAATGGGGATCTTGAAGAAGAAGTATACATAGAACAACCAGATGGAATTCCTCTATGCAAAGATGGAGACATGGTATAAAAGTTGAAGAAAGTTTTTTATAGGCTGAAGCAAGCTCCAAGAGCTTGGTATTCAAGCTTAGACAAGTATTTACTTTGGCTTGGATTCAGAAAAGGTAATGCTAACAGTAATTTGTATTTAAGAAGTAGTGAAGATGGAATCTTGATAATAGAAGTCTTTGTTGATGATATTATCTTTGGAGGTAATGATGATCTGTGTAAGAAATTTTCTAAGGAAATAGAAAGTGAATTTGAGATGTCCATTATAGGTGAAATGAAATTATTTCTAGGACTACAAATAAATTAGAGAAAAGATGGTATCTTTATTTCTCAGACTAATTATCTCAAAGAAATGCTAAAGAAGTTTGTAATGGAAGACTATAAACCCGTAGGAACACCAATTGTGACTAGTAATAAGCTATCATGTAATGATGAAACTTAGTGTGTATTTCAGACCAAGTACAGATCAATGGTTGGAGGATTACAATATCTGACTCACACTAGACAAGATATTTCTAATGCTATTGGAATTGTGGCTAGATATCAGGCAGAGCCAAAGGAGACACACCTAGCTGCTGTGAAAAGGATATTCAGATATCTGAAAGGGACAATTTAATATGGCATGTGGTATGATAAGAATGATAGTTTTGAACTTCATGCTTATATTGATGTTGATTGGGAAGGAAGCATTGATGACAGAAAGAGTACTAGTGGTGGTGCATTTTTCCTTGGGAAAAATTTGGTTTCTTGGCTAAGTAAGAAAGAAGATTGTATAGCACAATCTACTGCTAAATCAGAGTATGTTGCTGCTATTGTTAACAACACTCAAATTGTTTGGATGAAACAAATGTTGAAGGACATAGGACTAACTTTTGATGAGCCTGTGGTTATCCATTGTGATAACACTAGTACAGTGAATGTGTCAAATAATCTAGTGATGCACTTTAAGACTAAATATATTTCTATCAAATATCACTTCTTTAGAGAGAAGGTGGTAGAGAAGAAAATAAAATTAGAATATATTAGTACAAAAAAGCAGATTGTAGACATCTTCACAAAGCCACTTCCAAAAGATACATTTGAATATCTCAGAGGTATGCTGGGGGTTCATGCCCCTCCTAGTAATAATTAAATGATGTAGAGATGCATCAGTCCAAAGGTTTTCAGAGCCTTATCATAGCCTTGTCAAAGGGGGAGTGTTGCTATGAGAAAATCCCTACTGTATGGGGATCAGATTGTTTGGTTGCAAGACTTTGGATTGATATAACTTTGGGATGATGGATTTTCCTATATGTTGACATCAATGCCAAAGGGGCAGATTGTTTGATATTTCTAATTCATGGGGAGATGATTGAAAAATTTAATATGTTTAATCACTATGTTATTGAATGGGCACTCATACTATTGTCATCTATGTTTTTTCACTGATGTCAACATATGTTTTTGTGAGGAAAATAGGCTAGTTATCACAGTGTACAGACATTGTACAAATCTTTCAAATGCTACGAAGACAAATGATATTTCAGGAGGGTGTTCTAATCCTATATCTAAGATTTCATCATGGAATATTTCATATTGGATGAGTTGCAAATGTTTTGATGAAGACTAGTCACTAGACTATGATAGTGAGAAATGACAGAGTTAGTCTCTATATTTTTGGTATATCTTCCAAATGATTTGGATTCAAGGTATGTGAGCTTGAAGGATGATAGAAAAGGTACTGAAGGATGTTCATTGGTTAGTGCAAGGTATGAAATGCTTGGTGATCTCAGATGTGGTGTGTGTTATGAAGAAGACCTATTTGGAAGCCGACTTAGGAGATGTAGCATGTGTTTTTCTTGGAAAACATAAATTAAGGACATCGGTCCTTAAATATTGTAACATAATCATTGTATTCTTATTTTAGATATCGTGTGTATCTTAGAAATGGTTTATGTAATTATTTGTAGTTAGGAAAGGCTTATTGGCTGACCTAATCATGGAAATTGTAATAAGGTATCAATGAGAGGTCTTTTCTTTGGAAAAGACATGGATGTAAAAAGGTGATAAAAAGAGACTGTGAAAGTTGCGAGCTTGTGTCTTTTGTATGTAGAGTAGAGGTTTACTAGTGGATTTCATTGGAACTAATCAAGAAAAGACAGTTGCTTCCGAATAGTATATGAATTGTGTATTTTCTTCATATACACTTGTGGTGCAAACAATGAGTTTTGAAGGTGGATTTAACCTTCTTTGGGTAGTGAGCCCTCCCTTTCTTCTTAACTCCTAACAGGGTTTGTCCTCTAACAAGGACTATGTACTGTAATGTTTCAATAAGCTCCTAACAAGGCTAAATCTTCTAATAAGGATACTATACTCACAGTACATTGTTTGTGGGTACTAATTCCCACTGAGGTTTTTACATTTGACAGGGTTTCCCCGAGACCAAAATACTATATTATTATGTTGATATTTATTGTGTTCATTGGATCTAATTGCTGCTACTTAAAGTTTAAAGTTTAATAATATTCTATACAACTGATTCACCCCCCCTCTCAGTTGCATTGTGGACTGTTATTCCTAACAAGGAGAAACAAGAGCTTGGGAGGATTTGTTCTTATGAAAAGGAGTAGGAAAGATGGGAGATTTTTTAGATGGATGTGGAGGATTATGACAAGGATTTGATGTGGTATTCTGATCTTAACAAGCATCTTTGGATAATATACAAAGAGTACTTTTTCTTGATTTTCAATAAGCTCTTTAGAGATGATTGAAGGAGTATCTTAATCTTTCTTAGGAGATGGATAAGCTATAGGAGGAGAAGGAATATATTCTTGAAAGGAATCATCATGAGTCTCTAGGGATATGATACTTTAGTCAACCATTGGATAAGGATGAATGGTATCTTAATCTTGATCTTTATTTATATCCATTTCTTCACACTTCAGATTATCCTCTTGACATAGAACCACTTCTAGGGATGAAATAGGAGTTTGGGTGGGTTTGAGGGGTTCATGAAGAGTTAATGAAGGAACATTTAAGATGGGTATGATAGGTATTGAAGCACACAAAATCTTGGGATCTATGACCTTTGAAGGATGGAAGGGACTTGTAAAAAGATTTATATTAGCTTGGATCTCTTTTAGAGGTAGCCCTTGAGGATATGCATAGGTAGTGTGAAAATAATTAAGTTCTTTGTTTGATGGAGGGATTTTGGAGGAATTCAAGCTTCTTTTGGAGATGAATTTATGATGGGTAAGGTAGAGATGACATGAGAACCATTACTAGACATGGGTTCATGATTTTGATCAATCTTGAGAGTAGTGTCTTCATTAGGCAAGTCATTAGGATTGTCAACACCAACTATGCCATCATCAATGAAATCTTTGATTTTGTGTTTCAACTCCATGCAATCTAAAGTTTTATGTTCATTATTTCGATGATACACACAACAAGTAGTCAAGAATGAAAGTCTACTAGAAGTAGTTGAAGGTAATGTGATGAAATTTTTTTTAAGGAGCTTTTCCAATATTGACTCATAATATTCTCCAAAAGGAGTAAAGACTCGCTTTGTTTCTTAATTTTCTTTATCAAAGATAGGTATGTCATAAAGTTATTCTCAATCAAAGATTGGTTTGTTAGGAATTTCATATTTCTCAAAGATAGAGTTGTTGTGAGAGCATGATGTGGCCTTGCTTGAAGAAGATTCAGATAAAGGATAGACTATTTTATGAGAATGTTGTCTAGAGGATGTATCCTTTTCTTTCTGCAATTGTTGGATTCTAGAATGCAAAGATTAGAGTTGTTTAAATAAGGCTTTCATTTCTCTCTCTTATTCCTTAGTGTACCTTTTGAACCATGAATATTTATTAGAGGATGTATCATTTTTTTTTTGTAATCTATCGAAGATATCTTTCAAAGACTGGAATTGTTTAGATATGGCTCTCTCTTCTTCTTGAGTGTACATTTTTGAAGTCATGATTCCTAACTGAAATGAAAGAAGAATTCCAAGATCTAATAAGGATTACTTAGAATGACTTGATTTTAAATCTAGGTAAGAAAAGTGTCCTCTTGTCCAAAGCATAAAAGAGATAGTAAAGATAACTTACCACAAGATGCCCAAGTTGTGGTAGATTTCCCTATGTACAACACTTGGGAGAAAGAAAAGATAAGATGCAAGCATCCAAAAGAAATTATATGAAAAGAGTGAACAAGTGAACCATTTAGTAACTAAGAGTGTAGTCAAGAGATCCAAGTGATTTTCATTACCTAAAGACAATTCCCAATGCACTAGTTTTAGACCAAGAGACCATAAAAATTCAAGTATAATCTTCCTAAGACAACCAAGAGAAAATTTAGAGAAAATCAACTCGGATCAGATGATATTTCTCTTAAGGAGAGATGATATTCTGGAATGTCATACAATATTTCTCACTAGTGTAAGTGATATTAAGACAATGATTTCTAGTTTTGATAACAAATTTGAATTTTGACAACAAGTTTGAATTTCAAGATCAAGTTTTTAAAGCAAATGTGAGGCATAGAGTAGTCTTCAAACAATAAAGCAAGGGACAAAACAACCTTGCATGATACAAGAAATTGTGAAGTCGAAAGATAGGTTGCAATATTCCAATAATTTCAATTGTATGTTCACAAATATTTCCATGGGTCTAGCACAAATCGAAAACACATCAAGCAAGAACTACTTAAGGTCAAGGCTAGTATCAAAAAAATTTCCCACAACTTGGTATTCCAAAGGAATACAGATGGTGAGTAATCTTGAGGTGATCTAGGAAACTGCTTGGATCAGTCCATCCACAAAGATTATGGTACTTTCAATCAAAAGGGTAGCCTCTAACTTAAGGTTTTTAGTAAACTTCGTTCATGACTATTCCCTATAGTTTCACAAGTGAAATTAAGGCCTATAGCCCTACACACATAAAAAAGGTATAGTCTGGCAAGAAAGATTCAGACCTCTCAACTCTATACTAGATGAACGTATTCCCCTTGTAGTAAAAAATATTGAGACCATTGATGGTCCTACAAACACCCAATCAAATGTAATCTTGCTTAGCAAGATTGAGGTAACTGGTCCCTACACATGAATAAGCATTAGGAATAGAAAATAGCCATTTCTCCCCTCTCTTTGGATTGAAGGAAGCTTTTGATTATAGTGGGATGGAGTAGCTGGGTTCTCTTGTTCCCCACTTGGGTCATTCCCAAAATATTTCTCTCTTGACAGGCCCTCTAAAGGTAAATGCAAGAAAGTAAAAGGATAGATAATGGAGGTCTAGATTTTTTATTTTCCAAAAGGAAAAGAGCATAGTCTCCTACTCCATAGTGTCTCCCAAGCACATGTTCATTTACCAAAAGAAAACTAATTAAGATATGTGCCTATGAAAAATAATCTAATGATTGATCTGATTTATGAAAACTAGATTACAATACCTAGTGTGATACCTACAGTATTGTAGAATTCAACACGAAAATGGAGAACAATAGAATTACAAACCAAAAACTGATCCATTCTATTCGAATATTTGAGTTTATACAAGTTTGATGGATCCCAAGGGTCATCAAAATCCCTTCGAAATGAAATGAAGATCCATCATAATATTTATTACAAATAAACTATTCAAACTATCAAAAATTATCAAAAAACTATATATAAAAATTAGGTCCACTTGGAGAAGGCATAACTTTCTACTCATAGCTCTGATTTGTGAACTGTTTGATGCATTGGAAAGGTATTCAAATTATCTAGAACCAAATTTTGGAAGCTTACTACTCTCGTGCAGCCCCCAAGCCCAAAAATGCACCGAAGACCCTAAAAAATGCAGTTTACTAAAACATAGTAAAATTTGAAAAATTAGATTTTAGTTTTTTTCCAAATTTAATCCTGAGCATTCCTCCCCCCTTGAGTGGCAATGGGCCCCATTGCACTAATATGCTGCAACAGATGAGGAAATTGTTCTTCAATTTGTTCCTTAGTAAACCACTTGCCTTGATGAGAATGCTGGCCAGCTCGAACCACCCGATACAGAGGAATGTTCTGATTTCTCAAAGTCTTTAAAATCACTTCAGTAACATGGTCACACTGGACTGGAATAGTAGTAGATTGATTTAACTCTGTAGCTTGAATGTGTTTAGTAGCTTTGGAAATATCCAACAAAGGAGGAAAATAGGGTCTCAATAATTCTACATTGAAAATTGGATGCAGTCCCAAAAATGATGGCAAATTAAGTTCAAAAACATTCTCACCAACATGTTTCACAATAGTATATGGACCATAACGAAGAGGACGAAGCTTCCTATTTGGTCCATGTAGGCACTCTTTCTAAAGGTGTAACCATACCTTGTCACCGATCTAAAACTTGTGAGGAGTCCTATGTTTATCATGCCTTTCCTTATACTTCTGATTACTCTGCTCCAAGATCTCATGAACTTGCTGTTGGAGGTGTCTAATGTTATCAATGAATTTTTCTTCTTTATCTACCTCCTTGTCACCATTCAATGGACTATTATATTATAGATATGGTATTGCTACATCCATAGGTGCCAATGGTTGGTACCCAAGAGAAACCTCAAATGGATTGTGCCCTATAGTACTCTGGAGTGCACGGTTGTAGTTGTGTTGCACATAGGGTAAGCTTACATCCCATGTGTGAGGATGTTTGGAATGATACATCCATAAAATATGAATAATCATTCAATTCACCACTTCTATCCGCCCATCTGTTTGGGGATGGAATGTTGTGGACTTTGTCAACTTGGTGTCCATTTTAGCCCATAGCGAAGACCAAAATTTGCTGATGAACCTACTATCCCTATCAGAAATAATGGTTTTTGGCAAACCAAAATGAACCCAAACATGTTCAAAAAATAGCTTGGCAGTATCTTCTGTAGAAATCATCTTTTTACATGCCACCATGATAGCCATTTTAGAAAACCTATCTACCACAACATATACACAATCATGCCCTTACTTGGTAGTTGGAAGTCCAGACATAAAATCCATTGAAATGGACTGTCATGGCTTATCAGGAATAGGTAATGGTAAGTATAGACCCAACTTACGGTTTGATGGCTTTGCAATTGCATAGGCTACACAAGCTTGTATATGTGAAATGATATCCTACTTCATTTTTGCCCAATAGAAATACTTTTGAAGGATAGCAGTAGTCTTACCAATACCAAAATGTCCTGCAACATGATTGTAGTGAGCTTCCCATATCATTTTCTTCCATTCCTTGGTGGGTACACATATGTGACCGTTATGGCCAAGCAACCCATCCTGCAAGTGAAAATTAGGGACATACTTTCCTTCTACCAAATTACCATAGATGTTAGGAAAATTAGGGTCAGTACCATATAGTTGTTCCCAAGTTGATGATTGATGACCACATGAATCCAACACTATTGTCAAACCTGTAATTGGAGGCCTACTCAAACAATTTTCCACCTTGTTACTACTTCCTTTTTTATGATGAATGTTGAGGTGAAATTGTTGTAGATATGTTGACCACCATTGATGTCTATCATTCTGCGGCTTCCCTTGTGTTTGCAAGAATTGAAGTGGTTTATGGTCTATGTGTATAACAGTTTCCTTTCCCAGTATATAGTGTTTCCATTGTTTGCAGGCCTAAACAATGGCATACAACTCCTTATCATAGGTGGGATACCTACGTATTGTATCAGAAAAATTTTCACTGTGATAGGCAATAGGATGCCCATGTTGTGTGAGTACCACACCAAGAGCATAATCAAATGCATTTGTTTCTATCTCAAATGCTTGGTGTAGATCTGGAAGGACCAATACTAGTGCTGAACATAGTCTTTTCTTTTACTCCTCAAATGCTTGTTGCTTTGCCTCTGTCCACTAAAATTTTTCTTGTGTTCCACCCCTTAGTGATTGATTAAGAGGCCATGATATGTGTGAAGTTAAACACAAATCTGTGATAGAAGTTGGCTAAGACCAAGAAGCTGCGAAGTTCTATGAAATTTTTAGGGGATGGCCAATCTCAGATTATTTGAATCTTTTCTGAATCAACATGAACACCCTTAGTGTCAATGATAAACCCTAAGTATTGAATACTCTGCATACCAAAAGAACACTTCTCGATGTTGGCATAAAGTTTGTGTTTTTGCAGAGTTGAAAGAACTTGTTCAACATGCTACAAATGCTCAGACCAAGTTCTACTAAAGATGAGTATGTCATCCAAATAAACAACTACAAAAGAATCAATTAATGGTCTAAGCACATCATTCATCAATCTCATAAATGTGGCTGGGGCATTTGTTAGGCCAAAAGGCATGACCAACCATTCAAACAAACCTTCCTTAGATTTAAATGCAGTCTTCCACACATCTGCGGGATCAATTGGTACTTGGTGGTATCCAGACTTCAAGTCAATTTTTGTAAAAAAATTAGCCCCCCTAAGTTGGTCCAACAAATCATCAATTTGAGGGATTGGGTATCTATTTTTAACAGATATTTTGTTTAATGCTCTATAATCAATACAAAGCCTCCATGTCCCATCTTTCTTTTTAGCCAGGACAATTAGACTTCCACAAGGTGAAGCACTTGGATGAATGTGTCCTTTCTGAATCAACTCCTGAATTTGTCTCCTAATCTCATCATTTTCCAAAACTAACCTCCTATATATTGGCTCATGTGGTAGCGGTGTGCCTAGGATTAAATCAATAGAGTGTTTGACTTGACAGTGTGTTGGTACTCCCACTGGTGGTTTAAACACACTATGATATTCTTTCAAAATTTTATCCATCTAATTTTGTTGATTCTCTGTTACCTTAGCATGTGTATTAAGAACAACTAACTTTTTTTGTTCAGGGTGAATTGTGAGTAGAACAAAAGCTCTAGTTTGAGCAATCAAGTGTTTACATTGTTTAGCACTAATTAAAGAAGCAGTTTTTGTTGGACATACCTTTGGTATTCGATACCTCTTCCCACCAAGCTTGATTGTAACACTATGTGGCCTGGACTCATACACCCCATGACTCTAATACATGTATGGCTGCCCTAGCAAGACATCGCATACATCCAATGGTGCTACATCACATATCACTTCATCCTTGAAAGGCTTGATTGAATATGGAAAATGACACTGTTGATTTATTTGAATATCTTGTCCCCATTCATTTACCCATCCCATAGAGTATGGTTGTGGGTGTCTTGTCACTTTCAGATTTAATCTTTTGACTATCTCTCTAGAGATCAAATTCTTTTGACTCCCACTGTCAACAATAAAATGCAGAGGCTTTCCCTCAACCCACATCTATGAATGAAAAAGTCTCTCTTCATCTTCACAGGGCAATACTTTAGCAGTTCCAACTACGACATATGGGTTTGCTTCTATGATGGAATCATTCTCCTCTTTATCATAATTATTTACTAGTGATGATTCAAGTTCAGCTTCCTCTCCTCGTATTTCTGTCATCAAATTTTTAATGCTTCAACAATCCTTTGTGTTATGGGTTGGGGACTTATGTATCTCACGCCACATGCCTATGCCTATTTGTTTCTTTTTAGTAGACCACCATGTGTTCTTGGGTGAATTTGAATGAGGTTCCTTGATCACATATTTTTCTACAAATTTATTGCCACCTTCAACCCTTGGCTTGTTGTTTGCAAAGTAGTCCCTCTTCCCTTTCTGCTTGAATTTATCTTCAATTTTTGTAGCATATTTATAGGCAGTTGCCAATGTCTCAATATTCAAAAATTCCATCTCTGTTTGAATATACCTGTGAAGTCCACTCTGATATTTCAAAATTTGATGCTTCTCTGAATCATCAATACCGAGTTTTGTTGAAAGTGAATGGAATGTATTGGTGTAATCTTGCATAGACTGATCCCTCTTTTGTCAAATAAGTTTCCACTCTATGTATTTTTGTTCATATACATCTTTCGGAAGGTAAGCTTCTTTTATGTATTCCACAAATTCTCCCCATGCGGGCTTCTTATCAAGAGAAATTTCAAAACCATCTTCAACAAATGATTCCCGTTCTTTATTTGCGACTTTGGTTTCCCATGCTAATTTCACATGGGTTTCAGCTTTGAGGAGAGAAAACATTATCTTCTCTACATCTAAGAAACTATTTATAGAAAAGTATCTATCCAACTTTGATAACCAGTTATCAACATCTTCAAAATCGACCTTTCCTTCAAAATTTGGGATGTCGAAATTGACCTGCACTTTGAAAGGGGTATTTCCACGAAATGATGTTTCTGATTCAGAGGGTTTTTTATTCTGTAGGAGGCATGAAAATTGACTCATCATCTCCTCTCATTGCTTATTTAAAGCTTCTTCGACCAACTTCTTAACATCATCGTCTAACATCTTCGATCGTGTCGTCTCAAAGGTGGGTATTTTGACAAATCTTGTGTATCCAATCCTAATCTTTGGTAGGAAGACCTTGTGTAAATAGGCATAAATGAGTGTTCCTACTCTAATACCACTGATTTTATTTATGAAAACCAAATTACAATACCTGGTGTGATACCTACAGTATTGTAGAATTCAACACGAAAATGGAGAACGACAAAATTGCAAACAAAAACCGATCCATTCTATTCGAATATTTGAGTTTATACAAGTCTGATGGATCCCAAGGGTCATCAAAATCCCTTGGAAATGAAATGAAGAGCCATCATAATATTTATTACAAATAAACTATTCAAACTATCAAAAATTATCAAAAAAACTATATATAAAAATTAGGTCCACTTGGAGAAGGCATATCTTTCTACTCGTAGCTCCGATTTGTGAACTATTTGATGCATTGGAAAGGTATTCAAATTATCTAGAACCAAATTTCAAAAGGTTACTACTTCCATGCAGCCCCCAAGCCCAGAAATGCACTGAAGACCCTCAAAAATGCAGTTTACTAAAACATAGTAAAATTTGAAAAATTAGATTTTAGTTTTTTTTCCAAATTTAATCCTGAGCAATGATAGAAAAGACATAGAACATCTAGTTACCATAAAAGTGCCAAGATCTAGTTACATACCTTCAATACAATTTTCCAAAATCTCAATTGTTATTAGTCTTAGCAATGTAATTGTTTTGGCAAGAAAATCCTATAAAACCACAAGTTAGGGCACAAAAATATGAAAATGAAAGAAAGAACCCTACAAAACACTTGTTAGCAAATAGAAAATATTAAATACTTTAAATAAATCCCAATCATGCATTGAACTATGTGCAAATAAAGTGCAAACTCATCACAATTTTTTTTTTTTTTCCTTTTGACCTAGTCAACAAGATCTGATTTATTTTCTACAATTTCAGCCCCAAAAATAGAAACTCAAAGAAGATACCCCTATTAAAAATATGAGAGCTTTCCAAAAATTTAAAAATATCAAAAATATCCCTTAATTTGTGCCCTAGGGACCCATTTTACTAGAACAGACAAGTTTTTATAAATTGACTATTTGAGATATTTTATTACCTTTAAATTAAAAACACAAAGAAGTAAACCCCTATATAATTTTGAGACCTTTCCAAAAATGTAAATTTTTCTAAAAAATACAATTATTTGCAACAATAAATTAATTTTTATGAAAATTCAATAAAAAATTATAACTCACGGAAAAATGATCATAAAAATCTAATTTTCGGGCTAAGACACCTTTTATCTATCTCCAACCTGTAATAACAATTTCAGACCAAAAATCCAATCCGTTTGTGAGATATGATCAAATATTTCAAAATCCTAGGGTTTTTTCCTTCAACTCAACATGCACAAGGGTTAGGATTAAAAACTAAAGTGAATATCCAAAAAATTGTGGGTTTTCCCCATGGTAGGCGCCAAAAATATGTATCAAAAACTAAGGTCACTTCTATAAACCATTACACTTGAGGGAATCCATGAAGAAGGAGATCTCAAGAAGCGGCTTATAACTTCCTATATATAAGATCTAAGATGAGATGCAAGATCTAAGCTAAAATGATATGCAAGAATGAAAAGAAAGTAGATCTAAGATAGATAGATAGATTAAGCTAGATGCAAGAAATAAAATGATAATGATGATGCAATGCTTCAATATGAAAGATCTAAGAATGTCATAGCTCCAACATGCCAAGATTTGCAAGACTCAAAGATTCCAAGATGCTAAGATGCCAAAACTCCAAGAACCTGCAATAAGATTTTAAGATCTGAAGAAGCTAAGAATGCTATAAGAATGAGGATAAAGCAAGAGATGTGGAGAGAGTCTCCTTTTAAATGAATTTAGAAATGAATGGAAAATCAAGATTAAGAGGCAAAAAGAAATGAGCAATGGCGGAGATTAAATCTTGGTTGATCTATGTGCTCAGATTCTTAAGAGGCAAAATCAATGGACATGATTAAGAGACAAAATAATGAGTGGTTGAGATAACGAGGCAAATACCTTTTTCAAAAGTCAAAAGATTCCATCTCATTGGAAAGTGGACTTTTCTTTTTATTTTTAATTTATTATTTATTATTTTTAACAAAGTGGTTTCCATTATTTATTTAAAAGAGACCTTTTTTTAATTAAAAGGGGACATGTTCTTTTAATTAAATGTGGTTTAGGATAAAGTGATTTTATTATTTAATTAAAAGGGAGCATGTTCTCTTAATTAAATAAAGATTAGGATAAAGTGGTAAAACTTTAGGATATAATCAAATAAATGATAAAATGATGATTTAATCAAGAAATAAGAGATTAAATAAATATGAAAAATTGATTAAGCACAAGATTTCATCTAGTATTTAAATTTTAATGTTTAATGTTAGATTGAGGCTCAAATTTTACTAGACCATTTTTGGGTGATTGCAGTCTCAAGAGACATACCTCATAGATATGAAGACATTGTGTGACTTGTTACAATTGATGCAAGCTTGACTACCCCTTAAAGACTTAGTGTGTTGGTCTAATTTAACATTAAAAATCATGCACCAAGATTAGATGAAGTAATTCCAAATGAATGAGGTTCCACATAGGTATTTAGAGACATGGAAAAGTCAACACGAGATCTTACGTAGCTAGCAAACATAAATTTTCTATGAAAAATGGGTATGACGATGTTACCTCATAAAGTTCATGGTTAAGATTTTTTTTCACAAGCAGTAGCATTGGGAAACAATGACTTGTCATGGAATGAGGATGATTCCACATCAAGGACAATAGAAGAGATCTTTATGCAAGCTTGGAATGACATGTTTGTAAATTCTGGATATGCCACAATAGAAAATGAAATGTATTTTGGAAACTTTGAAATAATAGAGATAATAATACATCATAGATAGGGATTCTATAAGAAGTAATGACAACTAATATCATGTAGGCTTAACATCTTCTTGGTTTTTAATGTTAGAACACACATTTATGTTCCATCAAAAAAATTTGGTATTGTTGCATTAAGTAAGTGTGCACTTGCTCAAATAATATTCTCATGTTAATTGAGAGTATATTTGCACATGCATGCCTAGATTAAGTTCACTTAGTTGGGTTTTAGTTGAGCTTAATCTAGTTTAGTTTAGTCTCTAGTTGGGATCCAATTTCATTTATCTCTAATTTGCCTGTCATGCATTTAGTTTTAATATCATGCATTTAATTACATATCTTATCTTTTTAAAAATATTTTATTAAATCTTAGAGACATGGTTTCATTTAAAAGCATATCATTGTATTAATTGTAAGTAATCTTGTAATAATTAAACTTTATGTATTCTTTGCATCTTGAGAAATGTAGAAATTATTTTCTTGTTGCTCTCATTATGGAATCTGTATTTTTTTTATTTTTTTTTATCCTAGAGGTTCTTATTTTGAGGATTTCAACATGGCTCCATAAATTCCAACATGGTATTAGAGATCAATATTTGCACTTCAACATAGTACTACAACACCATAACTTCAACATGATATTAGAGCATGGATTTAGCAAACCCCTTCTCAAATTTTGAGGATTTCTTTTCTCATGGGTGTCACAAGGTCTCAAATTTTTCTTCTTATGTGGATTTAGATACAACCAACTTTTGTGAAATTTTGGAAAAAAATAAGCATCATTTTATTTTTGTTAAATTTCTCTTTTTGGAAACTTTTTATTTGTGATATTGCTATTAGGATTCAACTATTTAGTTTTTGTTAGGAATAGTCCCAAGAGATAACTAAGGGGGAGAGGGGGGGGGGGGTGGTGAATTAGTTATCTACAAAATTCAATTCTTTATACAATTAAGTACACTTAAAAAATAAAACATAAACACAATGAAATAACACTTGAACAAAACACAAATATTTTGGTTACGGGGAAACCCAAATTGGTAAAAACCCCGGTGGGAATTGACACCCACTAATAATTTGCACTAGTGTATTATGATCCTTGTTTGAAGATCCTTAAGCCTATTAGGGCTTCTCTTTACAATGTATTTAGTATAGTGACCTGGTTAAGGGTTGGACCCTGTTAGGAGTCTTTTACAATTAACCCTGTTAGGGGTGAGGACGCACTATCTGAGAGCACACTACTCAAAGGGGTGAAGGCTACAACCTTCTGAATAATAGATACAAACTATATCTAGATCTTGGTGAACTGCACTTTGACCTGTTGTCTAGATCAGTTCCAATGTATAGTACAAACTCTTTACTTAGTCACATAGACCTTCTGATGGCTCAACACTTTGCACACTCTACTCTGCTCTTCACATTCAACTCTGAACCATGATTTAGCAATCACAAATGGATGCCTATAAATATCTTTCCTCTAAATGAAATAATCATTTTAGCTTGTTATAACCACCTTGAAATCATAATAGAGAAACAATAACAATCTTCTTAAACATCTCAGTCGGCTCTACAAAGCACACATCAAGAACTGGGACCTGTCTAAGTCAATAAATGTAGAGGCACGCTCCACACTATCCACTCTACCAATTTAGCTGATACTTTCTCCTCAAGATGGATTACATCATGCACTCTTAACCAAACATTGCTAATTCTTCTCTAATCATTAATCCAAGGGTGCATACCAAAATGATAGGTGCAACTCCTATACTAATAAATTCTTTGTGGGCTCTTCTAGAGAAACACAGGAAACTGTAACTGGTGAATAAGAACTTCATAACTTCACCTCTACTGATCATCATAATCTATGTCCATGAATGTAGCATCACTAATATGTCTTTACCACATATCTAAATGTGCAAGGCTCCATGATAACTGTATGGATAATCACTCACAGAACACTCCATGTAACTCTGTTAGGAACACTGCTGACACAAGTTGCTACACAATTGTCTGTACTAATAGTTAACCTCTGCGTCCATGATATCATTCTGATAACATGTCCATGTTTCATATAATCAAGACTTATTGCATAAGTCCTCTACACATCCTACTTACCATATGTTGTCATCAATGACAAACATACAGTCAGCACTGGCTTGCTGGAAAATATCCAACAATCTCCCCCTTTGGCATTGATGGAAATATATGGAATGAAAAACACCACCAATCCAAATGAGAAATTATTTTATAACATTCTCCATTTCCTCATCAAAACTCTCTGAAGGATGAATCCTCCATCTTCTACAATATTCTTCAATATTCTCCATTTCCTCAACTGAACTGCTCACATGACTGAATACTACTCCCCCTTAGTATATTACTCCTTTGGTTATGTTTTTCATGACTCTATATATTACTCCCCCTTTGACATCAATGGAAAAGAGCACCATTCATTTTAAGCACCGGTACTACTCTTGAGGTAGAGTAGTCAACCTTCCATTAGTCCTTGAGGACAAATTCTTTTTCTTCTTTCTTCTAAGAAGAACTAGGGAAGGGAATTACTCCCAACTTCTCCCTGAGATACTTGAAAGTGTCCTTTGGCAAGGGCTTTGTGAATATGTCTACTAACTGATCTTTAGTACTCACATAGTCCAACCTGACTTCTTTCTCTACCACTTTCTCTCTTAGGAAGTGATACTTGATCTCAATGGCTTTTGTCTTTGCATGCATCACAGGGTTCTTTGACATATTGATAGTGCTAGTGTTATCACAATGAATAAAAATATGATAATCAATCTTAATTCCAAAATTCATTATCATTTTCTTGATCCAAACAATTGTAGAATAATTCAGGACTACTACAACATACTCTGCTTCTACTGTTGACTGAGAGATACAATTTTGCTTCTTGCTTATCCAAGTGACAAGTCTATCACCAAGAAACACTACTCCAACTGATGTACTCTTTCTATCATCAATGCATCTTGCCCAATCTGCATCAGTATATACATGAAGCTCAAAATTTTCTAAGTTAGGATACCATAGACCATAATCTATAGTGCCTTGCAAGTATTTGAATATTCTTGTTACTTCCATGAGGTGACTTTGTTTAGGCTCTGCTACAAATCTTCCAACTATTCCAACTGCATTGGAAATATTAGGTCTATTTTGAGTAAGATAAATGAGTTTTCCAATCATAGACTTGTACAATGTTATATCTATTTCTGGTGAATCATCTTCTTTTCTAAGCTTGCATCCAGTTATCATGGGTGTACCTACTAGCTTCCAATCATCCATCTTGAATTTCTTCAATATGTCTTTCACATATTTGGAATGATTAATGAATATGCCTTTCTCTGTCTGCTACACATTTAATCCCAAAAAGTATTTGATAGGACCAATCATGCTCATCTCAAACTCACTCTGCATCTCCTTAGAAAATTCTTCACTAAGCTTGTCATTACCTCCAAAGATAATGTCATCAAAAAATATAGCTACTAGTAAAAAACCTTTAGATGTTTCTCTTATGAATAGATTACAATATGCTGCTCCTTTCTTGAATCCAATCTTTGTCAAGTGTCCATCAAGTCTCTCATACCAAGCTCTAGGAGCTTGCTTAAGTCCATAGAGGGCCTTCTTTAGTCTACATATCATATCAGGTCTATCTGATAAGGTCAATCCTTCTAGTTGTTCAATGTAAACTTCTTCCTTTAGTTCTCCATTCAAGAATGATGACTTAACATCTATCTGATAAAATTTGAAGTTTTTGACTGTTACATAAGCTAAGAACAACTTAATATCTTCTAGTCTAATCACAGGTGCAAATGTGTCTGAATAATCAATGCCTTCTCTTTGCACATATCCCTTACATACTAACATTGCTTTATTCCTTACTACTATGCCATCTTCATTCATCTTATTTCTGAATATCCATTTTGTTCCAATCACATTCTTATCACTAGGTCTTGGGACTAGTTCCCAAGTATCATTTTTAATAATATGATCTAGTTCTTCTTTCATAGCTTCATGCCAATCCAAATCATTACATTCATATTCAACACTTAAAGGTTCAATCTAAGATAGTAAACATACCGCCTCATTGCTTGCTGAATTATTTGCTTTAGATCTTGTTGTGACTTTGTTGCTCTGATCTCCAATGTGTCATCCTTAGAATGATATCTAGAAGTAAAATTTGGAACTTTAGGTGATACTGTCTCATCTGCCTTTGGAGTTTCTTCTTCACTTGTCTTAGGGCCATTGAATAATACATCAATACTATCAAACATTTATTCAACAACTATCTCAGTAGTGGAAGGTCTAGGTTCTTCTTTAATCATAGGTGAATAATCATGATATCTTTCTTGAACCATAAACTTTTCATCAATCTTAACATGAGCACTTTCAATGATCTTCTTCAATCTTAAATTGAAACATCTATAAGATTTTCTTTTAGTAGAACCAAGAAAAATACCTTCATCACTTCTTGCATCAAACTTGCCTACTGCTTAATCTCTCTTGATGTAGCACTTGCTTCCAAATATTCTAAAGTATTTTACTGTGGTAACATTACCAAACCATAGCTCATAAGGTGTCTTGTCCACACCAAACCTGAATTGAATTCTATTGATGGTATAGACTTTTGTATTGACTACATCTCTCCAATAGGTGTGTGCAACTTTTCCTTCAATCATGATGGTGCACGCTATATCAAGGATGATCTTTTTTCTTCTCTCTACAATCCCATTTTATTGAGGGGTTCTAGGTGCACTCAACTACCTTTTTATGCCATGTTCTTCATAGTACTCATAGAATCTGTTAGAAGTGAATTCTCCACCGTTATCTGATCTTAGACATTTTATTTTTAGTCCAGATTCATTCTCAACCTTAGCTTTGAATATTTTGAACTTCTCAAAAGCTTCTGAATTATCTTTTAATAACACAACCCACATCATTCTAGTATAGTCATCAAAAAACAAAATGAAATACCTTTCACCATAGTATGAACTTGTTTGAGTTGGTCCACATAGGTCTATATGAATCAAATCCAACTTGTTCTGTGTTGAATTGTGCTTACTTTTGAATGAATTCCTCACATGATTTCCCATCACACATTCCTTGCAAATAGTATCAACTAGTTTTGCTATGCTAGGTAGGTCTCTAAATACCTTCACATTGCTTATCTTTACTATGTTATCAAAATTGATATGACATAGTCTTTTATGCCATAGCCAACTGTCATCAAATTTAGCAACAAAACAACTTGCTTCTGAATTAAGTTGAAAAACATTACCTTTAGTCTTTGAACCTGATGTAATTATAACACCATCCTTGTTGTTAATGATGCACTTATTGTCTTTGAACTCCAACTAAAAACCTTTTTCAAGTAGCTACCCAACACTAAGAAGGTTATGTTTCAAACCATCTACATAGAGAACATCATCAGTATTGTTCTTTCCATCCAATGTGATAGCTCCTCTTCCAATGATAGGTTTAGGAGTTTTATCTCCAAATCTAACCATGCCACCATTGTATTTGTCTAGATGAACAAATATGTCTTTATCACTTGTCATGTGATGTGAACAACCACTATCTATAATCCAGTCCATCCTTATGTCAGCTTGTGAAATCAATGCTAGCTCTTGATCCTTTTTCTCATCTTCATGATCCATGTCATTATTCATTTTCTTTATAATGGCAATGAATCTAATTTATTCTTCATCTAAATCATCATCTGATACTCCTCCAGCAAAGTAACATTCCTTTGAGTATTTAGCCTTGTAGTCATTTTTGAACTTTTTAGCTCTTGTAGGACATTTGGATGCAAAGTGACCAATCTTATTACATGAAAAGCATTTAAATGACAATTGACCTTCATATTTCCCTTTTTCTTTCTTTTCTCTTTTAGAAATCATAGAAATGAAATCATCTAGTGCTTTCTCTTCATCATCATCATCAAAATTACAAGTGTTTGCAGATTTCTTACCATGAACTGATGCTTTGAAGGCTATCTCACTTTTAGGTTCTGTCTTCAATCTTGAAATCTCAAAAGCTAAAATTTTGCTGATCAAGGTCTCTCTTTTGAAATTTGATGTAAGCTGCATGGTCTCATCAAGGATGTTGATCTTGTTTTCATACTCTATGGTGAGAGTATTCATCAATTTATCCATAATGTCTTCCTCTGAGATCTCTCCACCATTGTTTTTTATTCCAGCAACTGCTTCATTAATCCTTTGGTTGTAAGCTCTGATGTTTTCTTTAGGTATCATTTCTAATGTATTGTATCTTTTCTTCCATGTTCTTTTGCATGCACCCTTTTCTTGTTTGTCTCCTTCAAACATGTCTTCTAGGTGCTTCCATATCTTGTAGGCTGTGTCTACCTTCTTTATCTCTAAGAACTCACTATCAGATAGGATGTTGATAAGGGCTTGTTTGACTATTGCATTCTAATGGAATAAATCCTTTTGCTTTCTAGTAGCATCTTCCTTTGTAAGATCTACTAGAGAGGGGATTTGAACTTCTTTGATAGTCACCTCAAAAACTTCAAAAGTAATGCACTGCAAGTGTGTCATCATCTTGTTCTTCCAATCAAGATAATTCTCTCCATCAAACTTAGGACTTTCTTTTCTAAATAATGTCATCTGATCAACCTCAAGCTATTAAAATTTCTCTCTAAGGCACTTGGCTCTGATACCAATTGTTAGGAATAGTCCCAAGAGATAACTGAGAGGGGGGGCAAATCAATTATCTACAAGATTCAATTATTTATCTAATTAAGTATACTTAAAATATAAAGCATAAACACAATGAAAGAACACTTGATCACAACACAAATATTTTGGTTACGGGGAAACCCAAATAGGTAAAAACCCTGGTGTGAATTGATGCCAACTAATAATCTACACTAGTGTATTATGATCCTTGTTAGAAGATCCTTAACCCTATTAGGAGTTGTCTTGACAATGCATTTAGTATAGTGACCTGGTCAAGGGTCAAACCCTGTTAGGAGTCTTTTACAATTAACCCTGTTAGGGGTGAGGATGCACTATCTGAGAGCACATTGCTCAAAGGGGTGAAGGCTACAACCTTCTGAATAATAGATACACACTATATCTAGATCTTGGTGAACTGTGCTTTGACCTACTATCTAGATCAGTTCCAATGTATAGCAAAAACTCTTTACTCAGTCATAATTGATTCATCCCCCCTCCCAGTTATCTCTTGGGACTATTCCTAACAATTGGTATCAAAGCCAAGTGCCTCGGAGAGAAAGTTTAACAACTTGAGGTTGATCAAATGACATTATTTAGAAAAGAAAGTCCTAAGTTTGATGGAGAGAATTATCTTGATTGGAAGAACAAGATGATGACACGCTTGCAGTGCATTTCTTTTGAATTTTTTGAGGTGGCTATCAAAGAAGTTCAGATCCCCTCTCTAGCAGATCTTGCAAAGGAAGATGCTAGTGGAAAGAAAAAGGATTTATTCCATCAAAATGCAATAGTCAAACAGGCCCTTATCAACACCCTATCTGATAGTGAGTTCTCAGAGATAAAGAAGGTAGACATAGCCTACAAGATATGGAAGCACCTAGAAGACATGTTTGAAGGAGACAAACAAGCAAAGGGTGTGTGCAGAAAAACATGGAAGAAAATATACAATACATTAGAGCTTACAACCAAAGGATCAATGAAGCAGTTGTTGGAATAAAAAACAATGGTGTAGAGATCTCAGAGGAAGACATCATGGATAAATTGATGAATAATCTCACCACAGAGTATGAAAACAAGATCAACATCCTTGATGAGACCATGCAGCTTACATCAAATTTCAAAAGAGAGACCTTTTTCAACAAAATTTCAGCTTTTGAGATTTCAAGATTGAAGACAGAACCTAAAAGTGAGACAACCTTCAAAGCATCAGTTCATGGTAAGAAATATGCAAACACTTCTTGTAATTTTGATGATGATGATGAAGAGAAAGCACTAAACACAATGAAAGAACACTTGATCACAACCCAAATAGGTAAAAACCCCGGTGGGAATTGACACCAACTAATAATCTGCACTAGTGTATTATGATCCTTATTAGAAGATCCTTAACCCTATTAGGAGTTGTCTTTACAATGCATTTAGTATAGTGACCTGGTCAAGGGTCAGACCCTGTTAGGAGTCTTTTACAATTAACCCTATTAGGGGTGAGGACACATTGTCTGAGAGCACACTGCTCAAAGGGGTGAAGGCTACAACCTTCTGAATAATAGATACACACTACAATTGGATCTTGGTGAACTACACATTGACCTACTATCTAGATTAGTTCCAATGTATAACACAAACTCTTTACTTGGTCATATAGACCTTCTTTTGATGGCTCAACACTTCGCACACTTTTCTCTACTCTTCACATTCAACTCTGAACCATGATTTAGCAATTACAAATGGATACCTATAAATATCTTTCCTCTAAATGAAATGATTAAGTCATCATATTAGATCCAACTTGAAATCATAATAGAGAATCAATAACAATCTTCTACAACATCTCAGTCGACTCTACTAAGCACACATCAAGAACTGGGACCTGTCTAAATCAATAAATGTAGACGCACGCTACACACTGTAGGATATACCAATTTAGGTGATACTTTCTCCTCAAGATGAATTAAATCATGTGCTATTAACCAAACATTTCTAACTCTTCTCTGATCACTAATCCAAGGTGCATACCGAAATGATAGGCACAAGTCCTATACTAATAAATTCTCTGTCGGCTCTTCTAGATAAACACAGGAAACTGTAACTGGTGAATAGAGACTTCATAACTTCACTTCTATTGGTCATCAGACTCTATTTCCATGAATGTAGCATCACTAACATGTCTTCATCACATATATAAATTTTCAAGGCTCCATGATAAATGTATGGATAATCACTCATAGAACACTTCCTGTAACTTTGTCAGGAACACTGCTAACACAAGCTGCTACACAACTGTCTGTACTAATAGTTAACCTTTGCATCCATGATATCATGCTGATAACATGTCCATGCTTCATATACTCAAGACTTACTCCATAAGTCCTCTAAACATGCTACTTACCATAAGTGGTCATCAATGACAAACATACAGTCACCACTAGCTTGATGGAAAATCTCCAACAATTTTTTGAGTCAAAATCATTGATTGAAGTTTCATAAGTAGTGGATGACACAAACCAATCTCTCATGAGAATGAATGGAACACTTAGCACTCATTGGATATAGGTGATGCTCACATAGGTGAAATACTAGGACTTCCACCTCTATGAGCATCACCTAGATCTAATTGTTAGATTCTGCGAGAAGCGAGAACCGAGCCAAGATCTGATGTCGGTCGTAGATCATATGCAACTTCACCCAACAGATGATCAAAGATCAAAATAGCAGAATGAAGAGAAATCTGAAATGAGAGAAAAATAGAGACAAGAGTAGAGAAATTGTAGAATACTCTCAATACTCCCACGAACAATCACCGAACTAGCTGAACTAGTGAAGGTGAGAGGAGAGTGCTCAATATATAGAAATATAAGGGCAAATACATCCAAGAGGTGCATTAACTCCTACACCCATAAAAAGTGGGAGGTTATCACCTACTTGGTAAATGACAAAACATGTGGCATAACCTCCTTAGGTGAAGACAGAGAGGAGGTGGCACATAAAGCCAAAAGAGGGTGAGAAACCCAACTACCCCATAACCTACCTAGGTAAAAACAAAAGAGTGGTTATGACAGGTGGCACAACAAGCCAAAAGAGGATGTGTAACTCAACTACCCATGTGTGGGGAGAGAGTGACATATGTGGCTGATGTATTTCACCACGTGTCCTCATATTAACCACACCTAATAAACCTAAGCAAGCTTAAATAATATGTGTAGGAAAAAAGAAATACCCCTAACATAAGGAAAATAAAAAACCTACACTAACACCCCCCCCTTAAGCGTAGCTTAGTTGGGTGATAAGATGGGTCCTGGCAAGTGAAGCCATGTTAGGTACCCATGTACATAGAGAATATCCCCCCATAAGAAGAAGAAGAAGCCCCCCAGAAGTGGAGCCCCCCCAATAAATAGAGAGAGTAATGAAGAACTAAGAAGCCCTTCTTGAAGTAGACACCTGTTGCACCCCAAGCAAAGCTCGCAAATGAAGGAACTTTCTCTCTGTGAAGGGTTTGGTGAAGATGTCTGCAGTTTACTCTGATGTAGAACAATACTTAAGATCGATGATGCCTTCCTGAATCAACTCCCAAATGTAGTGCATATGAATCTCAATGTGTTTCATCCTCTGATGATGAACTGGATTCCGAGAGATTTGTATTGCACTTTGATTATCACAAAAGATGACTGTAGGCTTTCTGAATGTAGTGCCAAACTCAGTGAGAATATTCTGAAGCCAAATAGCCTCAGTGGTGGCATTAACTGCCCCTCGATACTCAGCCTCTGTAGATGAAAGAGCAATTGCAGACTGCTTCTTGCTCGACCAACAAACTGGACCAGAACCAAGGGAGAAGCAATACCCTGAAGTAGACTTGCGATCTTGAGAATCACCTGCCCAATCTGAATCTGTGTATCCCACTAAGTCAATATCCATGCCCGCTGCATATTGAATCCCATAATTATGAGTACCCTAAATGTAGTGAAGGATCCGCTTAGCTGCTTTCCAATGCAACTCATGTGGCTCCTGCATGAATCAAGAGACCATGCCCATAGCATATGAAATGTCAGGTCTCGTATGAGTCAAGTAGATGAGACTCCCAACAAGTTGTCGGTATAAAGTGCCATCAACCAAAGGTGAGGAACACTTAGCCTCAAGTTTGACCCCTGACAAAAATGGAGTCGGTGCAGGCTTACAGTCAGCCATGCGAAATCTGGAGAGCATATCAAGTGCATACTTGGGTTGACCAAGGAAGATTCCTGAAGATGATTGAATGATCTCAATCCCCAAGAAGTAATGCAAAAGACCCAAGTCAGACATAAAAAATCTATCATGTAGAGCAGTTTTTACTGTCTTGATGGTGGACGAGTGACTCCCTGTGATCAATAGGTCATCAACATAGAGAACCAAGAATGTGAGAGTGTCATCCTGCTACAGAATGTATACGTTCGAATCAGAATGGCATCGTTTGAACCCAACTATCAGAAGGAAGGAATCCATCTTGGCATACCAAGCTCAAGGAGCCTGTTTGAGGCCATAGAGAGACTTTCGAAGTCGACACACAAGTGAAGGATCCTGTACGAACCCCTGTGGCTGCTCCATGTAGATTTCCTCCTGAAGGTCACCATGAAGAAATGCACTCTTTACATCCATTTGATGAACTTCCCAATGATGTGCTATAGCTATAGCAAGGACAAGTCGAATAGAATTCATCTTAGCAACTGGAGAAAAAGTTTCAGAGTAGTCAATCCCGGGAACCTGGGAGAATCCTTTTGCTACCAACCGAGCCTTATGCTTATCAACTGACCCATCCGCTGCAAATTTAGTTCGATAGATCCACTTGCATCGAACAATTTTTCTTCCCTTAGGAAGAGGGACTAAATCCCATGTGTGATTCCTTTCTAAGGAATTGAACTCTTCTTGCATTGCAGCATCCCACTCAGGAACACCAGAAGCTTCTCGAAAAGACTATGGATCAGAAGCTGAAGCAATGAAGAGATGTGGAGCCTGTTGAAATTGTGACCATGTTCTTCTCATGTCTAATGGATCACCAACCCAATCTCCTGCTGACTCCAATGTTTGTCGAGCCCAAAGAGGTGTTGAGGCTGGAGAAGTTGGAGGAGAATCATCAACCTCTGAATGATGAATAGAAGAGGAATGTGAATCTGCATCATCAATATCACTATTTGAAGTGGAGGAAGAATAATCCTCATCAATATTAGGAAGATTAAGATCTTCAGAAGAACTATCATCATGATGCAAAGTCTCCAATGTAATAGTGGATAGAGAAGTGGTAGGAGAAGAACTAGAAGAACTCTCCTCAAAATGAACACTCCTCTCAATGAACAACTCATGGGTGGTAGGATGGAGAAGTCTATAACCTTTGACATCATCTGGATACCCAACAAATATGCAAGACTTGCTTTGCAGATCCATAGCCTTGCGTTTCTCTATTGGAATGTGGGCCCATGCAAGAGAGCCAAACACTCGAAAATGTTTAACTGTGGGTTTCTGACCAGTCCAAGCTTGAAAAGGAGTTACCCCCTTTACAGCTTTGTGAGGAACCCAGTTCTGGATGTAACACACACAATTGATGGCCTCTGCCCAATACTGAGGTGCCAAAGATTTGGAGTGTATCATACAATTTGCCATCTCCTTCAAGGATCTATTCTTGCGTTCGGCGACACCATTCTGTTGAGGACTATATGGAACTGTGTGCTGCATGTTGATTCCTTCTGAAGCACAAAATTGTTCAAATTGATTGTTAACATATTCTCCCCCATTATCTGTATGCAAAATCTTGATGAAATTTCCAAATTGTTTCTCTGTAAAAGCTTTGAAATCCAAAAAATGATCAAAGACCTCAGACTTCTGTTTGAGAAAATAAACCCAAGTGTATCTAGAAAAGTCATCAATAAATGTCAAGACATATCTAGCCCTGCTGAAAGATGGTTGTGGAAATGGTCCTGCCAAGTCACTATGTACCAACTCCAATAGATTTGTAGCTCTCCAAGCTTTTCCTTTATCATATTTCTCCTCAGGATGCTTACCAAGAATGCATCCTTGGCAAACTCCATCAGAAAATTGAATAGAAGGCAACCCTGAAACCATATCCTGTTGACTGAGTTGTTGCAAATAACGGTAGTTCAAGTGGCCAAACCATTGATGCCACAAATAACTCACCTCATCTGCATGAGTGAGTAAGACTGTTGAAGGAGAATCAGGAACAAAGTGAGAAAACTGATATAGTCTAGATTGATGATCTGCTTTTCCCACAGCAACTGTAGACCCATTATGCATTTCACTTATTACCACTGTATCTGGAGTGAACTCAACTCGCTTTGTTGAACCAGTGTGAGTGATCTGATAAACAAATAGGAGATTAGTTGACAAAGATGGGACATAAAGAACATCCTCAAATGTCCCTTCACCCATATCAACAGTCCCTCTCCCATGCACTTCAACAGGAGTATCATCACCCATAAGTATGGTAGGCATAGAGCATGGCTCCAAAGAGGTAAAATTATCCTCTGATGAGGCCATGTGGTGCGATGCACCTGAGTCAATAATCCAAGAATTTGGTTGTGAAGCAATAGCAACTAGGGCCTTTCCCTTTCCTTTCCCCTTACTTTTATCTGTGTCCTTAGGAGAACCTTCTGATGAACTTTGTTTGACTGAATTAGGCACCTTGATATTGTTCTTTTCTAGAAGATGTGAAAGGTGATCAATTTGTTTCTTTAAACATTTATGTTCATCATGGCCAGGCCTCTTACAATAAGAACACTTGACCTTCTCCTTTTTAGGTTGTTCACCTTTTGATGAAGAGGTCTGATTATCTAGTTTTGTAGTAGATTTTTGATCTTTCTTCTTCTCTCCTTGGTTCTTTTGTTTCTTATCTTGCTTATTAGACCCTTTTTGTTCTTTTGTGCCTTGATTAACAACCAATGCATGTGACTTAGAGGGTTTAATTGTACCCATTAGAACTAATTTGTCCTGCTCCCTAGTGAGTTCTGCAGCAAACTCATCTAAAGAAGGCATTTTATATGTAGAACCTAGGGCACATTTTGTGGCATAGAATGTAGAAACAAATACAGAATAATTAGAACCAAGCTTAGAAAGAATACTCAAAATCAGTTGCTTATCATCCTTCTTGATTCCACATTGTTCCAATTGCAATCTAATAGCTTTGAGTTTTGTGAAGAAATCCTGTATGGTGTCAAAATTTGAAGGACTTAACCCTATGAGTTCATTCTCCAATTGATGACCTCTTAACTCATCCTGCTTACCAAAGAGGTTTTCCAATTTTGTCCATACATCATTTGGTGTTGTAGCAGACTCAATATGAAAAAGTAGGTCTGGAGATACTGACATACATAAAGTACCAAAGGCTTCATCACATTTGTTAAACCATTTAATCTTTTCTGCATCCTCTTGTGGTTCAGTTTCAAGTCCCATTGTTACACGATGATATCCATGTCTTTTTAGATATATTACCATCTTTGATTTCCATTCAAAGTAATTATATGGAGTTAAAACTGGAACTGTAGATGCATCCATGAGAGCAGAAAAAAAGATTGCAAGGTAGAAGGAAATGTGCAAAGAAAGAAGACACACGAGACACCCCCCCTTTCCACTAATCTCAAAAATCACCCCCCCCCCCAGACATTACAATGTTGGCACTTTATGATTAGTGCTTTTACAAGGATTTTCCAGATTACAAAGCTTTAAAGGCTCTCAGTAGCCAAAATTACAACTTAATCTTCAATTAAAATCTGAAAAAAATGACTTTGTAGCTTTGTTTTTCTCTTCAATTTCTTTCCAACACTGTTTTTTCTTTTTTTGAAAGAATGGATTACAAAAGTGAAAGAAATACAGTACTGAAGAAAGAAAAAGTGCAGCAGATTCAACCTGCAATATCTGATTGAAAATAGGTAGAAATTCTTACTCAAACCTTTGTGGATGGAGAGATCTCGAATTCATCTTTTCGTCAAGTACTCGTTTGCAAAAATCTGACACTTGAAGCAAAAGTTATGCAATTTTGAAAAAAACTGCAAAATTTGCCTGTGAAAAAATGACTTATGTCATTTTCTAACATAGTTTCTGCAAAATTTATCAACTTCCTGCAAAATGTAATGACTACCCAGATAGTTTTTCGAATCTGGCTACAAAACCCAGAAATTGTTTTTCCTGAAAAAGAGTGGAAGTAAGATTTTTGAAGCCAAAATGAAAACGGCTCTAATGAGAAATTCGAATTTTTAAATTCTAATTTTCTTTACTGTTTCCTCCAAGCTCTGATTTTGGTGAAATAAAAGTCAATTTTGACTTTTTGAAACCTTCTGGACTCTTTGGAAATGCTGAAAAATCCTCCAATATTACCAAAAAGTTGCAAATCACCCAGATCTCACAAGAATAGATATATGTATACCAGATATGCTTATTTTCATCTTAAACTATTATGATTCTCCAGATCATTTAAAGATGCAAAAGAAAATCATATTGGGTTTTTGAGAAAAATAATAAGCTCTATATTAGTCTCAAATATTTCAATAAATCAGATAAAATGAACTATACCAGACAACACCGCTCTGATACCATGTTAGATTCTGCGAGAAGCGAGAACCGAGCCAAGATCTGATGTCGGTCGTAGATCATATGCAACTTCACCCAACAAATGATCGAAGATCAAAATAGTAGAATGAAGAGAAATCTGAAATGAGAGAAAAATAGAGACAAGAGAAGAGAAATTGCAGAATACTCTCAATACTCCCACGAACAATCACCGAACTAGCTGAACTAGTGAAGGTGAGAGGAGAGTGCTCAATATATAGAAATATAAGGGCAAATACATCCAAGAGGTGCATTAACTCCTACACCCATAAAAAGTGGGAGGTTATCACCTACTTGGTAAATGACAAAACATGTGGCATAACCTCCTTAGGTGAAGACAGAGAGGAGGTGGCACATAAAGCCAAAAGAGGGTGAGAAACCCAACTACCCCATAACCTACCTAGGTAAAAACAAAAGAGTGGTTATGAGAGGTGGCACAACAAGCCAAAAGAGGATGTGTAACTCAACTACCCATGTGTGGGGAGAGAGTGACATATGTGGCTGATGTATTTCGTCACGTGTCCTCATATTAACCACACCTAATAAACCTAAGCAAGCTTAAATAATATGTGTAGGAAAAAAGAAATACCCCTAACATAAGGAAAATAAAAAACCTACACTAACACTAATAAGTGTTAAGCATTCCATTTATTCTCATAAGAGATGGGTTCCTATGAACCACTACTCATGAAAATTGGGTCAATGACTTTGACTCAAAAAAATACACAATCGAATCTTGATATCAATATCACAACATGACTTGTTGTGGGAAATATCTCCAACTTTATATTTTTTGAAAGTTTCTATTTTGTGATTGTTACCATTTTTTGAAATTCTTTCTTTTAAGAAATTTTCCATTTTCAAAAAAGTTTAATTTTTTTTAAAAATTCATTTTTAGAAACTTCCTATTTTTAGAACTATTCAAGCCTTTCAAGCCCTATTGACATATAGTTGGTGTTTTGGCCATATCTTTTTCATATAGAATCAAATTTCAGAAACCATATATCACAAGCTAGCAGGTTTAAGTACCAATTTTCTCATGATGGTGATTTTTATCAAATTTTTATCTTGGTGACCGATACAAGTTGTTGAAGTCATCCTTATTTTTTATCCTTATAGGGCCATGTAACTTGAGAAAGTAGACTCTATTTTTTGAAAACCACATATCGTCAAAAAGGTTTCAAAGTGATCTATCTAGATCTAGAATCAATATTTTTAGATTTATGCCTGTGTAATTTTTATTAAGATTTTTTTCTTCACTATTTGGTCATTTACTTGGATGTTCTAGTACTTGAAATGGATTTATTTGCATAGGATGACTTCACTCAAGTTCCATATGTTATCTCTATTGAGCATTAAAAGTTTTCATTAGTATCAAAGGTTATCAAAGATATCAATCAGTCACTTATACTAAGCTAGTCAATAAAGGAGAGCATCATAAGCCAGTCGGTTTACTCTTTACACCGAGCACATAATAGTTTTACCAAGCATCAAACATTGACACTGAGTGATAGTAAATGCTAAATGATAGTATAATCACTGAGTAGTTTATACAGTGTTTACCGAGGATCATAGGAAACAACATAGTAATCAGGAATGGCACATTCTTCTATGCAAATGGCTGCACCAGATCAGAAAACATTTTACCAAGATCGACGATAATTTATTGTTGAGATATTAATTAATTGCAATGAAGATATTATGTAATAGTTTGATCTAGGTTTTTTTTGTACACCGTAGATCTTAGGGTTTTCTCTAAGATTTGTAAACCTAATTGTATAGGTGGCATAAAGCAATATGCTATATAATTGTATGTTTGCATCATTGTTGATGTAACTGATGTATGAATGAAGAAGCACTTGAAGCTTTAACCAACCTTCAAGATTATCAATTGTCAGACAGAGCAGAGATTCATCACAGTAAAGGTGATATTTTATCAGTACTTTATTGATCTATATTAGATAATTAAATTGTCATTAGCAGATAGATACCTATTGCTTTCTAATCATTGTAATAGATTTTTTTAAAATCTCTTAATAGAGTAGACTTGACAGTCTTTTTGTAAATCTCTTAACCGAGTGCACACTCAAGTAGTGTTGCTAAATCCTATCACTAGATAGATCTAGTTGATCTGATATGTTACTCCTAATAGGGTAAGATCACTAGAAGTGATCAAAACTTGTAGCCCTAACAGGCAAATCTTTTCTATCTACAGTAGTGAAGAATTTGTGGGTGTCATCCCCACCATAGTTTTTACCTTCTAACAAGGGTTTCTGCATTACCAAAATACTTTTGTTATGGATTGTTATATTGTTAATTTCATTTTATTTACTTTCACAATTTGAATGGATGAATGATGCATGCATTAGATATAAGTTATTTTTCAAGGTTACTACTGTTTGCTATTATATATCTAAAAGGTTTATGAGTTAGAGTTTTTGTGGGCACTGATTCACCCCTCCCCTCTTAGTACCCTATCTCTCCTAATCCAATAATTGGTATCAGAGCTCAGTTCTCTTATTGGATAGTTTAACCACTGAAGGGTAAAGATCTAAGTCATGGAGAGATATAAGTTAGATTAGACTATTGAGAATCAGAAGATTCAGTTGCAGATGTTTGTTGAATAGTATAAGAAAGCTAAGGAAGGACTGAAGAAACTACTGGTTGAAAGGAAGAACCTAGCTATTCTGCAAAATGAGATAAGTTATCATGAAGAACCTATTGATGATATATTTGATCACATTGGATCTAGTTCAGGGAGTATTTATGATGGATCTGAAAGCATGATCTATGATTTGTCTGAAAAGAATCAGCATTTAACCGAACAAGTGAAAGCACTACAAATCAGTCAAGAATCTCAGATGGTGAGAATGGTGGAAATAATGAACAATGCTAGATAGGCTGAACAAGAAAGAAATCTAGCTATTGAAGACTGAAGATAGACAACTGAACAACTACAAGCTAAAGAGAATGAAATACAAAGACTCACAGACTGACACTTTCAAATATCTAATCAGATCATGGTTGTGAATCAAGAAGTCAACCAAGTAAATGGAGAATTGTCTAGAAGACTTGAAGATGTTGCAATACTCAGAGAAGAAAATCAAAGTTGAGAGATGAAGTGAAAACTCAACAACAACATAATGAAATGAAGAGACTAGCTGAAGATAACTCCAAGAAGATTGATGATTTTCTGATCAATCAAAGAAGATATGGAAGAAAAGTTGCATTAGGCTATACTGGCGAAGGAGAGTCATCACAACAAGTTGAACATGGCAATAAAAATCAAAGGCAAAGACCCAAAGTGTTGACATGTTACCACTATGGGAAACCGAGACACACTTCTAATGTTTGTAGAAGAAGAGCACAAGGTAAACCTCCTGTTATTCCTAAGTTTGATGGATATTGTTACTATTATGGAAAATATGGTCATCAAGCTTATGAATGTAGATCTAAATAGAATGCTAACAATACTACTATAGAGAAACTATCCTATACTTGTAATGAACATGGACACATTGCATGAGAATGTAAGGCTAAGATGAAGCAAGTCTGGACTCCTAAGAAGAAGACACAGTGCAAGTCATACCAACCAAAAAGACAAGGTAACTCTTATGTTTGGGATTATAACACATGGGCTAACTATATTGCATGTGGTAGATATGGGCACAACAGAAAACTATAACAGAAAAAGATGGGCTGGACAATCAAGAAGCTGGACAAGCACTAGAATGGCATGTTTGCATTGTCATAAAGTTGGTCATTTAAGAAAGGACTACAAAGACCGAGCACCAGAGGAAAATCATGTATTTGAGAGTGGAAACACTATAGCATATATCATGAGATTCGTGAATTCTATGTGGAGAAAGGCATCTAATGAGAATGTTGAGTGAAGCAATGTTGTTGATGAAACCTCATCCATTGGATTGGGTGACATCAGTACCTCCACTTAAGGTGATATAGGTATGTATGGGACTGAAATTTTAATTGAGCATATCTTACATACAGCTCCTTATATATGATGGGAAAATACCAAATCTGCATGAATGAAGATGCATTGTGGTTTATATGTTTTGAGCTAACAAAGTTACATAGTCAGTAAAAGTTAGACCGAGTGATGGTTACTCGTCGGTAATCACTATTCAAGGTTAACCAAGAATATACATCATCCGAGCAAAGAAATCTAGTGTTAACCAAGCTGATGAAAAGTTGGTAGTAGTCAGTGAGCTAATAGTTGTCACAAACTGGAAAGTAGGTCAAGCATTTATTGCATATAGTTTTGAGTGGGAATGTGAAAAATCTATAAATACATAGAAGACAAAGTTCATTTTTACATTGCAATTTTAAAGAACTAAAATTTCAAAGAGCGTGTTCAAGAATGGAATCTTTCCAAGGTCACTCAAGTTGTTGCAAATCAAACTGAGCATAATCTTTGATACATTTCTAGTAAGTTGAAACCCTACCGAGCATACTTTTCATAACTTACCAAAAACCTAGTTTGTTCAAATGGCATCTACTGCGAGTTCTTCTAAGGTTATGGAAGAAGAAGTTAATCTAATTATGCCAACAAGTTACAAGGAACCCCACTACAAGTTACACTTGAAAGTTGCAAGAAAAATGGATTCAGCGGGCGCTTTCTCAAGCATCCCACCTAGGGTTTTGTTGACGGAAGACCTAAGATCGTATATTCACTATAAAATTAGCAAAATTGGAGATTTTGATATGTATGTCACATTTCAGGCACTTTGTGATAATGAAATCAAATTGAAACCAGAACACAGAATTATTGAAACACTTGGACTCACCAATGCCCTAAATTTCCCGAAGAATTTCAAGAATGAATGGATTAGGATAGTGTTAAGTCATTTTCATGATGGTATATTTTGGTTAGAGAAACTGATCCAAGTAACAAAGAGAATGATTAGAAGGGTTACTGGTTACCTGACTACTGACAAGGTCAAAGCATTTCAAAGCACTGCACGAGCTGACGTTGAGAAGAATACAGACACAACATCGGATGGTAGAGCATTAAAGATTGCATCCATTGTGGATCTCGAAGTGAAGTCCGTAGCACATGTTATTGGTTATAAAATATTTCAGTCGAGTAGGGAAAATAGTGTACCATGTAGTGCAGTAGACATGGCTTACAAATTGATAAAGAAGGGTCATCAGATAGACCTTGCTGAGCTACTATTGAGACAAGTAGAAGAAAATATGAAAACCATCAGGTCTTAGAAGACCAATACCTATAAGTTTGGTTCACTACTTGTATTTTTGTTTTTCAATCTCCAGAAATTCTTTCCCTCTATCGGTCACACTAACTGGATAGATGAAAAACTGATTACTTCACAAATATTTGATATTATGAAAGGTATGGGAGATAATGTTGAGAATATTTTGGATAGTTATTTTGAAGAATTCAAAGTTAAGATGAATATGAGAAGCAGAATATTGAGTTCATTAGTTGAGAAATTTGAGATGCATATTTATTTTCTAGTGAACACCGAGCACACTATGATTAAAGCCGTTGAATCGAGAATAAAGTGGCTAGCACCTATGGACTATGAAATGGATCATGATTTTTCTTTGAAATCTATTGAGGCATTGCTAGCATTATCGAAGGACAAAAAGGCCAAAAGGTTTGGAACCTTTGAAGAAGCAAAGTCAAGAATTAAAACTAGACTTGTCATTGGTAAAGTTACTAGGAAAGAAAAGAAAATGAAGAAATTTATGTCTGAAAAGTTTGGAGATATTTCTAAGTCATCTGAGGAGTCACCAGTTGAACCTCCAACCAAAGGTCAGTTGATGTTGGATGACAAACCTTATGACAGTGAAGAAACTGAGACCGAGAAGGAACAAGAATCTAAACCAGTTTCTCCCTCTAAAGCTCCAAAGAAGAGGTAGTTGCCAGTGTAGATAGGTGCATGCACAAGGCCATCCACTATAGCTTCACCACCATAGAAGAAGGGAGAAGTAAAGGTAACTAAGCCTAGGGAAGCTACACCAAAAAAATATATGCTAAAAGAGGTCGGAAGGCTATAGCTGAGTCATCGAAGAAAAGAAGAAGGTTAATAAGAAGTAAAGAAGATCTTGAGGATGATGAAAATGAGAATGAAAACAATCAATTTTTGGTTTTCAATAATAAAGAAAGACCAGTTGATGAAGTAGCAATAGATATTATTGAGCATGGAGATCTCTCTGATTCAGAACTTAACATATTTGACAAAATGTCAACCAAAGATCAAAACAAATTTGAGGAAGTAATCATCCAAATGATGATTCACTTTAAGCAAGCTCCATTAGAATTTTCACTATCACTACCTAAGGAATTGGATGACAGAATAAATCAAAAGTGGTCATATGCATTGGACACTGAAAGAAAAAGGAGAGAACAAATTCTAGTTTTGGTAGCATCAAACATATCTCTTGTTGATATCAAAGAACTTATGGACACATATGTGAAGAGATTCAAAGTGAAATACCGAGCAATGTTAATATTAGATGAGAATTTGGTAGAACTTGATGAGTCATCTCAACTCACCTGGACCTCAATTCTAGCTATCAGAGACCATAATGAGAAAATAACATTTCAAAAGTTGTCTAAGATGAGACAAAATTCAAAAGGAAAAGGAATATTCATTGAGGAGAATACAACAAAGAAGATAAAAGAGTCAACGGAATCATTTATTGAGGTGATTGACACAAAATTTTCACATGACATCAAGGATAGTTCAAAGGATGCACCAGATCTAGCAGAGATCTAGGTGATGGAGAAAAGTGACAATGATGTACTCATTGAGGACATAAAAAATGGTGATCCTGATGACAAGGATGATGATGAAGATGTGAATAATGCATCGGACATCACATAGGATGAAGTACAAGTTACTGAGTGTGCATTTCCATCTATACCAGGTGAGCTTCCTATACTTGTAAAAGTAGTTGAACTTTTGAAAAATGAACAACCCGATGGCTCAAACCCCGAGCAACCACAAGAGACAATAGGGGAACAAAGCACCGAATCTCCTGTAGAGAAAAACAAGCCTAAAGAGAAAGAGGCACCAACAGAAGAGACAAAGGAACAAGAAGAGCCTAAAGCAACTGAGGCTACCCCATCTGACACAACATCAAAGGCTCAATCTCAACTAACACATAGGTTACCGAGGAGAAGAAAAAGGAAGATAATGTGTCAATCGGGAAGAACACAGAAGAGAAGGCTATTGTTCTAGTTGCTAAGAGTTCACCACAAGAACCAGAGAAGAAGAAGAAGAAAAAGAAAGAAAGAGGGCCAGTCACCCTAGATGAAATCATTGTGATACCTGAGTGTAATCTGAGGACCCTTAGCCCCAAAGAACTAAGAAAATATGGGGAATTATGCACAAGGAAAGCAACACAAGAAAATTTAAGACACGAGTGTAAGAGAAAGGAGATATTGGAAAATGTAAGACATCTTACAACAGGTGGTACCCGAGGTACACATAGATGAAGACACATTGATCATGGACCAACTTGATACTCTTACCAAAGGAATCAATGCCCCAAATATTGATACTGACAAGTGAATAGAATAGAGGGTAGAGTCAAGGATTCAAGATAAACTTGTAGAAAGAATCAGCCAAGAAGTGGTAATAAACAAGGTCAAGTTAGCAGAGGTAATAACCGAGATAAAATCATTAACTCAGCTAATTTGTCAATTCTTACTAAAGCTATGCACTGTGGAAACCTTCACTACTAAGATTAGTGAAAAGATAAAAGGTTTGGAAAATGAAATCACAGCCAGTGCACAGGCAACTACAACTGAGCCTCAAGATTTTTCAAGAACTCAGGCTGTTGATAGCAGATCTTAAGAAGCAAGAAGAGTAGATAAATGATTAGGTTATTGAGTTGTAGACAGAACTCCTACCTTACCTAAAAAAATTTAAGAAGCATATTGTCAAAGTGGAACAACTTGTTGCAACACCAGAGATTTCTATGTTGGATAACATCTTTGACATGCATGCACAAGTCGGTCTTGAGCACATTGCTCTCACCAACTTGAAAGAGGAATGGGAAAACCTCTTGGAGTCACTAAAGAAAACCCATCAGCACATTTTTGACAAGCTGTAAGGGGTATGTGCAGGATCATGGTATGCCAAAAAGTGGCAATGTGAAAAAAACCAATTTTCACTCATCCAAAAGCACACAAATAGATTTGTTGACTTTTTAGTAGGCCTGGGTATCAGTACACCTAGCCAAGCCAAAAGCCAAAGCTAAAGGGAAAATCAGATATCTGATAATATCAGATATTCGATATTATCAGATATCCAATAATTGTCAGTAATTGTAAATCACTGCACCCAGCCGCGTTCAACATTTTTTCATTGTAAAAATGTGAACGTAGCTAGGGCTATCCAATATCTGATATTGTTTCCCCTATCTGATTTTTCCTAATTTTCCAGGTAAATGAAAGCTTCTAATGTGTATTTTTTTTATTGTTTTTAAATATAAATATATAGTTTTTAAAAAAAAATTAGGGTAGCAATGACTTTTTGTATTTTTTTTAAAAATTCATTGTAATTATCAATTTGTTTTTACATTTTTATCAGACATGGAATTAGAAAAACCTCCTAATGATCTTGCAAACAATCCAAAACCACCTCCCAATAATCCCCCACCTCCAGAAGATGTACTTATCACAAACCCTCGACATTTAGAAGATCTAATAGGAGATAATCTAAATGAACTTAGAGGATTTCAAACCGCATATGCCAATATCCCCACATTGCACCCCATGTTTACAACATTGAGCTCGATAATTGAAAACATGGAGAAAATGACATAGCAACATAATGTTGCACTTCTTTGGCATGAATCCATGCACGTCCAGTTTGACGATGGGCTTGATTATGATCAAGTCATGAACCTAAATATAAAAACACATGACATAGCTAATCTTTTTGTGGATCCTAAAACCGGTCTAATAGTAGACCATAAAAAAACCAAGTTGTCAATTAAATGGTGCACAAATAATGCAATACATGACAACTTTTGGGACCGTTGGTGGATGGTTTTTGATAGACCACCTCACAACAATTTGGATGTCCCATTTTATTTTATTAGAAAATTGTATGCTGAATTTATGCTCGGTCACAAGGTGAAGTATTGGAGTATGAGACCGAACCAGGGCGTAGGTTTAGGCACTCCACAAGAAAGTCCATGTACACAATGGGTGAAATCCCACACATATGTCCCCCCTCCCAAGATTTCACCACCTCCCAAAGTGCAGCATCTAGACATTATTATTGAGGCTATCTCACAGACTATTCGAGCCATTCACACCTTGACTAATCTACTGGTTATGTAGAGCTCAACATTGTTGGCTCCTCATCTTGATGCTTTTGGGGCTTCCATGAGCTCACATGTTTATGTGCCCCACACTTACATTATATGCAAGAATCTGTGCTTCAGTCCCCTGACTAATAGTGATTCATATAATTTTAGCTTCGATGGGGATGATTCTACACAACACACTATAGGCATTAAAGAAGCTCATGGAGATGTGCATCAGGAGCCTACAGTGCCATGGACTCCCACTGTTACGGTAAGGGTAAACCGTTCACTTTTTACATTGTTTTTAAATTTTATTGTTCGTATTTTTAGTAGAATTTCCTTATAATAATTTCCCATTTATGTCTTTTTATGTGTTACATTTATGTTTAGTTGATGATAGAGGAGGAGATGGCACAGGTGGAGGGGTCCATGCTTTCAGCCATATCATTTGGTCTTGACTCTTCCACGGTAAATATGTTTTAATGAACTCATTGGTTTCCTTTTAAATTATGATAATAGTATATGTACATTGTTTTCTAATGTACTAAAGAAGCTCATGGAGATGTGCATCAGGAGCCTACAGTGCCATGGACTCCCACTATTATGGTAAGGGTAAAGCATTCACTTTTTACATTGTTTTTAAATTTTATTGTTCATATTTTTAGTAGAATTTCCTTATAATAATTTCTCACTTATGTCTTTTTATGTGTTACATTTATGTTTAGTTGATGATAGAGGAGGAGATGGCATAGGTGGAGGGGTCCACACTTTCGGCCATATCATTTAGTCTTGACTCTTCCATGGTACATATGTTTTAATGTACTCATTGGTTTCCTTTTAAATTATGATAATAGTATATGTACATTGTTTTCTAATTTTTATGATCATCTTTTACATACAAATGCAGGTGTCACTAATTGCCACTGGGGGGCAATGTGAGGGGGTACAGGTGTCAGTTGTTGATAAAGGAAAGGTAATTAAGTAATTTAGTTTGTTTATGCATACATGTATACTTGTCAATTGTGCGTACTCATTTTTAATTTACATGGTTTATTTGACAGAGAGTGGCATGTGATGATGTCATGAGACCCAATCATCATGATAGAGTCACAGGCATATCCATTCCGAGTGATAGCCCCATGGTATGTACATTTCTAAAGTTATTTGTGTATTTTTTTCTATCAAGTATATATAATATTGTCAAGTTATGATAATATGAAGTATCTGTTTGACTTGTGTAGGTCACTCCTAGTTTGAGGGAGCCAGAACGGAAAGGGTTTGTATCACTGATGACTCAGCCAACAATCCTTGAAGAAAGTTCAACATAGGTAAGTTTTAATGTTAATTCAATTATTTTGTAAACATATATTTGCTACCAAGTTTTTAACATTAAATAGTATAACTTGTAGATCAATCTCATGTTCACAAACATATATAGGTGGGAGTCATCATTGGTGGCACTATTTGTGCACTACCAAGGACATATATTAGGTCTCCTGTCCATGGGAGGAGACAGAGAGGCGAGGTATATGAGAGTTCAATTTTAGTTTAAATTTTAGTTATTATTGTTGACTATGATTCTGAATTTTAATCTAACTTGGAGTTTCACTTTTGTGTTTGAATGCAGGATCCATTAGAGCCGTAGAGTAATTCAAAGAGGCTCCATTTTGATGATCCACTGGTAGAATAGGATGTCCTAGAAATATTTGTAGTTGAACTTCTTATTTTGAGATGTCATATGACATATTTTGAGATGGTGTATGCTACATTGTATCTAGATATGTTGACATATAAATATGTACAGAATTATTGTTCATTTTTGATATATATATATATATATATATATATATATATATATATATATATATATATATATATATATATATATATATATATATATATATATGAAACTTGATATTCGATCCAATTTGTTAATTGTGTGTTCATTTATTCATTGTTAGTATGTAAATATGCTTGTCTGTATGTACTCATGTGTACAATTTATGCCTTCAATATATTCATGTATATTCAAGTACAATATTCATAACCTAAATTCATGTGTATGGGCTATGTGCATGACTTAAGTGAATTCATGTTGTATGCTTTATAATTTATGTGCTACATGTATGCTTCATGACTTAAGAAAATTTATGTGTACGATTTATGTGCTACATGTGTTCACACATGTAATTCATCATTTAAGGTATATAAGGATATCTATTAAAGTGGTTTCAAGGTTTGTAGACTTACCCTTTACTCCCAATGGCTAAAAGACTACAAACTAGCCTAATTACATAATTTGAACACCCTTTTGGCAATAATCAAACATCCTTTTGGCCATATCAAAACATATTGGTCTTTTGGACAAAATATCAATACTCTACCTATACCCCTACAAATACACTAGGAACACCTAAAAAACATGGTCTTGTAGCATCTCACAGATGGCCGATACCTCTCACAGGGTCTAAGTTATGAGGCTCCATAGTTTGTCGACCAATTGTGCTTAGTGCAACTTTCAACTGACCCTCACTGCAAGTTTTGGCATCGAGCAAGATTGGCATGCCAAATTCAAAAAAATTTGAATCTCCCAAAATGGAGAGAGGTTATTGTAGGCCTCAGAAAGATCATCCTATAGCATCTCATAGATCTTTGATACCTATCATGGAGTCTGATTTATGAGCCTCAAAAGTTTGCTTCTCAATCGTGCTTAGTGCACCTTGGGGACACTTTGGTCCGGCGTGGTCCGGAACGTTATACTGAATTAGTGGTTGAAATGGTATTGTCCCTAGTGTTTACCCACCCAACCGGAGCTAATGACATAGTCCATTTGGTGCTAGGATGAATGGTTTGGAAGTAATCCATTGGTGCAATTTTCAACTGACCCTTACTGCAAGTTTTGGCATCGGGTGAGACTGGTGTGCCAAATTCAAACAAATTTGAATCTCATAGAATGGAGAGAGGTTATTTTAGGCCTCAAAAATTTCATCTTGTAGCATCTCATGGATCTCTGATACCTCTCACAGGGTCCAAGTTATGAGCCTTGAAAGTTCACTGCCCAATCGTGCTTAGTGCACCTTAGGGACACTTTGGTCCAGCGTGGTCCAGAATATTCTGCTAACTCAGTGGTCAAAATAGGGTTGTCCCTAGCATTTTCCCACCCAACCAAAGCTAATGGTGTAGTCCATTTGGTGTCAAGATGAATGGTTTGGAAGTAATCCATTGGTGCAACTTTCAATTGACCCTCACTGCAAGTTTTGGCATCGAGCGAGACTGGCGTGTCAAATTCAAACAAATTTGAATCTCCTAGAATAGAGAGAGGTTATTGTAGGCCTCAAAAACACTATCCTATAGCATCTCATAGATCTTTGATACCTCTCATAGGATCTGAGTTACGATCCTTGAAAGTTCATTGCCCAATCGTGCTTAGTGCACCTTGGGGACACTTTGGTCTGGTGTGGTCTAGAATGTTCTGCTGACTCAGTGGTCAAAATGGGGTTGTGCCTAGCATTTACCCACCCAATTGGAACTAATGGTGTAGTCCATTCGGTGTCGGGACAAACAGTTTGGAAGTAATCCATTCATGCAACTTTCAACTGACCCTCACTGCATGTTTTGGCATCGAACGAGACTGGTGTGCCAAATTCAAAAAAAATTAAATCTCCCAGAATGGAGAGAGGTTATTGTAGGCCTCAAAAAAATTTTCCTATAGAGTCTCATGGATCTTTGATACCTCTCATGGGGTCTGAGTTATGAGCCTTGAAAGTTTGCTTCCCAATCATGCTTAGTGCACCTTGGGGACACTTTGGTCTGGCGTGGTCCAGAATGTTTTGCTAACTCAGTGGTCAAAATGAGGTTGTCCCTAGAATTTACCCACCAAAATGGACCTAATGGTGTAGTCCATTCAATGCCAGGATGAATGGTTTGGAAGTAGTCCATTGGTGCAACTTTTAACTGACCCTCACTACAAGTTTTGGCATCGAGCGAGACTGGCGTGTCAAATTCAAAAAAAATTGAATCTCCTAGAATGGAGAGAGGTTATTGTAGGCCTTGAAAACACCATCTTGTAGCATCTCATAGATCTCTGATACCTCTCACAAGGTCAGAGTTATGAGCCTTGAAAGTTCACTGCCCAATCGTGCTTAGTGCACCTTAGGGACACTTTGGTCTGGCATGATCTGGAATGTTCTGTTGACTCAGTGGTCAAAATAGGGTTGTTCCTAGTGTTTTCCTACCCAAATAGAGCTAATGGCATAGTCCATTCAGTGCTGGGAAGAATGGCTTGGAATTAATCTATTGGTGCAACTTTCAACTGACTCTTACTACAAGTTTTGGCATCGAGTGAGACTGGTGTGCCAAATTCAAACAAATTTGAATCTCCCAAAATGGAGAGAGGTTATTGTAGGCCTGGAAAATTCCATATTGTAGCATCTCATGGATCTTTGATATCTCTCATGGAGTCTGAGTTAGTTGTCTCAAAATTTTGCTGCCCAATCGTGCTTAGTGCACCTTGGGGACACTTTGGTCTAGCGTGGCCCGGAATGTTCTGCTGACTAAGTGGTCAAAATGGGGTTGTGCCTAGTGTTTATCCACCCAACCAGAGCTAATGATGCAGTCCATTTGGTGCTGAGATGAATGGTTTGGAAGTAATTCATTGGTGCAACTTTCAACTGACCCTCACCGCAAGTTTTGGCATCGAGCGAGACTGGCGTGCCAAATTCAAACAAATTTGAATCTTCTAGAATGGAGAGAGGCTATTTTAGGCCTTGAAAATTTCATCTTGTAGAATCTCATGGATCTATGATATCTCTCATGGAGTCTGAGTTATGAGCCTTGAAAGTTCTCTGCCCAATCGTTCTTAGTGCACCTTGGGGACACTTTGCTCTGGCGTGGCCCAGAATGTTCTACTGACTCAGTGGTCAAAATGAGGTTGTTCCTAGCATTTACCCGCCCAACCAAAGCTAATGGAACTATCCATTCAGTTCCAAGATGAAATCCTTGAAGACTATCCCTTCACCCAGGGAATCATCATTTTACTTTGGACACATTTAACCAATTTTGGCTCAATGACTCCAACTATTACATCATTTGACGATACAAATGTAATGGAATTAAGACAATAGAAATGTAAGGATACAAAATTAAGATGATACAAATTATATAAGGATACAACATTCATAGTAAGGAAACACATTTTTTGCACTTTACATGGCATTAAGATGATACAAATGTGGGCTTTTAATATTTGCAAATCAACCCCATGGGCTCTTTTATATTTCCAATTTTGCATCAAATTTTTTAATATACAAAATTTGGCATCTAAATATGCAGATTACATTTGATTGTTGTTTTTATATACAAAATTTGGCATCTAACTATGCACATTACATTTAAATGTTAGTTTTATATACAAAATTTGGCATCTAAATATGCAAATTCCACAACTATATATAAAAAATAAGTGTCTTTTTCACTCCAATCCCTGCATTAGGAAGGCAAAAGAAAAGTTAATAGAGAATATAAGAAGTGCCCTTTTGGCATCTAAATATGCAAATTACAGAACTATATTTTAACTTGAGTTGAACTTACCTACTAAAGTGTGCCTGAAGGGTCATCTCTATGCTTGAGAGTATTCAGTATTGCTTCATGATCAACATTACTAATAGTCCAAAGTTCCTTTGTCTTTGGTTTTCCTTGATGTTTCAACAACTTAACATTGGCTTCTATAACAAGGTGTGAATACATGAGAATGGTTTTGTGCTTCTCATAGTCTTCAAACACAAGAATCCCATTATTTCTCATCATATGTGCACAAACATGTTCCTACAACAACATGCGATCCTATTGGATATGTGAACATATCATCATTTGTCGTCGGTTGTGCAAGTTTCTTCTTTCCTCGTACACAATGAGCTAACTAGTAATCTGATCTCTCATCTTTCCCTTCTGGTGTAACCAATGCAAAAACATGTCCTGGCTGTAGAAGATCTGAAAGATGGTCGTAGTCAAGTGAAAAATCCATGTCATCATTTATTATAGAGACTGTGAGAGATAAAGGAGTAAGATAATTTGGAACCCATGTATTAACCCATTCACTTAACTCACACTAATCCCAATCACACTGAAGACAACTTGGACAATAATAAGCCAACTCTCATGTCCAAATGGTCCATGTACTAGCATCTAAGCTTCGAAATGAATGCATTTTTGAAGAATCTTTCACAATTTGACAATCCAACCTATCTCCTATTGTCCCCAACTCAACCAACCAAAAGAATCTATGCACCACTGAATCAAGAGTCCCCCCCTATGACAATGTTGAAGTACAACAATCAACAATAGAATGATCATCAATGAGTTCTGCACCTAAAATGCTCAGTTGCTCCTTAACTAGAGCTCTCTTTACACATGCACCTACTCCATCATGCTTCCCTTTTCCATGAATGGCCTAAAAAAAACTCCAAATATGAGGTACACCTCTCTCTACATGCATTCTACATAACCAATAAAACATATGAGCATTTTTTAATTGACCTATGCAATTATCTGACCAAAGGAGATGTCTATCCATAGCAATATTATTTTCTCACACCCACTCAAAATAATTCTCAAAGCAATGTTGGACAAACTCAGATGAGTGCGATCTATCATCACTCATATAAAAATGGTACTCTTTGATTATCTTCCGATCATCTTCTGTACTATCAGGGGAATGTCTATATGTTGTGTGCACAAAAATAGAAACCTGAATAGAATTATAATATTGAGCTTGCTACCCATTTTGGAGCTGCAATGTATAGTTCTCTGCAAAGTCAACAATCGATATAATAGTACCAATCGGGAAAGTGTCCTTACACATCCTGTTGATCCAACCACTGAGACTTGTGACTATGCCTTGCATACTTGTAAAAATATCTTCCTGAAATCTAAAATAAAATTAGCTACATTGCATTCTTTAGTAACCAACTCACATCTAGAGCCTTCACCTCCATTTTTTAATGTATATTTAACGGTTTCATACACCCTTTTGTGGACAATTATCTTTCCAAAATTGTGTTCACAGCCCTCATGAAAACATTCAACAAACTTCACTAGCCCACCACACTCTAAGCACTTGTCATTTAAGAAATCTTTTCTATAAAAGAAACATCCATCTTCTCTAGGACATAAAAAATGATCTAGCAAGTCTCTTGATGATTTTGGAAGAGCACTTGCACCACACTCCTCCAACATTTCACTACTATGCAAAGTAGAATGAATGGATCGTAACAATTCATGGTGCATTGAAAACTCCACATGATATTTGCAATAACAAGTATTTCGAATCTTAAGAGGCACACAAAAAAAGGCTTTAGGGCTTCAAAAGCTCTTTGTGATATTTTCAATGTTGGATGTGTGATCCAAAATTTTTTGAACAACATTGTTTGACTCACCTCCAAATAATGTTTGGGATGTGGGGTGTGGTCTTGAATGCTAATTCTCAACTTCAAGACATCCTTCACATTTGGTGATACTCTTGAGTTAGATTGCCAAAATAGTTGAATTTGATCCTTCACAACATCGGTAAGCTTCTTATCACAATGTGAAAGCCTCCCACCATAAGCCCACGTATCATTTTGAAGAGGATCATCAAGTATTTCTCTTCTTGCAAGTGCTCTATCCAAAGTTTTACGATTTAGATTCAATTCAACACAAGTTTGTCTCATCAAACGAGCCTTTCTGAAATGATGACTTACCAAGGAGGTTGTAATAACCCTCCTAGTGGCTCTCTTATCTTTTTCCTTGGTAGTCCTCCCAATGGAATTGAGAGCACTAAAAAGATTTCTTAGAATAATAGCATTCTGCTCCTTTTTCTTGTTCACACTAATCTTCAATTTGACTAGTATACATCTCATCTTCTGCATCTTCAACAATTGCACAAACATTTGACATTGCTCAACCAATGTCTTGTGCCTACAAAATTGGTCAAAATTTTTTGAAACCCACAACCGAAAAGTTCTTTTTGATCTCTTGACATCGAAATTTCTCATTATGTTCTCATCAATTTCAAGTAACCATTTAGTTCTTCTTGAAGGTCTCAATTTTGAATTTTGTCTTTCTTCATCCGAAGGGACTTCATTTCTCATATAATTTGGAGATGTGTAATGTTGATTTTGTTCTTTTGTGCTATTATCATTGTCAATTCCTTCATATTCAATCGGTGGATTGTCATTGACAATGTGCACACTTCCATAGGCCACATCTACATGTTCATTTTCAAAACCTACATTTTCATCTTCAAATTCATGTTCTTCACTTGAAACCACATTCAAAGGTGGGTCTATGCAAATGTCTTCATTCATATTCAACTTACCTTGTCTCTTGTTCTGATGGGCAACCCTATCCATTTCTCTATACACTTCAACATCTTCATTTGTGAGTCTCCTCTTCCATTTATGCTTTCAACGACTACTACTCCCCATACTTAGACCCAGAAGAAGATGCAAATACCTTTGGTAATAGAGAAAATCAACCCAAAAAAAGATGAAATACCTTTGGTAATTGAGAAAATCACTCCAAAAAGTGATTTTTTGTCCTCTCGCTGCAACTCAAATCTTGTAATTCAGGAAAAACACGTGACTCTCTAGAGAAACCCAGAGAATCTTGTTTTTTTTTACACTAGTAAACAAAATCAGATATCCAAAATTATCGGATATCTAATATTATTGGATATCCGATATGTCCCACCAAAATTTTGGCTAAATCTATCTCTCTCTCTCCCTCACCTTTCTCTCTCCTCTCTCTCCTCTCTCTCTCTCTCACCTAGAGAGACAGAGAGAGAGAGGAGAAAGAAGATAAATAGAGAGAGAGTAGAGAGAGAAAGGTTAGAGAGAGAGGGGAAAGAGACATAGAGGAGAGAGAGAGAGAGAGAGAGGTCACAAGGACCCCTAGGTAGTCCCCATGACCCCTTTCGACACATTTGAAAGCTCAAGTCTATCCTCAGGGGTTGTAGGACCCCTTAGGACACACTTGAGCATTCAAATGTGTTGAAAGGGGTCATGGGGACTTCCTAGGTGTCCTAGTATGCCTTATCACGTGTTAGGACACCTAGGAAGTCCTGATGACACCTTTTGACACATTGGAATGCTCAAGTTTGTCCTAAGGGGGTTGTAGGACCCCTTAGGACACACTTGAGGGTTCCAATGTGTTGAAAGAGGTCATGAGGACTTCCTAGGCATCCTAATGCATGATAAGGCATACTAGGAGACCTAGGAAGTCCTCATGACCCCTTTCGACACATTTGAATGCTCAAGTGTGTCCGTAGGGGTTGCAGGATCCATGAGGACACACTTGAGGGTTTCAATTTGTCAAAAGGGGTTATGGGGACTTCCAAGGGGTCCTAACGCATCATAAGGCATACTAGGACCCCTAGGAAGTTCCCATGATCCCTTTTGACACATTTGAAAGCTCAAGTGTGTTCACAGGGGTCGTAGGACCCTTGAGGACACACTTGAGGGTTATAATGTGTTGAAAGGGGTCATGGGGACTTCCTAGGTGTCCTAGCATGCCTTATCACATGTTAAGACCCCTAGGAAGTTCCCATGACCCCTTTTGAAACATTGGAATGATCAAGTGTCTCCTAAGGGGTCGTAGGACCCCTTAGGAGACACTTGAGGGTTCTAATGTGTCGAAAGGGGTCATGAAGACTTCCTAGGGGTCCTAATTTGTGATAAGGCATACTAGGACCCCTAAGAAGTCCCCATGACCCCTTTTGACACATTAGAACCATCACATGTGTCCTGAGGGGTCCTACGACCCTTCTAGGCACACTTGAGCATTCAAATGTGTCAAAAGGGGTCATGGGGACTTTCTAGGTGTCCTAGTACACATTATCATGCGTTAGGACCCCTAGGAAGTTTCCATGACCCCTTTCAACACAATGGAACCCTCAAGTGTGTTGTAAGGGGTCCTACAACCCCTTCAAACACAATTGAGCTTTCAAATAAGTCAAAAGGGGTCATGGGGACTTCCTAGGGGTTCTAACATGTGATAAGGCATACTAGGACACCTAGAAAGTCCCCATGACCCCTTTCAACACATTTGAATGCTCAAGTATGTCTGGAGGGGTCGTAGGACCCCTCCAAACACAATTGATGGTTCTAATGTGTCAAAAGGGGTCATGGGGACTTCTCAGGGGTCTTAGTATGCCATATCAAGTGTTAGGACCTCTAGGAAGTCCTCATGACCCTTTTAAACACATTGGAACCCTCAAGTGTGTCCTAAGGGGTCCTACAACCCCTTAGGACACACTTGAGCATTCCAATGTGTCAAAAGGGGTCATGGGGACTTCCTAGGGGTCTTAACGCATCATAAGGCATACTAGGACACCTAGGAAGTCCCCATGACCCCTTTCAACACATTATAACCCTCAAGTGTGTCCTCAAGCTCCTATGACCTCTGCGGACACACTTGAGCTTTCAAATGTGTCAAAAGGGGTCACGGGGACTTCCTAGGGGTCCTAGTATGCCTTATCATGTGTTAGGACCCCTAGGAAGTGCCCATAACCCCTTTTGACACATTAAAACTTTCCAAGTGTGTCCTCAGGGGTCCTACGACCCCTTTGAACACACTTGAGTATTCAAATGTGTCAAAAGTGGTCATGGGGACTTCCCATGGGTCCTAGTATGCCTTATCACACGTTAGGACCCCTAGGAAGTCCTCATGAACCCTTTCGACACATTGGAACCCTCAAGTGTCTCCTAAGGGGTCGTACGAGCCCTTAGGACACACTTGAAGGTTCCAATGTGTCAAAAGGGGTGATAGGGAGTTCCCAGGGGTCCTAGTATGCCTTATCACATGTTAGGACCCTTAGGAAGTCCTCATGACCCATTTTGACACATTGGAACCCTCAAGTGTGACCTAAACCATTGTAGGATTGCTTAGGATATAGTTGAGATGTGTCAAAATAGGTAATGAACACTTCCTAGGGGTCCTAGTACACCTTATCATGTCTTAGGACCCATAGGAAGTCCCCATGACCCCTTTTGACACATTGGAATGCTCAAGTGTGTCCTAAGGGGTCATACAACCCCTTAGGACACACTTGAGGGTTCCAATGTGTCAAAAGAGGTCATGAAGGCTTCCTAGGGGTCCTAACATGTGATAAGGTGTACTAGGACACCTAAGAAGTCCCCATGACCCCTTTTGACACATTTGAATGCTCATGTGTGTTCATAGGGGTCACAGGACCCTTGAGGACACACTTGAGGGTTCTAATGTGTTTAAATGGGTCATGGGGACTTCCTAGGTGTCCTAGTATACCTTATCACATGTTAGGACCCCTAGGAAGTCCTCATGACCCCGTCTGACACATTGGAACCCTCAAGTGTGTCGTAAGGGGTCCTACAACCCCTTCAGACACACTTGAGCTTTCAAATGTGTCAAAAGGGGCCATGGGGACTTCCTAGGGGTCCTAACACATGATAACACATACTAGGACACCTAGGAAGTCCCCATGACCCCTTTTGACATATTTTAATGCTCAAGTGTGTCTGGAGGGGTTGTAGGACCCCTAAGGACATACTTGAGGGTTCTAATGTGTTGAAAGGGGTCATGGGGACTTCCCAGGGGTCCTAGTATGCCTTATCACGCGTTAGGACCCCTAGTAAGTTGTCATGACCCCTTTCGACACATTGGAACCCTCAAGTGTGTCCTAATGGGTCCTACAACCCCTTAGGACACACTTGAGAATTCCAATGTGTCAAAAGGGGTCACGAGGACTTTCTAGGGATCTTAAAGCATGATAAGGCATACTAGGACACCTAGGAACTCCCTATGACTCCTTTCAACACATTAGAACCCTCAAGTGTGTCCTTAGGGATCATACGACCCTTACTAACACACTTTAGCTTTCAAATGTGTCAAACGGGGTCATGGGGACTTCCTAGGGGTCCTACTATGCCTTATCATGTGTTAGGACCCCTAGGTTGTCCCCATGACCCCTTTTGAGACATTGGAGCCCTCAAGTGTGTCCTTAGGGGTCATAGGACCCCTTAGGACACACTTGAGGGCTCTAATGTGTTAATAGGGGTCATGGAGACTTCCCAGGGGTCCTAGTACACCTTATCATAAGTTAGGACCCCTAGGAACTCCTCATAACCCCTTTTGACACATGGGAAGCCTCAGGTGTGTCCTAAGGGGTCATAGGTCCCCTTAGAACACACTTGAGGGTTCCAATGTATCAAAAGGGGTCATGGGGACTTCCCAGGGGTCCTAGTATGCCTTGTCATGCATTAAGACCCCTAGGAAGTCCTCATGACCTATTTCCATTCATTAGAACCCTAAAGTGTGTCCTCAAGGGTTCCAATGTGTCAAAAGGGGTCATGGAGACTTCCTAGGGGTCCTAACATGTGATAATGCATACTAGAAGACTGAGGAAGTCACACTTGAGGGTTCCAATGTGTCGAAAGAAGTCATGAGGACTTCCTAGTGGTCCTAACACGTGATAAGGTGTACTAGGACACCTAGGAAGTCCCCATGACCCCTTTCAACACATTAGAACCTTCAAGTGTGTCCTCATGAGTCATATGATCCCTTCAGACACACTTGAGCTTTCAAAATGTGTCGAAAGGGATCATGTGAACTTCCTAGGGGTCCTAACGTGTGATAAGGTGCACTAGGACACCTAGGAAGTCCCCATGACCCCTTTTGACACATTTGAATGCTCAAGTGTGTCCAGAGGGGTCGTAGGACCCCTTAGGACACACTTGAAGGTTCCAATGTGTCGAAAGGTGTCCCGGGGACTTTATAGGGGTCCTAGTATGCCTTATCATGTGTTAGGACCCCTAGGAAGTCCTTGTGACCCCTTTTGACACATTGAAACCCTCGAGTGTGTTGTAAGGGGTCCTACGACCCCTTTAGACACACTTGAGCTTTCAAATGTGTCAAAAAGGGTCATGGGGACTTCCTAGGCATCCTAATGCATGATAAGGCATACTAGGACACCTAAGAAGTCCCCATGACCCCTTTCAACACATTTGAATGGTCAAGTGTGTCCGGAGGGGTTGACTATTCAAATGTGTTGAAATGAGTCATGGGGACTTCCTAGGTGTCCTAGTACATGTTATCATAGGTTAGGACCCCTAGGAAGTCCTCATGACCCCTTTCAACACATTAGAACCCTCAAGTGTGTCCTAAGGGTTCCCATGACCCCTTAGGAAACACTTGAGCATTCCAATGTGTCCAAAGGGGTCATGGGGACTTTCTAGGGGTCTTAACATGTGATAAGGCATTTTAGGACACCTAAGAAGTTCCCATGACCCCTTTTGACACACTTGAAACCTCAAGTGTGTCCTCAGGGGTCCTATGACCCATTCAAACACACTTGAGTATTCAAAATGTGTTGAAAGGGGTCATGGGGACTTCCTCAGTGTCCTAGTATGCCTTACTGTGTGATAGGACCCCTAGGAAGTCCCCATGACCCCTTTCGACATATTAGAACCCTCAAGTGTGTCCTAAGGGGTCCTACTGAGCTTTCAAATGTTTCAAAAGGGGTCATGAGGACTTCCTAGGGGTCCTAACACATGATAAGGCATACTACGACACCTAGGAAGTCCCCATGACCCCTTTCAACAAATTTGAATGCTCAAGTGTGTTCGAAGGGATCATAGGACCCCTGCGGACACCCTTGAGCATTCAAATGTGTCAATAGGGGTCATGGGGACTTCCTAGGTTTCTTGGTATGCCTTATCACATGTTAGGACCCCTAGGAAGTCCTCATGACCCCTTTTGACACATTGGAACCCTTAAGTGTGTCCTAAGGGGTCCTGCAACCCCTTATGACACACTTGAGAATTCCAATGTGTCAAAAGGGGTCATGGGGACTTCCTAGGGGTCTTAACACATGATAAAGCATACTAGGACACCTAGGAAGTCCCAATGACTCCTTTTGACACATTAGAACCCTCAAGTGTGTCCTGAGGGGTCCTACGACCCATCTGAACACACTTGAGCATTCAAATGTGTCAAAAGGGGTCATGGGGACTTCCTAGGTGTCCTAGTATTTCTTATCACATGTTATGACCCCTAGAAAATCCCCATGACCTATTTTGACACATTAGAACCCTAAAGTGGGTCCTAAGGGGTCCTACGACCCCTTCATACACACTTGAGCTTTCAAATGTGTCAAAAGGGGTCATGGGGACATCCTAGGGTTCCTAATGCATGATAAGACATACTAGGACACCTAGGAAGTCCCCATGACCCCTTTTGACACATTTGAATGCTCAAGTGTGTCTAGAGGGGTCGTAGGACCCCTAAGGAAACACTTGAGGGTTCCAATGTGTCAAAAGGGGACATGGGGACTTCCCAGGGGTCCTAGTATGCTTTATCACGCGTTAGGACCCCTAGGAAGTCCCCATGACCCCTTTTGACACATTGGAACCGTCAACTATGTCCTAAGGGGTCATAAGACCCCTTAGGACATAGTTGATGGTTCCAATGTGTCTAAAGGGTTCATGGGGACTTCCTAAGGGTCCTAGTATGCCTTATCACGCTTTAGGACCCCTAGGAAGTCCTCATGACCCCTGTCTCTCTCTCTGATCTAGAGCCTTCACCTCCACTTTTTAATGTATATTTAAAGGTTTCATATACCTTTTTTTGGACAATGTACTTTAAATTTTCTTACATCAATTTGTATGCCACTGTTAATTTCTAGAACAGATGATGAGTGTGCGGTGGTTCTACAACTGTGTGAAATTTCTTTTCGAGAGTTAAAAAATCATTTGATTGTATTCAATCGAGGGGAAGTCCATTGACATCTACTTATTCAATATAGTCAGACTGCCAAAATTACAAGGAGTCTGTAGAAAAATCCTGTGTTGGATATTTTCAAGAGGATTTGGGCTGAAATTGTCTGTCCTCAAATCAACTGTGCAGGTATTTTTTTGAAATCATTTTGTATATGAAATAATATAATACATACTAATATAAATATTAATATTATAATATTTATGCTATGCTATTATTATTTAATATTAATATTTAAAATGAAATTAATATTTTTTATTTTTTTTGGCAAAAGTTGGCCAGCCACTGAATATATTTATTAAATAAATTTGATTCAAAAATGCTCAACCAGGAAAGAATCAGTAAGAAAACCTAGAATCGTGGAAAAATACAAAAAAATTTCATCATTGATATTTACAAAATACTTATATCAATGGTAGAAAAATACCCTGTATATAATATGTAGACAATACTTCCTCCAATTTACAAAATCAATCTATAATCGATAGGGTATCAAAATTTCAAAAATTGATTAATTCTTATCCTAAATGTCTCACTCCTCCATTTCTAGGCATTCAGTCCCATCACTTGAAGCCGAAGCATTAACACCTTGCATTGGACAACCCCAACTAGATTCCATACAGGGTTGAGGAGAAGAATCCCATTCCGTTCCATGAGACTCGACCCCAGCAGACGAAGGCATATCACCAAAAACCACATCCCAGCCAGATCCCTTATCTTTGATTAATGGTCATGACCACTCTAAGCATTGAATGAATTTTGAAGGGTCACCAGTAAGAACACCCAAGGTCTCACCGTGCTTTCCCTGAAAAGATGTTGTACACACACCAAAAAATCCATTTGACCCAATTTGTGAGCCAGCAAGCATCCCAAAAGACACCCTTTGACTGGGTATTAACCAAGCATCTTTGTTCGGCAGCCCCAAAAGATCGAGCAGTGAAAATCCATTTCTCTTCACAACATAACAAAAATATAATTTAATATGAAACTTGAATTAATATTAACATAAAAAGAATACAACTTAATTTATAAGACAATTAATATTACTATTAAAAATATACATTTATTATGAAACTTGAATTTGGGAAAAGCGGGGTAATTGAAATTTAAAAATAGGCAGGCTTTTTCGGATATCTGATATTATCGGATATCCTAAAATATCAGATATCTGATAAAATTAGATATCTGATTAGGCTTGGTATTTGCTTCAGCATTACCAAACGTGGGTGGTCAACACTTTAGGTGTGTTTCAAGAGATAGTTCTTGACACCGAGACTTCGACCATGTAGCTGACGACTATTTTTTCACCCGAAATTGATGAAACAAAAAGGGTTTCTTAAAGACATTATCAGCTTTCCATCAATATAATTGTTGTCAAATTTTGAGTTCTGTAAGTAATTATTACTTAATTTTCAATTGAGTTATCTTTAAAGTCGTAACTGACATACTAATTGAAAAACAACTATAATTTTCAAACCGTTTAACCTTTTTGAAATCCAAAACATGTGTCACATTCTATGCTTCAGCTACTATAAGAAAAAATAAATAAAAAATTGAATTTGGTAAAATTTTGAATTAGTTTTTTATTAGAGTAAAACAGGTTTTGAAGAGGTCCCGAAACCCTATACATATTGGTCAAATAAGATTTTCAAAACAACACTCTAAAAAGAATCAAATCAAGACCACAGTGAGGGTTTTGCTACAGGCTCCCACAACCAGGATAAAGAATGGTACCAATAAAAGGAGACTGGGACCCATACAAAAGATACCATTTCAAGAAAGATTTTTTAGTTTTTAATAGCAGCCCTAAGACTACTAGCGGTTAGTGGAGAACCTACCAACCACTGAGATAGATCATTTCTTCCCCTTCTGGGAACTAAGGGACATATTGAAGGAAGGAATATGTTTAGACCTTTTTTTTCCTTTAACAAAAGTCCACCCATCTTCTGCATTCTTATCCAAATCCTGCCAAGAAATCAAATCAAGATCTGTGGCACCCAAAAATGAGGTAGCAGGAGAATGTCTGAGGATAGGGCCACCTATATCCAAAGGAACAATGACAAGGGATGAGTCTAAAGGCATCGAACCAGCTTGATCAAGCAAAGCAATGTCGGTAGTAAGCACTCCACATGCAACAGAGACCCGAGCTGCGGAATCAGGACTAGTCGAAGAACTAGGGAAAGAAGCATCTCTTAGGGGAGAGCCAAAGGTAGTAACAAGAGGCGTTGGGGCCTCATAAGTCTCCTGAGAAGAGGAAACAACTTGAGAAAATCTTCAAGAAGTCGAGGCCTTTACAATCGAGTAGTGATGGGAGGAAGCCCCCTTCCACCAAGAAGTGGGTTTTTTAACATTTTCCAATCCACATTGATTCACTAAGTGACTAGTTTTAAAACATCTCCTGCATCTGAAGGGGAGACCTTTGTAATCCAAGGTTTGAATCCAGGATCCTTTAGGATGTTGTAGCTTTATCTTTTTCGGAAGACCCTTGGAATAATCCAAATCAACAAGTATCCTTGCATATGTGGAATGAAGAATGTCATTAGATTCCTCATCAGATTTTGAATTAGTTAAGGTGGTCAAACACGAGAGTTTTTTTATTCTAAATTTATTTGTAGCAGAAAATTCATAATTAATTATTTATTTCACCAAAAATTACAAAAAAATATGCGTCACATCCGGGCATGAGTCTACTACTTATATCTAGAATCTTGGAAAAATATATCATCATTTAATTATGATTAAAGTGGTTAGACATACACGTACTCTTTATCTTTTCCCTGATATTTTCATAGTACTACATTGAAATCTAAAATTTTGAACAATTAGACAAAAAACATTTCAAACAAGGGCTAGTAGTTTAGAAACTACATTCAATTTCCTACAGATTATACTCTTACAACTTTTTCACATAAGGTTCATAAGATGTTCAACCTTTTACGTCAAGTTGACTAACCCTGATTTTTTGATTTTTCATTACCACTTAAGGCCATAGTTTGGTATACCATGATCCTACACATACCCTAAGTATACATTTTTATATTTGGCATTAATATCAAAAAGGGGGATAATCATGTATATGCCAAACTATAATTTTTTTTCTACTAAGTATACTACACATTACTTAGAGCATGCACCGAGGGGGAGTTTATAGAAACTTTGATAAGAATATGTATATGGCAGAGATATAAGTTTTTTTTTGAGAAATTTTATCTATACACATTCAAGTTTTGATACTAATGCCAAAGGGGGAGATTATTATCTCTATTGAGCATTAAAGGTTGTCATTAGTATCAAAGGATCAAAGATATCAGTCGGTCACTTATACTAAGCTAGTCGGTAAAGGCGAGCATCATAAGCCAGTCAGTTTACTCTTTACACCAAGCACATAACAGTTTTACTGAGCATCAGACACCGACACTGAACAACAGTAAACACCGAACGATAGTATAATCACTAAGTAGTTTATACAGTTTTTACCGAGGATCACAAGAAATAGCATAGTAAAAAGGAATGACACATTCTTCTATGTAAATGGTTACAATATATCAGAAAACATTTTACCAAGATCGAGGATAATTTATTGTTGAGATATTCATTAATTTCAATGAAGATCTTATGTAATAATTTGATCTAGGTTATTTTTGTACACCGTAGATCTTAGGGTTTTGTCTAAGATTTGTAAACCTAATTGTATAAGCGGCATAAAGTAGTATGCTATATAATTGTATGTTTGCATCATTGTTGATGTAACTAATGTATGAATGAAGCACTTGAAGGTTTAGCCAAACTTCAAGATTATCAGTTGTCAAATAGAGCATAAAAGTTATTAGGGAAATTCAGATTAAGTAGAATCAGAGCAGGCTAACCGAGAAGTTCAGAGCAGAGATTCATCATAGTAAAGGTGATATTTTATCAGTACTTTATTGATCTACATATTAGACAATTAAGTTGTCATTAGTAGATAGATACCTATTTCTTTCTAATCATTGTAATAGAGTTTTGTAAAATCTCTTAACAGAGTAGACTTGACAGTCTTTTTGTAAATCTCTTAACCGAGTGCACACTCAAGTAGTGTTGCTAAATCCTATCACTAGGTAGATCTAGTTGATCTGATATGTTACTCTTAATAGGGTAAGATCACCAGAAGTGATCAAAACTTGTAGCCCTAATAGGCAAACCTTTTCCATCTGCAGTAGTGAAGAGTTTGTGGGTGTGATCCCCACCACAGTTTTTACCTTCTAACAAGGGTTTCTGCATTACCAAAATACTTGTGTTATGGATTGTTATATTGTTAATTTCATGTTATTTACTTTCACAAGTTGAATGGATGAATGATACATGCATTAGATACAAGTTATTTTGCAAGGTTACTACTGTTTGCTATTATATATTTGAAAGGTTTATGAGTTAGAGTTTTTGTGGGCACTGATTCACCCCTCCCCTCTCAGTACCCTATCTCTCCTAATCCAACACCATAGGTTTTTTTTAATGTTTTTCATTGCAGATTGTAAATACTTGTTTTAATCATTCTCTATCATTTTGGGATGTGGGGTCATGTAAAGAAATTATAAATTTCTATAAATTTATTTTGATGAATTGGTCTAGAGGAACTCATTTTAATTCTTTCTTAAATATCATCATCAATAGTACACCATAGATTGGTTTTAGTGTTTTGTTTAATTTTTTAACTCTATTTTTGTTCGTATGATGTTAAGGAGAAAATAAACTACAAGTGGGTCAATTCATTGTTATGTAATTATTTCTTACTTTTTTAAAATAACACATCAATCCCTAAATTAATTGATTTCAATGTTTCACTTCAAGCTTCCAATTTTTCATCATTCTTCAAGAAATTTTAAGGGTCCTAATTTCTAAAATGGGTCTTGAAATGGATACTTTAGAGTAAAAAGAAATTACAACCAAATTGAAGCTTTGAGATTTTACTACTCCTTATGATTATGTATTTCATAAAATCAAACACATACAACAAGTATCACTTGTTATTCATATTATCATTTTAATAAATGTAAAGAAAATTTAATAAATCATTAGAGATGTTTAATGACCTTTACTAAATATTTTAAATTTTAAAGAAAGATAAGAAAAGAGATACACTTTCTGTCTAAAGCTAGACCAATACCATAGATTTATGATTACATAAGGTTTCCAAGAAATTTTGACGTGCAATTTTAACTTTCCCAAAAATAAATGTAATATGTTTAAATAATCTTTTTCCCTATCATTTTATTTTTCATACCGATCAATAAAATAAAATTTCCCTTTGTTTTGGTAAATTAATTATAAAGTATTACATCTTGTTGTTACACACACTAGTCGAAGATGTCGTAAGGTCCCTAAAATGAAGTATAACACCCAACACCCACCCAAAAATATAGGTAGAATTTTACTCTCTAATTTACTTTGAAGAATATATTAAAAAAATGTTTGACATGATAGATTGAATTACAAACTCTGATTTTTACTTATTATATCAAAATAAAATCATTTACCTAATTCAAAACATAAATTCATAAGAAAAATATCATAATTGTAAAATAAATGCATAATAAATCATTTTTACTTCACTACGCGAAAGAAAATTTAATTATCCCTTTAGACAAGTTCCTTTTCTTAAATTTAAGATTCAAAAAATAGTTTTCTTCTCTTGGAAATTTTAAATTAATAATTTTAAAAGATAAAATAAAAATCAACCCCTTTTTACATATATTGTAAAATGTTAAATTCAATTGCCTCTCTTTCTAGTAATATTACCACTCTAGAACATTTATTTAATTTTTTATATATAAAGTAAATAATAGAAAATAATACTATAATTTAAAAATAAAATAAAAAAGGATAAATAATATTAAATATTCAAATAATGTAAATACATGTATAACACAATATATTCTTTGAAATTCATTTTAAACAAGTTCCAATAAACAATATTGACATTTTAATTATATTTATAATAATAACATGAATTGTTGATCTCCAAGTCATGTTGTCTATTAGTGTCAAATACTGAGTGATTATCAAGGCAGAGTTGGTCGGTCATCATTGCAATCGAGGCATCCTACTAAGGCCGAGTAATGTACGCACTTGTATTTTGCATATGTACCAAGCAGTAGTTACTATCGAGCAAGTCAGAGGTCGTTGAGTACCCCCGTAGTTATCGAGTAGTATGAATATTGAGTTGTATAGAAGAGTTAGTGTCGAGTGCCAGTATATGGAGAACAGTTTTGACCAAGCACCAGAGACTTCATATGCCGAGTGAGCCATTTTTGGTATATGTGTATGGAATGCAACAAAAACCTAGATAAACTATTTTTACTGACTTATATGCATGTTTTAATGATTGTTGAGGTAATTAATGAGTTGATTATGCATTATGATTTTAACTATTAATCCCTATGCAAGAGATATAACCAATCAGAAAAAAAAATGTATAAGTGACATAAGAAATGAATCTAGATTGTTGATCTTGATCTAGGAGCCTGATTGGTTGTCTATTTAAGGTGACATCAAAACCCTAATATTGTAATAGTTAGGATATCTCATGTATGCAGATGGAAGCAACATTTTGAATGTCAAAAGTTGAGATCAGGCAGAGTGACTGAGTAGAGAAATGAAGGATAATGCATAATTATATTTGATTTTGAGATCATATAAGTATTGGAAAGAGGAGATCCGTTATTAGCTTTTGAAGTGAAAACCAAATGACTGTAATACCCCAAAAATGGGCTATAGGTTCATTAACCTTCTACATCTTCAATTCGAACGAAATCGACATCAAAGTCCTAACTTAAGGCGCATCTACACATTATCAAATTATAATTGATTTTATCCTAAATTCTTCATCGGGGAATATTCCTAGTAATATTCCTATTTATCCTAATTATCTTTAATTTCATAATTATTTGGCGATAAATCCTATTTATCCTAAAGTTTGATTAATTGAATATTCTTAATATTTAATTAATTAGATTTAATACTGCCACTTAATTATTTAATTATATTTATTCCTAAGTTGTATTATTTAATTTTGACAATAAATCAAAAATCTTATGACTAATTGATTAAATTCTTATTTAATTAATTAAAGTCAATTGTCAATTTTTAATAATATAGTTTTTCAATAAAGTTTGATTTAATAATTGATTAACCCATAAATCAATTGTTTTAATTTCAAAAATCAGTTAAGTTGAGAATAAATCACTTTATTTATTTAATTAATTCATAATTAATTGTGCACATTCAAATAGCAGTTAAACTCAAAATCGGGAAATCAATGCAAGTTCTTAACTTTTGGAAACTCAACATTCTATTTTGAGTTCAAAGCTGATTTAATCTTCTGATTTGAGTTAAAAAGTTGTTCTTGCATGCTTTTGCATGATTTTGTGAGTTAATTATTTCTTATTTCCTGATAACTCAAAAATCAACTTGAGTTTATCAAGAGTGATTTATGGCTTTTCTCATGCATCTTCAAAGCCCTAGATTTCTATAAAAACAAGGCTTCGGCTCTTCTAAAAGGATCCACAAAATTGCATCCTTGCGCTGGCAAATTTGTTATCGAAGAATCTATCTTTGCAAATCAGAGCTGTTGTGAGATCTTCATTATTTTTCAGCATTTATATCATTTAGCATATCAATTCTTAGATTAATTGCATATCATATCAATTTTTCATATAGAATAGATTCATATCAGTTTCTTCATCTAATTGCACAAAAAATCCAAAAATATAGCTAAATCTGCATTCATAGTTTTCATTCTTTGCATTCAAATCCTTCATTTAGGTGTTGCATTGTCATTGGTCTTGGTTTGATCTGAGAATATCATACTCGCACCTACTAGAAGGCAGTAAATTGCCTAGTTAGTTTAGTTTCCATTTCATTGCACGATTTTGGTTTTTGCTAACCTCTAATGTTTTACTGAAGTGTTGTGTCTACAGCTAGGTACAAAATTCACACACACATTTTTGGCACCCATCGTGGGGCCTTGAAATGGGTTTCCATCATCTCTCTATCAATTTCTATCAATTTCTTGTCATTTTTTGGTTAAAACTGTGATTTTCATTTTTCTATCCGTATATTTTTTGTACGAATTTTGTTAGAAAGTCATTTCGGGAGGTACCCACTATCATACGACAGGTTTAGATTTCAAAGCTCATATCAGAGAGTACACACTATCATTTGGGAGACTGATTGTCATATGAGTGGATACCCATAATCGTACAAGTTTCCAGACTGACATCTAGGAGGTAACCCACTGTCGTATGAGTTTTGACTCCAGAATTCAATTGTCATTTCAGATTTTTTGGTAGTTTTTCAGATTTGGTTTTCAGATTTGGACTAATAGCTAACCTTAACAATTGAAATCTTCTATTTTTGACTGATACTTGTTGAATCTAATTGGAAAAAGCGCAACTAAATTGCTAAAATAGGTTAAAATCTACTAAGTGCATTGCAAGGAATTCAGGTATTCTTCTCAAGCTGATAACATTTCAATTTGGATTAAAATGAACTCTCACATATCAAGCTTGTGTGATTTTCTTTTTTTCATATCACAGACTTCATTTTGGGCTATAAAACAAACATAGATTTGCTTTCTGCATATCTGTTACACATAGTAAATAGGCCCTATGAACACTATTTGTGGATGATCTTGAGAGATCGAGCTTCTTTTGCTTGTTTATTCATGTGAAGCTCCTCTTGACGAAGGATCCCCTTGTAGGTAGGGAAGGTACTGAGAAAGTCTCACATTCTACTAGATTCATCTGTCTTCAACTTTTGATTGATACATTCTCTCTCTGGAGAGGTTGATAGATCATAAGCGGTTGACGTCATAGATCTTTGTGAGATAATCTTGGTCTTAGTGTGCCAGATTAATCTGTCTACTTTGTCTTGGTGAAGTGAAGAGGTTAGGGGATTATGCTCTACTTCCTTTTTGGATAGTACCAGAAACCCAGATCCTTGAATCTGATCTAGTCCCCCTGTGGTATCTTTTGTGAGTCACCTTTAGAGAGGGTTAACCGTAGTGGACATTCCCTTAATTGGATCAACCACGTGGATGGAATCTCAAGTGGTAATTGACATTTTCACCATGGTAGCAGCAACCACTATATAAATGTCCTCGTGGAGGAAATCTTCACAGGTGTGGTCTCTTGTTGGGCTGTCAGATCTCCCTAGCAGCTCCTAATTGATTAATTTCTCGGATAGTGTCAAAACCTCGGTGCACCTGGATTGGAGTTCACCCTCTTGAGATCACAAAAGTTGCAAAGTCAGACCATTACTAAAAACCCTAGTGAGGCCAAATTTTCATTTTTCTAGGAATATGTGCGTTATTGAAAAACTTTTTGGAACATACACAATTAGCACTCCTAGAGATTAGCATATTTAGTCACTTGATTGTTCATGCACAGGGTTTATTTGTCCCCTATTCATTATTTTTAGACATTCTTGGAATCACTTTCTTGCTATTTTGTGTGCTTGTTTATCTATTTGGATACTGAAAATGAACGATCTCGGGATAATCTTCAAACCTGGACAGAGAAATTTGTGAACAATCTGAAATTGAAAACCAAAAATTTTCAAAATATGAAGTCAAAATCCTTTCTGGAGTCAAGAGTCATCCCATCAGGTTATAAAGTCATATGAGTTTTGGCGAGTGTCATTTCAGAACCCCCTTATTGTCGTATGATAGCTTGTATAGTGTCGTACGAGTTTTGCCACCAGTCAAAAAGTCTGCTATCAATTGTCATGTGATTTTTTCAATTATCGTATGAGTTTGTCAATTGTCATTTCATAGCATACCCACTATCGTACGAACCTGTAGAAAGTTGTTTGAGAAAAATTGCTAGAAAGTGGTCAGAATTGTTAGAAACTTAGTTTTTACAGCCTATTTCTAGAATCTGTTGAACAAATCACTATGTCAGGAACAAAGCAGAAACTAGAATGAATTCATTTCTTTTCCTCAAGTGATCCTTTGAGTCTGATCTTGCCTTTTGGATTATCGATTTGAGTCTTTTTCATCTTGTGTCAAAACCTTGTCAACATTATCTTCAAATTTAATCTTTTTTTCTAAACAACTAAGTGTTGTGAGCTCATGCCCACTATCTATTGGGTGTATAGCCACACTACTATGGCATAGTATCCTTCATTTACATCTGATCTATTCTTTAATCACTTCAATCTTGACAAGGTTGCATCATTCGATCTTCTTGAATCAATTCATTCTTCAGTTGTCTTCATCTTATTCTTTGGCTTCACCCAAGGTTAATGGTGGAAACTAGACTTCATCATGCAAGAAATCTAGATAAGCATTTAGCACCGCACCTTTGACTATTCAGAAGGGTCCCACTCTTGAGAAACTCTACAATTCTGATCTTTATGAAGAAAAAGGTCTTGGAAATTTTTGATTGAAAATTGGTTACATGCCCCCTCCATCAACTCAAAGAGGTAATCAACAAACCCCTCCTCAATCTAATCCAGGGAGCCCTAAAACTCCTAACATGTTTCATGGAGGGACACATCATGGGTCTCAAGGACACCAATCTCAATACAGTATGGATCAAGAACCTACACCTTCTGAAATTTTTTGATATAAAAATGATGATGACTTCAAAAGAATGATGAAACATTTTTTGAAGGAAGATAGAGAAGCATACTTTCTAGAGCTAGCTCATCAAGGAGCTAAACTTCCTCCAAACTTTAATGTGGAACATATCATTACACATGAGGAAGAAACTCCTATCATGGCTATGATGAAATAGATGCATGCCATGCAAGTCAAACTTAACAAAATTGAGAATGAAAAGGAACCTAAGGAGTTCTCCATGGACACTCTATGCCCTTTTCCATTTGATAAAGACTTGTACATGCTGAAATTCCCTAAAAGAGTGGAGATGCCAAAATATGATAAGTATGATGGAAATTCTGACCCTCAAGATCATGTCAAAGAATTATGTACTCAATCTATGGAGTTTATGCACAAACCAACCTACTTAATGCATCTTTTCCCTCGATCTCTGGGAGGAGCAGCCATTCATTGGTTCTCTAGAATGCCTCCAACTATCAAAACTTTTGAGGAGTTAATCAAACTATTCTATCAACAATACTCCTACAATATTCAACATCTGGTCACTATGATCAACATCTACAATCTGAAACAATATCTAGGAGAACCATTCCTGACATTTCTCAAGAGATTGAGGAAGAAATTTTCTCTATATACTAGACCCATTCTCGAAACTGAGAAGTTGGAAATCTTCATCAACAATCTTGTTCCAGAAATTAACTACCCTTTACAAATGCAAAATCATACATCTTTTGACAAGATGGTAGATAATGCAATCAAAATTGAGAAAGTACTTGTGAAAAAAGGAGACATCACACTTCAAAAAGACAAGTATGAATCTGGATCTAGTTCTAAGGACAAGAACAAAAACTGGAACAAGAATAAAGGTGTTGTCATAGATGGCATTGATAATATTTGTGCCCCATCTAAGGTACCTGCTTTCAATCTCACTATTGTTACCCAAGCCATCAAAGCTTCTGAAGCTAAAGCCACAGATTCCAACAAAAATTCATCTGATTACAAACCTTGGGCTACAGATCCTAATTGCAAATTCACTCCTCTTGGAGAATCCTTGGAATCAGCCATGAAAACTTTGTTGGCAAACAAAATCATCTACTTGGCTGAGATGAAAGACTTTGATCTAGAACCTAAACCAAAATAGTGGAGAGAGAATGATTTCTATGAATTCCATCGCAACAAAGGTCATAAGACTAATAACTACATTCGCTTGAAGCACATTATACAAGAAAAAATTGATAATGGTGACATCACGATTGACAATCATCAGAGTAATAATGATCATACAACATTCACACAACCATTTCCTAAACATGGTAAAGAAGATTCTTCTTCTCAGCCTAATATGGGTGCTAAAGTCAATTATGCCTACTCTGGAAATAATGATGTTATCAATATGGTTGAACCATGCCTATCTGAGAATTGCAATGTCATTACAATTGTAAGAAGAGATAGAGATAATCAATCAGCTAATGCAATCACTCGATCACAAGCTTAGGCACACCTACAAGGACAAATACTAGATTCATCCAATGTCCCTAAGGTGCCTTTCAATCTTTCATCTGCTTCTAAATAGAAGGCTACATCTAAATCTTCAAATCCTAAAGACACGAGGCCTACTTCATACAGTATTGTCCAACAACTCTAACACACAAATGCTAAAATCTCCATGTTTGAGTTGCTTCAGATATCTCCAGCTCATAGAGCCATTCTAGATAAAGCTCTGCTTTGATCCAATGTTCTTGATGACCTTGATTTAGACAAATTCCAGACTATGGTTGGTCATCTTACATCTCCATAGTACATTTCCTTTTTAGAGGAAGATGATAACTCCTTGAGTCATCTGCATAACCAGCCCTTGCATATTGAAGTCTTGATCCAAAACTGTCATGTCAAACGTGCGTTGATAGATGGAGGCGCTGACCTAAACATTTGTTCTTTCAGCTTGATTACATAATTGGGATTTTTAGAAATGGCCATTGATCCTAGAAAGAAGATAACTATCAAAGCATATGATGAGAAAGAAAGATCTTCTAAGGGAACTATTGTCCTACCTATCAGAGTAGGTCTTGTCATCAGAGATACTATATGTCAAGTTCTCGATCTACCTTTGGCTTGCAATATCCTCCTAGGAAGACCCTGGATACATGAGATGAAAGCTATTCCCTCTACATTCCATCAATGTTTGAAATTTCCTTATGAAGGAGTCAAGGTGATGATTCCACTTGATCTATATACCTCTTGCAATACCTTGAAAGAGAGTGCTAATAAAATTGTTCCCAATAATAGAGAATCTTCCACTAAGTAGCCAGATGTTGCTTCAACATCCAAAATGGAAGATGTTGCTAAAGAGGTTAAGATCAAAGAAAATGGTATGGGAGAATATACTATAGAGCCAGTCTTATCTTTGACATCCCTCCCTATCTCACCTAAATATTATGGGCAAACTCTAAAACAGTCCAAGCTAGAGTCTAAAGAACCTCTTGAAGCATATAAATGAAATTTTGTTGCAGAACAAGTATCTAAACAAGAGTTTAAAGAGGATGAATCTATGCTCGCATGGCTATACAAAGATGAACCTAAGTCTCAAATTGTTCAAAAATGTGATACTAAAATACCGAATATCCCTTCTAAGTCATATGGCCCAGGGGATAAATTGATTACAAAGATGGGATACAAAGGAAAAGGACCTCTCGAACTACAAGGTAAAGGTCTTCTATCACCTCTTGATCATCATGGCTGAGAAAACAAGAATACAATAGGTCTAGGATACACAAAGAAGCCTTTCTATCTTGGCAAGAACTCCCCTCATGTTCTAGAACAAATTGAACCTTCTGTAGAAAATCAACTAAAGGGAGAAATAACTGAACAATCTGATAGTGATGATTCAGACACCACTGATGAACTCATTCCTTATGAGCATTTGCCTAAAGAAATAAAAGACCTCCTTGAAGCTGAAGATGATCCAATAAAAATAATTAATGTAGTAGAAAGACAAGAACCTACTATAGAGCAAGAGATAGTTGCAACAAAAGAACTAGCTAATCTCGAAGGCAATCAAAAAGAGGAAGTTGGTAGTTATTCTAAGACCGATTCCTACGAGTATGAATTCAAATCAAAATCTGAGGGTAACCCTTTTTGGGGTATTCATCTTGAATTTACTCATGTTTTTAGATTTCCTAGAGGTCTAGATGAAGAAATAGAGGATGAATCAAATGAGTATGAATGGGGAGTCATTCTAGAACCAGATGAGCTTATTACAGAAAAGCATGTTGATGTTATTCACCAATATTCACCTAAAACCAATGTAAGTCTAGAGAGAAATGATGAACTTAACGCATCTGATCCACCAATGGATGAAGTGGAATCCCACAATGACATTGAGCCTATTCACGAATTGAATGTCTTAAGTTGTAATATCACCTTTGAACTCGAGCATCGGGTTAGGACCAATGATGACAAATCCATATCAGTAAACACTCTTTCCCAATCTTTCATGACTTTGACTATCCAAAATCTTGAACTTCTTGACCAAACCTCTACAAATATGAGCCAAGGTATTTATACCTTTCCCAGTGACTATACCCTTGCTTGCTACCTCAATGCAGTTGAGCCCATAAGGACTTCCATCAGTGAACCGAGCATTAGCATGATGGAGTTGGACATCAAGTATCTTAGTCAGAAAAATAAAAATAAGAATAAAAAGAAAAGGAGTTCTGAGGGTGAAAACCACTTTGTGGCAGTCTCAAAATCTACAAAAGTAAAAATAAAAGATGTATCTAAAGGTGAAAACCTCTCTGAGGCACCTAAGGATGAGATATTTGATGTCCTTCCGAGTCATTTATAGGATAGATCTCTAGTTCTAATTGAGCCCACTCAATATATCAATTTAGGAACAACAGAAGAACCCCAGTTGATCCATGTGGTACAATCTTTATCAGAAGAAGAAAAGAAAAAATTTACAACATTCCTAATAGAGAAGAAGATCAAATTTGCATGGAAATACTTAGATATGCCAGGGTTGGATCCTGATCTTATAATGCATCATTTATTTATAGCTCCAAATGTTAAACCTGTTAAGAAAAAATTGAGAAAGATGCATCCACATGTTGCACTCTTGGTAAAAGATGAATTAGAGAAGCTCCTAAAAGCCAGATTTATCCGAGTTATTGATTATGCTGAATGGATCTCTAATATTGTACCTATTTTAAAACCAGACAAATCTATAAGAGTATGCACAGATTTTAGAGATGTAAACAAGGCATGCCCTAAAGATGATTTTCCATTGCCTAACATTGATATGATAGTGGACATGACTACGGGCTTTGAGATGTATTCTTTAATGGATGGTTTTTTTGGATATAATCAAATAAAAATTGCTCTAGAGGATCAAGAGAAAATCGCTTTCACATGTGCATGGGGCACCTTCTGTTGGAATGTCATGCCATTTGGGCTTAAGAATGCTGGTGCTACATATTAGAGAGCTATGACATCTATCTTTCATGACATGATGCATCAAACTATGGAGGATTATGTTGATGATACTTTAGCAAAATCTATGATTAGAGCTGAACATTTAAATGACTTGAGCAAGATACTAGATAGAATGGAAAAATTTAGTCTCAGACTAAATCCTAAGAAGTGTGCTTTTGGTGTCACTTCTGGAAAACTCTTAGGATACATAGTTTCAAAGAAAGGCATTGAAGTTGATCTAGCTAAAGTCAAGGCTATAATGGAGATGCAACCCCCAAAGAATATTAGTCAAATGAGGACATTGCAAGGGAGGGTTCAGTCTATCAAATGCTTCATATCTCAGCTAGCAGACATATCACAACCTTTTACAAAGACATTACATAAAGGTGTGACCTTTTCATGGAGTGAGGAATGTGAAAAGAATTTCAATCATATCAAGAAATATCTATCAAATCCTCCTATCTTGATGCCTCCCATTCAAGGGAAGCCTTTGATCTTATATGTCTCCACTACAGATACATCACTGGGGGCATTGCTTGCACAGTATGATGAGAATAAAAAGGAAAGAGCTATATATTATATCAGTAGAACATTGGTGGCATACAAAAAGAACTATTCAATGATCAAGAAAGCTTGTCTAGATATGATCTTTGCATCACAGAAACTAAGACATTATATGTTGGCTCATACTACACATTTGGTAGCTAAGATTGATCCACTAAAGTACCTACTAAGCAAAGTTGCCCTCACAGGTAGATTAGCCAAATGGGTCATGCTCTTAAGTGAATTTGACATTGAATATGTTGAAAGAAAAGCTATTAAAGGCCAAGTTATTGCTGATCAATTGGCTGATGCACCTTTGTTTGATGATACTCCTATGCAAATGGAATTTCTAGATTCCTCTATCATGAATCTTTCTTCTAAAGCATGGAGGCTATTCTTTGATGGCTCCTATACACATAATGGATCTAGAGCAGGTATCTTGTTTATCACTCCTCAAGGATACTCCATTCCTAAGGCCTTTAGAATCAAATTTCCTTGTACAAACAATATTGTTGAATATGAAGCCCTTCTTAATGGCATGAAAATGGAAATTGAGTGGAGAGTAACATAATTACACATTCATGGAGACTCACAACTTGTTATCCATCAAGTCAATGATGTGTACCAAACTAAGGATGAAAAGCTCATTCCATACAAGAGAATGGTAGATGATCTCAAGAAATATTTCATCTCTATCACATTTGAGAAAATACCTATAATAGATAATAAGGCTATCGATGCAATGGAAACATTATCTACTTTATTACAGAGGCCTGAACATGAGCTACGCTATGAGTTCCTAGTGGAAGCACTATCTTATCCTGCATATGACTCCCCTGAAACCTGCATGATTTTCACTGTTGTAGGTCATGATTCATCCAGATATAAAAACCTATTCTCCTATCTCCAAGACCAAATCATTCCTGATACCTTATCCGTAATGCCTCCCGATATGTCATCATTGGTTATGATCTTTACAAACAAGGTCTAGATGGTACACTACTTAGATGTTTATAATGAGAAGAGTCTCAATGTGTGTTAGAGGAAGTCCATGATGGTATTTGTGGGTCACACTCAAACGGTTTAACACTAGCTCAAAAAATTATTAGGGCTAGGTACTATTGGCCAAAAATGGAGAAAGAGTCTATCAAGTTTGCTAAGAACTGTCAAAAGTGCCAAGTGCATGGCAACTTAATTCATGCTCCAGGGAGAGATCTAATTCCCTTCACTACACAATGGCCTTTTCATCAGTGGGCATTTGATCTTATAGGAGCTATACATCCTCATTCTTATAATGGACATACCCATATAATCACAGCTACAAATTATTTTACAAAATGGGTAGAAGCAGTCCCTTTGACACAAGAAACTGGAAAACAAATATCTATGTTCATATTGAACTACATCATATGCCGATATGGTATTCCACATTCCATAGTCACAGATAATGGTGGACAATTTAAAAACAAAGACTTGGATGATTTATGTCCCAAATTCAAGATTACACAACATTGGTCATCTATCTACTATCCTTAAGGGAATGGACAAGCAGAGGCTTCAAACAAGAATCTATTGAAAATCTTGCATCACATAGTTAATAAAATAGCAAGAGACTAGCATCTCATGATCAATCTAGCTCTCTGGGCCTACAAAACAAGTATCAAAATGCCTACTAGGGCTACACCTTTCTCATTAGTTTATGGGTTTGAAGAGGTACTGCCTATTGAGGTTGAAATCCCATCACTAAGAATCAGAATGCATGGTCTAGTAACTGATGATGACTATAAAGTGTCTAGGTTGCAAGAGCTTGAACTACTAGATGAGTGCAAACAAGCAACGTATGATCATCTCAGAGTATATCAGAAAAGAATGTATAGAGGTTACACCAAGAAAGTAAGACACAGAGAATTTCAGGTTGGCGATCTAGTCTTGAGAGAGAATCCTAAAAATCAATCACATAGAGAGCACAAGGTGAAGTTTGTACCCAACTAGCTGGGTCCATTTGTAATCACTGCTACTTTTGGCTCTGGTGCCTATCAACTCTCAATGACTGAAGGAGAATAGCTCTGAGAACCAATCAATGTTCTCTATCTGAAGAAATTCTACACCTAAGGCATTCAGTCTATGGTAAAATGTCCTGAAAAAATTATAAAAATTGGAAAAAGTCTTGAAAAAATGAACATCTTGGTGAAAACCTAGCAATAGGCACCTTGATGATTCAAAAAAAAAGTAAAAAATATCAAAAGTACAAAAAAATTGAAAAAATGAGAAAAAGAAAAAGTGCCTTGGTGAAAACTTGGAAACAGGCACCTTGGTAGAAAAAATAGAATCTCTACCAAGATGGTGAAAACTCAGTAAATAGGCACCACTTGTTTCAAAATGCTCCATCTATCAACACAATCTTGGTCTTTCCCAGCTTTCAGTCTTGCTTTAGTTTGTACATATCTCCTATTTTTTTTGCACATTCTTGTTTTCAATAAGTCGATCTGTACACCAATCGGCTCAAGCGTCTGTATCCTATCAATACTTAACACTTGGGGGAAATCAATATCATATCCTATGGCCTCCAGTATACCTCAGATGAGTCATATCCAATCAGAGTCCTTTGAAGCTTCATCTGAGTCAGTAAATTTGTCTCCTCTCCAGAAAGGATTTTGCATCTACAACAATGCAATCAAACATCAAACTGAAAACAATCTACGCTTTTTACATGCTTTTATCTCCTTGTATGCTTACTAATTCACATTGAGATTTTTTCATATTGTGTCCTTTGAGCTCTTCAATGATGTCCTTTATAGGATTTAGAGAGTGGTGATTGGGGGCATAATCTTTTCTTTGTTTTCTGCTTGTATGTGAAAATCTAACAACTTTGGAAATTTGGGATTGAAATGGTGTCCATCTGTAAGAGCCTCTATCTCAAATTGTATGGCCATGAGTACCTCAACCATTGATACCCAAAAAATTCAAGGAAGTTTGATCTAACTATTGTCTTTTTGAGTGAGTTCTTTCTCCTACTGTGAAACGCGATCTTGCCTAAGGATGTGAACGATGAAGGGTCACTATAGGTAATTCACATTGGATTTAGAATGATCTCTTGACTGCTTGATGCTTGATGTGTTTGTTTCCACAAGGTGTATTCTGGTCATCACGATGTTTATGTTCTAATTCTTATACAAATTGCTATATCAAAATGGACATGATATTCAGGTCATCCTGACGTTTATGCCTTGGTGCTTATATCTAATCCGACATTCCAAAAATAGAATCAATATTCATATGTTCATGGTTATTTGACCAGTGGGTGTTGTATTGATTCTTGAGCATACAAATCATTATTCATATGTCTATAGTTTTTATAAACTAGCGGGCATTGTATTGGTTTATCCAGTTACCTAAAAAACTCAATGATGACAAATGACCGACACATGATCAGTGACTAGGTCCTAGGTCTTAGGTTGCATTTCATTTGGCATATCATTTTTCACTTTGCATGATTGCAAAATCTCACAAATTGCTTAACAATCTTTAAACAATCCTTCTAACTATACTTAAACTACAAATGAAGAGTTGAATCTCATATGAAGGTCTTCTCACAGAAATGCAAGTAGCCACAATGCTAGGTTACACATCATTTTTGACATAAGACTACGTACTTGTCTTCATCAATACCTGCAAAACATATCATGTGTATCATTGCATTATCATTACATATTCATAATCATTCATTCCATCTATTGCATTAGATACATTTCCATACATACACTTTCCATAATCAAATACATTTGCATAACATTCATACATATGAAAGAAAATCATTTCATTGCATGAATCCATACATACATTCTACTCTACTCATAGCATTTACATCACATGATATCATCATGCATCAAAAACATGATAAGTACAAATGAAGTCACAACCAAAAGTCTCGATCTCATATATATATCATAAAACTTGAAATAGTCAATCGTGCACTACTGGCACGATATACAAAAGAATGAGCTCATGTGAGCTATCAGAATAGTACCACTATCAAAAGAGCAATAGAAATAATAGAATATCCTAACAGATCAACTATCGGCCTAATCCTCTCCATCTGGTGGAGGTGGTGGTGGTGTATCTGGTACTACATCAGCTCTAGGTGCTCTTGCTCCCTCTGATGCTATCATGTACTGAGAGTATGAAGGAACTCTCTAAGCAAGTGGAACTGCAGTGTAGTATGCTGAAACATAATATGCAGATATGGAGGTCTGATGGATAACCTCTGCCTACAATCTTTGAACCTCACCATGAAGCTTAGTGCGATGTCTATCTGCCTCTAGATATCTCTCCTCACATCGAGCACTGTGCACGTTTAGGTCCCAGACCTATAATTTGAGCCTCCTCATGATCTCCTGTGTAGACAATGGAACACTAGGGTCAGCATCTGCCACTGGCATGTCAGTATCCTTAGCAGGCTACTTTGTGGTCTCTTCTCTCTATGCCTTATGGCGTCTAACCTTTGCACCCAAATCAAAATTGGTATCCTCCTGTATAGGATCAGTATCACCACCTACAACCTGCTCAGCTGCAAGTACCTCCCTAAAGTACTGCCCTCTCCCCTAGTCTGTCTTTGTGAACCTATAGATCTACCTGCTGTGGAACTAGTTGGATGAGGGGGCCTCCTCTATCCTGATGGTCTTTGTAGAGGAGCCATTGCTCTCAGTCTTGGAGGTGTGGGATGTACAATCAAAACCTGTGTGGGTCTAGGACCTTGTCCCATCAGAGCACCTATGACATCCATCACCTCCTCCATGGAGGGTATCAACTCTGTAGGGTCTAAGAATCTGTGAACAGGATGATCAACAAGCCATGTAATGAATCCATCTATAACTCCTGCATCTGCAACCCATGGCCTATACTCCCAATCTCTACCAATGATAGCATTGTACTCCTATGAACACAAGGCATAAGAAAGCCTCGAGGTCCATCCAAGTCTGAGCTCATGGGCTATCTGTGCATAGGAGGCATAATCCTGTGGTGCATCCTACACTCATCCATATTGACTCCATACCCTAGTGATAAGAAATCTCTCCAACACAGAGGATGATCATCCTATCAACACCCGGCTCTGAAAGAAGAAACTAAACTGCTCTCGTGTTGTAGGCCAAGGCTCGATCTCTAAATAGGGCCTCCATCTTACAAATGTCATATCATCGAGACACCACCTCCAATACTCTACATGGCACATATGCCCCTATATGACATATCCAACATATATATATATATATATACATATATATATATATATATATATATATATATATATATATATGTATATATATATATATATATATATGTATATATATATATATATATGTATATATATATATATATATATATATATATATATATATATATATATATATATATATATATATGTATATATATATATATATATATATATATATATATATATATATATATATATGTATATATATATCATGGGCTCCTGTGGCTATCTTTGTGAGGTACATACTGGTCTCAAAACTAGGATATGCTAGTCCCACGCCTAGATCTGTAATACTAAAGCACCAGTAGCAAAAGTCTTTCTCTCCTGATACACTACCTCGTGTATCTCAACGAACATGTGAGCCAAAAGACACTGACCCTAGGCTAACTTAGAAGGAGTCACCATCAAACATGCAATCATAGAGGCCTAGCCCATCAGAAGACCATTCTACTAATGGTCAGACATGATGATATTGCCGATCATCCCGACTATAATACACTCCAGTCTATGAGACTATCCATAACACTGCACCAGGGTCTCCCATGAAATAGACCCAGTCAACTGAGTATCATCTCCGAAGAGATGTCTAAAAGCTAATAGTCTAGAGTTCCCCGAACTCACATACGCTGGGCGCTGACTACAATGAAATGGAATCCGAAGAATCCTGTACACATCCTCTAGAGTCACAGTGAGCTCTCTAGTAGGAAGATGAAATGTCTTTGTCTCTGAATGGAATCTCTCTATCAATGCCATCAAAAGACCATGGTTTACCCTAATCTCAGGTAAATGGATCAAATACTCAAAACTGCATGTAGCAAGATATACTCTCATCGGATCTGGTAAGGAAACATAGAGTCTCTGAGTGGCTAGATGTGAGATGCATATGTGAACATCAGGATATATGACCTACATAGCATAGAAATAGGGAGCCCTATCAGTACTTGGGTTGACAAAGAGGTTACACATACAAGAATGGAACAGTTTGCTATTTCAGAAGGTAGATCAAAGACTCGGGAATCAAGCTCAAAGATCAGAAAATTCAAAATTTGGTCCTAGAAATGAGTTTTGGGCTCACTATTTTTCAAACGACAAATCAGACTAGCAGAAAAAATCGTACAAGTTTTCCTTGGTTACCATATGACAAAGCATGATGATACGACACTGTATACCTCCTCGTACGAGTTAGGAGGGACTCGACAAAATGTCGTATGACTCTTGGGTCCCTCTCATACGAGTCTTGGGGGTTCATGAAATGACAATATACCTAAGGTTGAAAGGTCGTACAAGCCCAAATGGATAGTCGTATGAGTTTCCATGTGTGCAAAAATTAAAAATTGAAAACATACTTAACAAATGCTAAAAATGCTATAAACAAAGAAAACTTGACTTTTCAGAGAAGCAAAGACGTCCACCTACCAGATGTCCATACTTTCAAGGTCTCTGATGCCTCTGGCTACGCTCAAAATGATGAGAAGACATAGGTACCTTCGGTTCTGCCATTTTCTTGCTTAGAGGGCTCCACAAGGTTTTCAAAAGTCAATGGTGAAAATGAATTGAAAATGACCCTTTTGGCCTTTATATAGCTTTTGACCTAATTTTCAAAAGTGCTTCATTTTTCACAAAAATTGCACCCCTGGCTAATTTCGATGTTCTGAACCCATTTTCGAGATCAAAATCAAAATCTAAGATCATTTACTATGTCAAAATCATGATTTTAAAATTTTTGGAGCCAAGATGTCTGACTGCTTGCATAACCGACCTTCAATCATCATAGAAATCTAGAATTCAACTTAACTAATTATCTTACATCAAACTATTGAATTTCAACCTAATCAAAATTGGTCTCCAGGACCTCTAAACATTGCAAAACGTGTTCTTGAACATGTACAACCACTTCTCAAATCAATTAACATGCTTCTAAACTATAACGTTGAATTTTCTTGTCAGATTTCAATTTTCATCTCGAAGGGGGCATGGTATTGCACATCATTCAAAGTCTATAAATCTAAATCTATAATCAATCTTTCCTCAATAATCAAGACAACAACCACATCTACTTGTTGATTCATCTAAAAGTCTTCATCGCTTGCGGAAAATCTGTCATCTATTGGGGCATATCAGATTCATCTAGTATCCTAAATCTATCTTGTAAACTGTACCATCTTTTTGTAACCATCGGTTCATTAGTGTTATTTCCTTGGTTCTTCATAACTAATGGGTTTAGGATGTGATACCAATATGATTCATACAAGGAAATTGAGGTCTGGAATCGGTCACTCACTTCTTCACAATCATAAGGTTCAAAATCAGGCATTTTGACACTTTTTCGTAATCACCAGTTCATTGTTGATATAGCTAGCATCATCTCAATTCCTGGTCATTCTGGGCCTAGGTTGATATCTCTTTTTCAAATCTTTCAATTAGTTTCTGTCTCAGAATCGGTTAATCTTTCAAATTAGTTTCATACATCTTTATCATACACAGACTATTCTTTGAACCACTACGCTTCGCACAGTAATTCAAAGAGGGGCAAAATGTAATACCCCAAAAATGGGCTATAGGTTCATTAACTTTCTACATCTTCAATTCGAATGAAATCAACATCAAAGTCCTAACTTAAGGCACATCTACACATTATCAAATTCTAATTGATTTTATCCTAAATTCTGCATTAGGGAATATTCCTAGTAATATTCCTATTTATCCTAATTATCTTTAATTTCATAATTATTTATCATAATTATCTTTAGTGTTATTTCCTTGGTTCTTCATAACTGATGGGTTTAGGATGTGATACCAATATGATTCATACAAGGACATTGAGGTCTGGAATTGGTCACTCACTTCTTCACAATCATAAGGTTCAGAATCAGGCGTTTTGACACTTTTTCATAACCACCGGTTCATTGTTGATATAGCTAGCATCATCTCGATTCCTAGTCATTCTGGGCCTGGGTCGATATCTTTTTTTCCAATCTTTCAATCGGTTTATGTCTTGGAATCGGTTAATCTTTCAAATCAGTTTCATACATCTTTATCATACACAGACTATTCTTTGAACCACTGTGCTTCGCATAGTAATTCAAAGAGGGGCCAAAAATGGGCTATAGGTTCATTAACCTTCTACATCTTCAATTTGAATGAAATTGACATCAAAGTCCTAACTTAAGGCACATCCACACATTATCGAATTCTAATTGATTTTATCCTAAATTCTGCATCGGGGAATATTCCTAGTAATATTCCTATTTATCCTAATTATCTTTAATTTCATTATTATTTGGCGATAAATCCTATTTATCCTAAAGTTTGATTAATTGAATATTCTGAATATTTAATTAATCAGATTTAATACTGCCACTTAATTATTTAATTACATTTAATTATATTTATTCCTAAGTTGTATTATTTAATTTTGACAATAAATCAAAAATCTTATGACTAATTGATTAAATTCTTATTTAATTAATTAAAGTCAATTGTCAATTTTTAATAATATAGTTTTTGAATAAATTTTGATTTAATAATTGATTAACCCATAAATTAGTTAAGTTGAGAATAAATGACTTTATTTATTTAATTAATTCATAATTAATTATGCACATTAAAAGAGCAGTTAAACTCAAAATTAGAAAATCAATGCAAGTTGTTAACTTTTGGAAACTCAACATTCTATTTTGAGTTCAAAGCTGACCTAAACTTCTGATTTGAGTTAAAAAGATGTTCTTGCATGATTTTGTGAGTTAATTATTTCTTATTTCCTGATAACTCAAAAATCAACCTGAGTTTATCAAGAGTGATTTATGGCTTTTCTCATGCATCCTCAAAGCCCTAGATTTCTATAAAAACAAGGCTTCAACTCTTCTAAAAGGATCCATGAAATTGCATCCTTACGCTGGTGAATTGGTTATCGAAGAATCTATCTTTGCGAATCAGGGTTGTTGTGAGATCTTCATTGTTTTTGAGCATTCATATCATTTAGCATATCAATTTTTAGATTAATTGCATATAATATTATTTTTTCATATAGAATAGATTCATATCAGTTTCCTCATCTTATTGCATAGAAAATCCAAAAATATAGCTTAATCTGCATTAATAGTTTTCATTCTTTGCATTCAAATCCTTCATTTAGGTGTTGCATTATCACTGGTATCGGTCTGATCTAAGAATATCATACTCACACCTACTAGAAGGTAGTAAATTGCCTGGTTAGTTTAGTTTCTATTTCATTGCACAATTTTGGTTTTTGCTAACCTCTAATGTTTTACTGAAGTGTTGTGTCTACATCTAAGTACAAAATTCACACACACAATGAGCAGGTTCTAATACATTCTAGCAAGTGAATCAGGGTAAATCTCTTAACAGAGTAGTCCTAACAAACCTTTGTAAGTCTCCTAATAGAGTGCTTACTTAGTTGTAAGTTTAAACCCTTTAATCAAGGTAGATTGCATAAGTCAGTAATCTCTTAGCAAGGCAGACCCCTCATAGGGTAGATCACTAGAAGTGATCAAAAATTTGTAGCCCTAACAGACAGAATTTATTACTATAGTACTTTGAAGATTTTTGGGTGTCATCTGCACCCCAGTCTTACCTTTGAAGGGTTTCTGGGTTACCGAAATCTTTGTGTTATGTGTTTCATTTTTATGGATGTGATTAGTAGATTAGATCTATTTCAGCATTGAAGTTTATGTCTATGATGTACATGTTGAATTTTTATAGACTCTGATTCACCCCCCCTCTTAGTATCTTACTTTCCCAATTAGACTTCCAAAAATTGGTATCAGAGAAAATTTATGTTAGAAGAAGTCTAACCACTTGAGAGTTAAGATCTTTAAGATATAGGCTTATAAGTTGGGAAAGATCATAGAGAATTAGAGGATTGACATCCATCTTGCACTACACTAGCTTGAAATAGAAAGAGAGGAATTGAATAAATCCTTAAAGATAAGGAAAGAATTGGCAATCCAACAACGTGTCATCGACAAACATTGCAAAGTATTGTTAAGACCAATTATTATCGAGCTACACAGAATCTATCTTACGAACCCTAATTTGAAAAAATGGCATCAAGATCATCTACTTGAGTACAAGGAAGAAAGGAAAGGAAGTATAGAACGTTTAGTTAGTAAGAAGTGATGTATGCAAGCCACCAAATTTCTAAGTTGTACCTGAGAGTGCGGTGAAGGGAGATCTCTCAGGAGCACTGTCATCAATCCTGCCTAAATTTTTGATGATCCATGATGTGCAAGCATGCTACATGTGTAAGATTAGTGAAATTGGAGACTATGAGTTGAGGGATGCTTACAATAAAATGTTTGAAAATGAAGTATTAAAGGAAGAACATCAGCACATTAGCGACAAAGGGTTAGTTTGTGTCTTAGAATTCCCTCACAATTTCAAAATGGAATGGATCAAGATAGTTTTGAGCAGAGTTCACAACATGAAACTATGGTTGGAAAATGGGCCGTGAAGATCACTAAGGACATCATACACCGAGTCAATGGATACCCTATTCTTATCGTGAAGAAAACTATGAGATGTTAAAGCAAGGAATTAATTCAAGAAAACACTATGGCGGTGTGGAACAAATGAGGAATGACCATTTCAACGATCAATGATCCTAAGATTGATTTTTCTGTTAGGGTAATTGCACACAAGTTCTACTAGTCAAGAAGAATGGATAGTGTTCCTTGCATTACAGTAGACCTAGTAAGTAAGGATCATACATATGATCTTGCCGAGCTACAACTAACACAATTGGCTGAGAACTTATCATTAATCAGGAAGGTAAAGAACTCAATGTGTAAGTTTGGATCCCTGATAGTCTGTATATTTTTCTATGTACAAAATACTTTTCCTACTATAGGGGATGTTGTCTGGAGTTAGGACCAACTTGTGACATAACATATTAGTGAGTTTATTCAACAATTACGAGAAAACTTTGATAGTCTAATGGAAAACTACTTTGTTGAGTTTAAAAAGAAAATGAGGAAGAGAAGTAGAATTCTAGTATAATTAGTTGAGAAATTCTATGATGATGTATACTTTCTTGTTGATTCTAATCATACATTTGTACAAGATTTTATACCTAGAGTAGCATGGTTGAGACCATTACCCTATGAGGTAAACATAGATGAAACATCTGTAGCCATAATAGCTTTACTTGTAGAGGAAATTGATAGTTAAGCTAAATTTTTTGGGAATTATGAGGAAGATAAATCTATGATAACAATGGGCTTAAAGTCTACAACCTTAGAGAGGAAGAGAAAGAAGTTAGTGAAAAACCTCGATAAAATGTTAGGTCAAGGAGAAGAGGAGAATACACCCTTAGAAATGACACAAGGTCGGGATGAGGACCAATCTAGTGAGTTAGAAGAAAGTGAGGATGAGAAAGTAGATGCACAAAAGAAGGGAAAAGAGATAATGGTTGTTGAGCTCACTAAGAAGAGCCTAAAATAGAAACCTACTCCTCCTACAGCAACAAGACCGAGAACAAGGGAAGCTTCAACTGCAACTACATTCGAGCCACAAAAGAAAAAACTAATAAAGAACACTAAAGGGGAACTTAGGGAAAAGAAAACAAGTACAAACTAAGGTCTAGAGCCAAGCTACCCTAAGAAGAAGCCAAGAAGAAAATTGGTACTATAAAAGGATGATGAGGATGAGGAGATGGTAGATACAAAGGACATCAGTAATTTCAAGGTGGCCACACATAGGCATCCAACTAGTGTGGATGAGATCTATCACAACATCAAGAGTACAACAGGTTTGGTAGGATTTAAATTTATCAAGTTGAAAAATTGAGTAAAATTGATAAAATAAAGATAGAAGATGAAATGATAGAGATGTTGGGCATATTCAAGATTACACCATTGGAGATAGGGAATCTTATCCATGATGAAGTTTTCAGCAAGATTGATGAGAGATGGCAGTATACCATTATGACAGAAAGACAGATCAAAGAAGGCACCTTAGCACAAATAATGTCACAATTAATAACAAAGAAAATAGAAAAATTCATGGAGCAATACAGAAATAGGTTTATTCCTAAATTGAGAGAATACTCTATATTGAAGAAGAATGTGGAAGAGGTTGTTAATTAGAGTACATTAATTTGGAAGACAATTTTTGGACTAATAGTTGATAACAGTGCACAAAAAGATGAAGGCCCACATATAGACAAGTGGAGCTTGATAATACTGAGGATATAAATGAGCCATAGATTCTTGAGGAAGAAACAAGGCAAAAGGTAGAGGAGAGTGAAAAAAAGAGTGTGATCACTATTGAGGATGTACCTGAATATTAATGCCTTGATCGAGGAAGAAATCAAGAGTCACATTCTTACCAAGGCAGCTTCAGTTACATTTCTACCAAGCACCAATCTAGTAATAATCCTTGAGTACATGATTATCCAAGGCATAATCATGCACTCAATACCTATCCTGGACTCAATACCTATTAGCTCCAACATAGTCATAGTTGAAGAAAAAGATACACAGGGTACAAGTGTCGAGGATCGAGGTAAGCCAACAATAACATAAATCAATACACCTACCAAGGCAAACATTGAAATTAATACAGGTAAAGGAGAGAAGAGCGTAAAAGAACAAGGAGATAAGTTTGCAACAAAAGTATCAGGACCTCATGATGAGGAAACAAAGGAGACAATGCATAAAGTAAATGAGGAGAGTCGGGAACCTAAGGAACAAGAGGCTATTCAAGCCTTAATATAGGTTTCAAGTAGCACCACACGAGAGACAAAGAAGAAGAAGTCACATAAGAAAAAGGATAAGTCTCCCGACACTCAAGTAACACTAGATGAAGTTATAGTGATTTTGAAATGGGACACTGATAACTTGACCTATAAATAGATGTAAATCCAGTTAGATTTACTAAAGATGAAAAGAAAACAAGAAGAAATCAGAAGGGAACTTTAAAAAAAGTAGGTACTACATGAAATCAAGGATATATTTGTAAATCATCTTTTGAATTAGAAGATATAAATGAGAACTCACCTATATTAGAAAAATTGGTACATATTGTTAAAAAGGTGAATAATGATGATAGTGAAGCAAATGAGAAGTTAATGCAATGGTCTGAGAGAAAGTTTGGGACCAAGGTACTTGAGAAGGTATCCACAAAGATTGCAGTTAAAATAGGTTGAACTTTTTGACCTTGTAAGTAATTTGGAAGAAGTTGTACAAAATATTTATTATTTATACAAATAGCTATGTAATGTAGAAACATTTACAAAGGAGAATCAATAGCTTATTGAGAAGCTGCAATTGGATTTGAAGCCAACAAGACACTCACTAAGCATGGATGCGAGTTCCAGCTCTATTCATTTCATTAGGTTGACTCATGCACAAGGAAGATTAGTCGAGGTGATGGCTAGTGATGGAAAGATAAGGGCCAAAGTAATCTCTATACAAAAAATTTCAATACCTCATTTGGAGGTCATGCAGAGAGAATTAGCATCAGCAAAAGTGTTAGTACAGAGAGATCCTCATCTCTCTATTGCAGAAAGTTTGGTTGATCTAGCTGCTCAGCTAGAAATCAAAATGTAGGTTTCAGAGTATGTTAGATTTGGATGGGACAATGCACTAATAATGATTCTATAGCTACACAAACCATTTTTGGACAAATATTATCTAACCCCAACACTCCAGCAGCTCAAAGTGATAAAAACAAGGGGGAAATAGTTGAAGACACAAAGGGGTAAATAGATGGAGATAGATGGAAATGTATAGATAGATGGAAATGTATAAATGTATGACATACTATTTTGAAATGTAATATATACTTATTGTATGTCAGAAGAATGTATATATCATGTACATATAATGAAGTCTTTATGAAGACCGAGTCACAGTCTTAGGGGGAGTATTGAAGTACTAGGTACTATTTTGTTTATGTAATGTAAAGTCATGACAAAGTGTTTTTTCCACTAATGTCAAAGGGGGAGATTGTTGATCTCCAAATCATGTTGTCTATTAGTGTCAAATACTTAGTCATTATCAAGGCGAAGTTGGTCAGTCAACAATGCGACTGAGACATCCTACTAAAGCAGAGTAATGTATGGACTTATATTTTGTATATGTACCGAGAAGTAGTTACTATCGAGCAAGTCAGAGGTCGCAAAGTACCCTAGTAGTTACCGAGTAGTATGAATGTTGAGTTGTATAGAAGGATCAATGTCGAGGGCTAGTATATGGAGAACAGTTTTGGCCAAGCACTAGAGACTTCATATGCCGAGTGAACCAGTTTTGGTATATGTGTTTGGAATGACACAAACACCTAGGTAAATCAGTTTGGCTGACTTCTATGCATGTTTTAATGATTGTTGAGGTAATTAAGGAGTTGATTACATGTTATGATTTCAATCATTAATCCCTATGCAAGAGATATAACCAATTAGAAAAAAGAAATGTATAAGCAGCATAAGTAATTAATCTAGATTGTTGATCTTGATCTAGGACCTTGATCAATTATCTATTTAAGGTGACATCAAAACCCTAATATTATAACAGTTAGGAGATCTCATGTATGGGGATGGAAGTAGTGTTTTGAATGTCAAAAGCTGAGATCAGCCAGAGTGACTGAGCAGAGCAGTGAAGGACATAATAGAGAACTATATTTGATTTTGAGATCAGATAAGTATTGGAAATAGGAGATCTGTTATCAACATTTGAAGTAAAAATTGAAGGATCGGGTACTGATACATTCTAGCAAGTGAATCGGGGTAAATCTCTTATCAGAGTGGTCCTTACAGATCTTACTAAATATCCTAACATAGTCCTTACTTAGCTATAAGTTTAAATCCTTTAATCAAGGTAGATTGTATAAGTTTGTAAGCTCTTTGCAGGGCATACCCCTCACAGGGTAGATCATCAGAAGTGATCACAAAATTGTAGCCCTAATATACACACTTTATTATTGCAGGAGTGAAGATTTGTGGGTGTCATCCCCACCGAAGTTTAACCTTTCAAGGGTTTCTGTGTTACCAAAATCTTTGTGTTATGTATTTCATTTTCATGGATGTGATTAGAAGATTAGATCTATTTCAACATTGAAGTTTATGTTTATGATGCCTATGTTGAATTTTTATAGACTCTAATTCACCCTCCCCCAACCCCACTCTCTCAGTATCTTACTTTCCCAATAAGACTTCCAACAATGAATATGATATAAGAGACAATTGTACAATAAGTAAGGATATTCCAACTCACATCTTAAAGTTAATTTGACATTATAGGTCTAAGGTATAATCTCTAAAGTTGGTGTAAATATTAATGAAATCTTTTGAATAAAACTTTGTTGAAATTGATGTTAAACATTTTAAATAATTGATCTCTCCAATATCCTTCTTTATCCCATTTCAAATACAATTTTGCAAATAAAAACCAACAAAAATTTTTATGAGAAAAATATATTAAAAAACTTAAAAACTTAAAAAAACATTGAATAAACAAAGACTCTTGATAAACATAACATAGAACTTTCAAAAAAGATTTTTTTTTTTCATAAATAACTAGGGCGGTTTCTATGGGGCCATTAAATGCACTACCCCATAATATATTTTACAAGTCTAACATTCTAAAATATAGTATAAGGTTGTTCATTTCTGTGGCCTTATAAGCACATTAGACTTAAATGTGGTATACACGTATCATATGGTTACTTTAGAAATTATGTTTTATTTATGACAATGAAATTGGAAAATGAGTTATATACTGGCTTATGATATATTTTACCTAAAATATACTATAGAACTGTACATTGTGGGGGCCATATACACAGTCTACCGCAAGCCAACCCTTGTACGTGAAAATGTTGTCAATATTTTTGTCCTAGAACAATTATTTAAAATTCAGTGCAAATTTTCATTTTGCCCTTCAATTCTGCTTTGTACGTAATATCTTCAGGTTTTGAATTCCCTTACTAAAAACTAGCAATTTGATTCCAAGTCCAAACTAGTAGGCTCCACAAAATTTATTTGAACATGTGTATTTTATTACAACCAGAGATAGATTGATCGACTTTCTTTATAAAGTACTTCCATTTGGGCTTTATCACTTCAAGAAATGGAGAAAAGAAATAGAGAATCCTTTGCTGCCTAGTGTAGATGGAGTGGCAAAAAATGTTCAGAGCATTGCATTTTGGCTCCTCATTTTCCTCGGAATGATCCAGACAAGTTTGCAATAGTGCAACGTGTGTTTGGAACCAACTATATTGTCAAATTACTTCAAGTAATATGTAACTTGTTCTTCAACTGTAGTGCTAAACGAATATATTTTTGTATTGATTTTATAGTGGAACTTACATGTATTTATTTGTGTAGTTGGTTAGGGCGTAGAATCTGAGGTAAGAGAAAGTGCAGTAAAGAATATGGTGTATGAAGCGAGTGTTAGAGAGAAGGACCCTATCATTGGATGTGCAAGTATAGTGAATGAATTAATGGAGAAAATAGGAAAGCTGGAATCCCAGTTGGCGGCCAAGAATGAAGAGCTCATGAATATGCATTGTCAATATGATAATCTTGTATTTCTTCTGCACAATGGATCTCCTCACATTGTTGAAGAAGATGTATATCTCACTGATTTATATGCATCACAACTAACTGAAGATTTCATGAATGAGGAAATGGGTCCACTTATGTTGTCATGGGAACTGTCTTAAGATGCACAGATTTATGAGAATAGAAGTAATTTATGTATACATACAAGTTTTGCTTCTTTATAATGCAATAAAGATTGGAAATAGTACTTCAGAATTCTGTTTTATATTCTCAAAATCTGCTAAGTATTCACTACTTCATATGCAGTTAAGATTATTTTAGGCTTGCATACTTCATATGCCATTGGATCTAGGAAGAAATTGAAATTTTTACGCATTCATTATTTTAGGTTTTACATTTCCAGGTTGTATATAAGTCCATTATTGTATGCTCATTATTCTACATCATTGACAGTCTTGATTCTTACTACACACTTCTATCTTGTCACCTTGAAAGACATGTTTATGCAATGTAATGTACATATAAGATATAAATTAGGTTGCATTTTTTTTTTCAGTAAGGTCAACCTATACCTTGGTTTTGAGTTATGGTTTCTATTGGATTTGTTAGCAATTAGTTGTGGTTGCTATTTCAATTTGTGAGATTGATTTTTGGAAGCTATTCAAGATAATGTGTTACAATTTTTTGTTTTTTTTGTATTAAATATAAAGTTCATAAATATTTCTAATCAATTAAGCTCAACTCTTTGAACAATTTAATAATTTTTTAATAAATTTAATCTGAAATTAATTTAGATCAAATTTGTATCTGATATCAAGTCTATTGAAAGGAAAATAAATGAATATTAAAAAAACATAACAGAAACAAGAGCCTTATTTAAGAACCTAAGATATAAAGCCACAATTGTGAGGTGGTGAAATCCATTTGGATAGATGGTGCTAGTTAATGATCTTTATTTATTCAAACAGAAGGTTAGAGATGCATTACATAACTCAAAAATTTATCATTTCAGAAGATGATAATAGCATCTTCTTAAAACTGAGATCTCTCAAAAGCATATCAACATGAATTGTAGGATCTCTCATAAGCATATCAACCCCTGAAACTTGTCAAGCAATTTATCCAACGCTAAACAAGAAAGCTACAAAGCCATTAAACTTCCCTTTTGGAATCTATCACATAGAAAAGAATGTATAATACTGTGCATTCAGAGCTGAAATGAAGACCTTAAAAGAGTGGAAGATTAGAATGATTGAATGTAAAGAAGAAGCAAAACTTACATTTAGTAGAAATGAAACTTGGATAGATGGAAAATGAAACATGGAAGGAAACATGTCATTGTTGCTTCTCATAAACATGTGCATCTCACAGCACGTCCCACAAGAGTAATGTATCCATTTCCTCATGCATGGAATATCCAGTTTGTTGTGATGTACATACATGAGTGAGATATGCATCTTCTTTAACAACGTGAGGAGATCCATTGTGCAGGAGAAATACTAGATTATCATATTGACAGCGCATATTCATGAGCTCTTCATTCTTGGCTGCCAACTGGGATTCCAGCTTCCCTATTTTCTCCATTAATTCATTCACTATACCGGCACTTCCATTGACGGGGTCCTTCACTCTAACACTTGCTTCATATACCATATTCTTTACTGCATTTGCTCTTAACTATTAACTCAGGTTTTAAACTCTAAACAAGCATACACACAAATATGTAAGTTACAATACAAAATCAATACAAAGCAATATATTTCTTTGAAACTATAGTTGAATAGCAATTGACAAATTACTTGAAGTAGTTTGACGATATAGTTGGTTCCAAACACTCTCTGCACAATTGCAAACTTGGGTGGATCAGAATGAGGAAAATGAGGAGCCCAAATACAATCCTCTGAACATTTTTTTCGATTCCATCTGCAGGCCGCACAGGATTCTCTATTTCTTTTCTCCCTCTCTGGTGGTGATGAAGCCCAAATCAGATGTGAACACTTATTCAATCATCCGCCCGTTACAAACCAGTAAATTCTTTATGTGTGGGGTCAGCAAGATCCTTTTTTAGTGAACGAAATACAAACTCCGTGATATTACGTACAGAGCAATAGTTGATATAGGATAACAATAGGGACAAATACGAGTTCAACATGAATTTCCAAAGCACTATATTACTTCTTTATTTACATTATGAAGCATTTGTGTATAGGAGATCTAATGCATGGAATGGGCATAATCAGTCACCTAATTTGGTTTAAGGAGGAGATCTAATTTGTCAATTTCAGTCATCCAGGCTCGAAGTTGGTTCCAATGAATTTTGGCCATCCTTTACACAAGATGGTCCAAATGAAAAAACAAAAAAATTCAGTGTTTTTTTTATACCATTGTTATAGTATTTTAAAAGCAGATTTGAGGGATCAGATTCTGTGAAAATTGTGTAAATATTATTTGTGGTATGTAAATTTTAGTTTTCATACGGTAGACTGTACTTGTATGATATTCTTGTGGACAATGTTTCTAAAGTGAATTTTGAGATTCATATTTCTCAGCCTTTTTTTCAAGAATTTTATTTATAAAATATAGATATGATTGTCAATCACATACTATCATCCTCTCTAGTAATGCTCTTCTAATTGAGCTACAATCGTTTGACTATTTATATTGTTTTGGTAAAAAGAAAGTCATTATATCATTTCTTAGTAGTTGATATAGAATAAAAATAAAGACAACAAAAACACAATTAAGACAATAAGACAATACCAAAGATCTTATGTTAGGTATGGTTGTCCAAAAGATTGTTGTCTTGTCTAAGGGAAAAATGTTTTTTAATTGTATAAAATAAGTAATTATTTGTGGTGTGGTAAATGATGATAGAGACATTGAATAAATAGCTGATATAGATGATAATAAATCTAATAGAGAAAAATACAAATTCAACATGAAGGTCCCAAAATATTATGTTATTTTTTGATAGTTGATATTGGAAAACAATAAAGACAAGAAGACCACAATAATGATAATAGACAATAATTAAATATCACATGCTAGGTATGATTGTGAAAAAGGGTGTTGTACATCTTTGAAAAAAATGAATTATATATATATATATATATATATATATATATATATATATATATATATATATATATATATATATTTATATATATTTTGTGGTGTATTGAATAAGTGTTTGATCATACTTGGGGTTAGTTGTAAAGTTATGTTATAGTATTGGTTAGAAATGTTATGCTTGAGAGATATACTAATATTTGTATGAAATATATCATTTTGGGAGTCAATAGTTTTTTTGTTTTCTTTCTAATGATTTGAGATAAATAGTTTACCTAATACCACCCACTCATTTTCTATAAGCTTTTTGTTATAAAATTAAATACAATTTTAGAGTTTTGAGTCAATTAATATTTATATTCAACTCTCTTCTGAAATGCAAATGTGAAGTATCACATAGTTGCATAGTTTCACGACTAACCATTATGTTTGGAAAGTGAAAGATATATTGGAGGAGCTTGATGTTTCAAGATTGTCATGAAAGACTTAGTGTATGGTAATGTTTCCATTACTAAGTAGTACATTTAGTATGGGTTCTTTTGAAAGGTGCATTTATATAATTTTCTCTTATAAAACTAAATACATCTTTAGTGTTTTAAGTGGTTAACATTTGTATTGAACTTTCTTATGGAACGCAAATGTGAAGCATCAAATGGTTGTGTGCTTGCACGACTAACCTTTACGTTAGGGTAAGTGAAAGATTTATTGGAGGAGCTTGATATTTCAAGATGCTCATGAAAGATATAGTGTATTTTAACATTTTCATTACTAAATATTACATTTAGTATGAGTTCTTTTAAAAGTTATATATTTTCATTTGAGGATTCTCCTAGGACCTTTCATATGTAATCTTATGTTATCTTTGATATTTGCATTATGGTTATTCATAAGATTGAAAACATGTTTTTCTCTCATAGGGTTGTGTAGAAATCAATTTTCTCAATCTAGTAATCGTTTGATAATGGTATCAATGCTATAGTTATGCATGAAGGATATGGTAAAATCTTGGTTTTGTATAAGTAGATTTGGTACAAATTTAATGTCATGGAAATGCTAGAAATTTTTAAAATTTTCAATGTATAAACTATATTTTATCCAAATACTATAATCATAAATTTGAGCTTTGGGGTTGGTAGATTTGGGGCTCTTGTTATAGATTGGAGGACTAAGAAAAAACCCATTTCTATATTTTCTAAAAGAGAGTCTATGGAGAAATTACAAAAAAAACCTAGAACAAAATGAACCTCACAAAAAGACATGAAATGTCTAAGATGTAAATATTCATATAAAGTTTGTAATGTTTGGCACTAGGGCCAAGTTCCAAAGAGAAACCCACTCCGACCCTGAGATGTTGTGTAACATTATGACCATATAAATGTGTATGCATATCTATTAAAAAGATTAAATAAAATATATAAAAATAATCTTGTGTGGTTACAAATAAAATAGTTGGGAGGTCTCCATTAGATAAAAAACCTCTCTATTGGATAGATAGGGTGTAGTGGATAGCACCATTAATAACTTAACATATGTGTAACATGCATATGTAGACAATACTACATGCATGAGAATCACATTCTTAGTGATTGATACTAGCTAGTTGATGAGCCTTAACCTTCAATTGGGTGGCTTAGTGTGATCCACAAGTGTGAACTGATAAAATCCATTTAGATATATGTCGCTAATGGGTTAGCGAGGTTAGAGATATAAAGATATTGAAGATTTGGTTAATGAAATTATTGTTGGAGATTTCCCAGCAAGCCAGTGCTTACTATATGTTTGTCATTGATGACAACATATGGTAAGTAGCATGCGTGGAGGACTTATGCAGTAAGCTTTGAGTATATGAAGCATGGACGCAGAGGTTAATTGTTAGTACAAATAGTTGTGTAGCAGCTTGTGTCAACAGTGTTCCTGACAGAGCTATAGGCAGTGTTCTGTGAGTGATTGTCCATACAGTTATCATGGAGCCTTGCACATTTAGATATGTGATGAAGACATGATAGTGATGCTACATTCATGGATGCAAATTATAATGATCAATAGAAGTGAAGTTATAAAGTCTCTATTGAATAGTTGTAGTTTCCTGTGTTTATCTAGAACAACTGACAGAGAATTTATTAGTATAGGAGTTCTACCTATCATTTTGGTATGTGCCCTTGGATTAGTGATCAGAGAAGAGTTAGTAATGTTCGGTTAAGAACGCATGATGTAATTCATCTTGAGGAGAAAGTATCAGTTAATTTGGTAGAGCTGACAGTGTATAGCGTGCGTCTACATTTATTGATTTAGATGGGTCCTAGTTCTTGATGTGTGCTTAGTAGAGCTGACTGAGATGTTGTAGAAGATTGTTATTGTTTCTCTAATATTATTTCAAGGTGGTTCTAATAGGCCGACTTGATTATTTCATTTGGAGGGAAGATATTTATAGGCAATCATTTGTGATTGCTAAATCATGGTTCAAAGTTGAATGTGAAGAGAAGAGCAGAGTGTGCGAAGGGTTGAGCCATCAGAAAAAGGTCTATGTGACCAAGTAAAGAGTTTATGCTATGCATTGGAATTAATCTAGATAGCAGGTCAAAGCATAGCTCACCAAGATCTAGATATAGTGTGTATTTATTATTCAGAAGGTTGTAGCCTTCACCCCTTTGAGCAGTGTGCTCTCAGATAGTGCATCCTCACCCCTAATAGGGTTAATTGTAAAAGACTCCTAACAAGGTCTAACCCTTGACTAGGTCACTATACTAAATGCATTGTAAAGATAACTCCTAATAGGGTTAAGGATATTCTAACAATGATTATAATACAATAGTGCAGATTATTAGTGGGTGTCAATTCCCACAGAGGTTTTTACCTATTTGGGTTTCCACGTAACCAAAATATTTGTGTTGTGTTCAAGTTCTCTTTCATTGTGTTTATACTTTATGTTTTAAGTATACTTAATTAGATAAAGAATTGAATTTTGTTAACTAACTCACCCCCCCCCCCCCCCCCCTCTCAGTTATCTCTTGGGACTATTCCTAACAATTGGTATTAGAGCTAAGTGCCTCGGAGAGAAAGTTTAACAACTTGAGGTTGATCAAATGGCATTCTTTAGAAAAGACAGTCCTAAGTTTGATGGAGAGAATTATCTTGATTTGAAGAACAAGATGATGACACATTTGTAGTGCATTGCTTTTGAAGTTTTTGAAGTAGATATCAAAGAAATTTAAATCCCCTCTCTAAAAGATCTTGCAAAGGAAGATGCTATTGAAAAGTAGAAGGATTTATTCCATCATAATGCAATAGCCAAAGAAGACCTTATCAGCGCTCTATCTGATAGTGAGTTCTCAGAGATAAATAAAGTAGACACAGCCTACAAGATATGGAAGCACCTAGAAGACATGTTTGAAGGAGACAAACAAGAAAAGGATGTGCGTAGAAAAACATGGAAGAAAAAATAAAATACATTAGAAATTCTACCTGAAGAAAACATCAGAGCTTACAATCAGAGGATCAATGAAGTAGTTGCTGGAATAAAAAACAATGGTGGAGTGATCTCAGAGGAAGACATTATGGATAAATTGATGACTACTCTCACCATAGAATATGAAAACATGATCAACATCCTTGATGAGACTATGCAGCTTACATCAAATTTCAAAAGAGAAACCTTGATTATCAAAATCTCAGCTTTTGAGATATCAAGATTGAAGAAAGAACCTAAAAGTGAAACAATGATGCAAGAGCATCCTGGGTGTAAGAGCAATCTTGCATCACCCAAAAAAAATATTTATGTTTTTATTCAATATGGGTTATTTTGTGCAGAGCTGCTATTTATGGAAAGTTACTATTTTTGGTAATTTTCGTATGTGCTCAGAATGATCTGATTTCTTTCTTGGAGGTTCATTTTGGTCATGTAAGTCTGCCAGTAAAGTTTCATTGCCAGATCAAGTGTATATTGGAAGATATTGAAGATTTTCGGTATTGGCAGCAGGGTACAGAAACTTTGAACTCAGTTTTGAAGGCTTTAGAGGCCCCGGATGAGGTCAAAAATTTGGGTGACGAGCGCTTGCGCCGGTCAAGCCTGTAGAGCGCTTCGTGGCATTTTCGAAATGGGGTTATAATAGCCGAGCGGGTCAACTGGTGATGACTTATGGTCTTCGGAAGTTGGGCCACCTGAAATGGCGAAAAATAATTTTCTTCAAAATTTCTGTTCGGGTTTCAAAAGTTATTTTGAGCCGACTATGATGTAATAAAATGTAAAATAAAATAATTCTAAGTTGGTCGGCCTTATTGGCTAAAATTCTGGAACCTTCCCAGGCGGTGGAAAATTGCCTATATAAGGAAGGCTGTATTATTGTCTTAGGCGGTTGAGAATAGTTCTGGGTGGTAGATCTGGGTATTGATTCGAGGCTTTTTCCTACAGAATATTGTAAGGGAATGCCCATGTGGCTTTGCATATTGTAATTCTGAAAGTTTGTAATTTCACATTTGTGGAGATAATAAGAAGCCAATTTTCTGTTCTTGCATATTGTTGTTGTTTCTCTATTTCTGTTATGTGTTTATGGTATTAAGGGGAGCACCCTTCATCAAGTGGTATCAGAGAAGGAGTTCTTGAGTGTGTAAACAGATCGCCGACTGTGAGGCAGTTTGCACCAGGACCGTGGCTAGGGTTTCAGCGCGCATCGTGAAAATACCTCCACGAAAGGAACGTGGTAGAAGAGCTGGTGTTGTAACACCTGAGGTTAGAGAGCTGCAGAGACAAGTGCGAGCATTGCAAGAAGAGATTCGCAGAGGAATGAATCTTAATGTTGGAGACGAAAGCGAGGATGAAGCTGAAGAAGAATATCAAGAAGGAGAAGTTGAAATTGTGAACCAGGAGGAAGAAAGACTTTTTCGGGCGATTTCCAAGATTGGGAAAAGACCTAAGATTGAGGTTCCTGCATTTTCTAGAAATCTTAACCCAGAGGAATTGATCGACTGGATCAATGAGTGTGAAGAATATTTTGAGTATGAAGATGTTGAGGATCCTGATAGGGTCAAATTTGCGAAGGCCAGACTGAAAGGTCATGCGAAGATATGGTGGCAAGAGATTCAGTTGGAGCGAAATAGAAGGGGAAAGGAGAAAATCACGAGATGGGATCGGATGGTGGATAAATTGAAGCGACAGTTCATTCCTGTTGATTATGAGCTTGACCTACTGAAGAAATGCAGAGTTTGAAGCAAGCGGGAAGATCTGTTCAGGAGTATACAGAGGAGTTCTATCGACTTCTCATCAGAACAGGCCATGCAGAAGCTGATAAGGAGAAAGTTGCCCGATACCTTAATGGGTTAAGGCCAAGCATTCAGGAGGAGCTGAATCTGGTTCGAATGAACAGTATTGAAGAGGCATACCAGTTTGCCCTAAAAGTAGAGGAAAAGCTGAACAAGAAGTTCGAGAGCAGACAAAATGGAAGAGGTCGCGGTGGACGATCTGGTGGACGGTCATATGGTGGCCGAAATGAAGATCTGAAAAAGAAGGATGAGGCTAGTAGCAGTCAGAATCAGCGCGGAAATAATTCCAATCACTTCCAGGATCAGAATAATAGAGATCAAAGAGGAAGAGGAAGAGGACAAGGATCTGGAAGAGGAGGCTTCGTGGAACATGTTTTCACTGTGGAGAAGAAGGTCATAAGGCATTTGAATGTCCTCAGTGCCAAGGCAGAACAGACAGGAGAAATGAAGGCCAGGCCAGAGTTGCGCATGTAGATGAAGATGCCAGATCATCAAATTCTGAAGATGCTGAAAGAGGAGAAACGTTGATTAACAGAAGAGTCATGTTGAGTGGTGAGAATGAACCTGAGCAAAGGAGGAGCCTGTTTCGCACCAGGTGCAAGTGTGAAGGTAAATGTTGTGATGTGATCATTGATAGTGGAAGCACTGACAATTTAGTGTCAGAAGAGATGGTGACAAAGTTGAAGCTCAAGAGACAGAAGCACCCACATCCATATCGGATTGCCTGGGTACAAGATGACCACAAGGTCATGGTCAATGAACAATGCCTAGTGAAGTTCAAGATCGGCGGGTACCAAGATGAGGTACTATGTGATATCATCTCTATGGATGCATGTCATATGTTATTGGGTAGACCGTGGCAGTTTGACAGATGTGTTGTACACGATGGTCGTGCGAATACCTATTCCCTGACAAAGGATGGAGTGCGACATAAGCTAAAGCCATTGAAGGAGACCGAAGAAAAGGTATGTGGTAATGCAAGAATAACATTTGTTGATGGAAGGAAATTCCTAGATGGTATGAGGCATGAGCATGTATGTTTTGTTTTAATTCCAAAAGCTGGTAAAGAGGAAGTAGAAGATGTTCCTGTAGAAGTTGCAGATTTGTTGAATGAGTTTCAGGATATTGTATCTGATAACGTGCCTGATGGATTACCACCAGTCAGGAAGATCAGTCATCAGATGGACTTGATTCCAGGAGTGAGTTTGCCGAATAAGGCAGCACACAGAATGACACCTGCAGAAAGTGAGGAGTTGAACAGACAAGTACATGAACTGTTACAGAAAGGTTTGATCCGTGAGAGTCTGAGTCCCTGTGCTGTACCAGCGGTATTAGCACCAAAGAAGAATGGAGAATGGAGGATGTGTACAGATTCTAGGGCAATAAACAAGATCACAATCAAGTACAGGTTTCCATTGCCACGAATGGATGATATTATGGACTGTTTGAGTGGAGCTGTGTATTTCTCAAAGATAGATCTGAAGATTCGGATCAGAGAAGGAGACGAATGGAAGACTGCCTTCAAGACAAAGGAAGGACTATATGAGTAGTTAGTTATGCCTTTTGGGCTAACCAATGCGCCGAGCACTTTCATGCGGCTCATGAACGAAGTTCTGAAAGAATTTCTGGGTAAGTTTGTCATTGTTTACCTAGATGATATTTTGATCTTTAGTAAGACATTGGATGAGCATATGATGCATATTCGTATGGTATTTGAGAAGTTGAGAGAAGAGAAATTGTTGATTAATTTGAAGAAGTGCAGTTTTGTGAAGAAAGAGTTAGTGTATTTGGGATTTGTAGTTTCAGCGGAAGGTCTAAAAATGGACCCAGAGAAGGTACAGGCTATCCTTGAATGGCCTACTCCAAGGAGTGCTACTGAGGTAAGATCTTTTCATGGTCTAGCTAGCTTTTACAGAAAGTTTATCAGAAATTTTAGCAGTATTTGTGGACCCTTGACTGAAACAATGAGAGGGGATAGAAAAGAGTTTAAGTGGACTAAAGGAGCAGAAAAGAGTTTTCAATTATTGAAATAAAAAGTTACAGAACAACCTGTTTTAGCACTTCCAGATTTTAATAAGGTGTTTCAAGTAGATTGTGATGCTAGTGGTACTGCAATAGGAGCTGTTATGAGCCAAGAAGGTAAACCTGTTGCTTATTTCAGTGAGAAATTAAATGATGCCAAGAGAAAATATTCTGTTTATGATCAGGAATTTTATGCTATAGTTCAGGCATTAAAGAAGTGGAGACATTATCTACTTCCTAAGGAGTTTGTTTTGTATACTGATCATCAAGCTTTGCAATATTTGAATAGTCAAGGAAAGTTGAATCAGAGGCATTTGAAATGGGTTGAGTTTTTGCAGAGTTATACATTTGTTTTGAAACACAGGAGTGGAAAGTCTAATAGGGTTGCAGATGCTCTTAGCAGAAGGCAACTATTGCTGACAGAAATGCAGATTGAAGTGGTTGGGTTCAAGGAACTCAAGAATTTGTATCCAGAGGATCCTGATTTTGGTGAAGCTTGGAAAGCTTGTACAGAACCTGTTACTCTAGACAGGACGAAATGGTTGGATTTCATCATCCAGGATGATATGCTATTCAGAGGGAGTCATTTGTGCATTCCACGAAGTTCTATGAGGGAGAATCTCATCAAGGAGAAGCATAGTGGAGGATTGGCTGGACATTTTGGTCGTGACAAAACCCTTTCTTTGGTTAGTGAAAATTATTATTGGCCACAATTGCAGCAAGATGTGAAGAAGTTTGTACAGAGTTGCAGAGTATGTCAGATGGCGAAAGGAGTGAAGCAGAATACAGGATTGTATCAGCCATTACCTGTACCAGAGAAGCCTTGGGAGGATATCAGCATGGACTTTGTTCTTGGTTTACCGAGGACACAGCGGGGACATGATTCAATTTTTGTAGTAGTTGACAGATTTTCAAAGATGGCACATTTTATTCCCTGCAAGAAGACTAATGATGCTGTTCATGTAGCAGAATTGTTTTTCAGAGAAGTAGTGAGACTTCATGGTTTGCCAAAGACCATAGTTTCAGATCGGGACACTAAGTTTGTTGGATATTTCTGGCGTACATTGTGGAAGAAGTTGAAGACAGATTTGAAGTTCAGTTCATCACATCATCCACAGACTGATGGACAGACAGAGGTGGTGAATAGGAGTTTGGGAAATCTGCTGAGATGTTTGGTTAGGGATAAGCCAACAGGATGGGATTTGATTTTACCACAGGCAGAATTTGCATACAATAATTCTGTCAACAGGAGCACTGGTAAATCACCATTCCAGATTGTATATGGAAGTAGTCCAAGAAATGCATCTGAATTGAGAAAGATAGATAAAGGAGAAATAAGTAGTGCTGAAGCTGAGGATTTTGCAGAACACTTGAAGAACATCCTTGAGGAGGTGAGGAAGCATATTACCAAGATGAATGCACAGTATAAGGCTAAGGCAGATGAGAAAAGGAGGTATAAGGAATTTCAGGTTGGTGATGAAGTCATGGTTCATTTGCGGAAGGAGCGGTTTCCAGTTGGTACATATAACAAGTTGAAAATGAAGAAGTTTGGACCATGTAAGATATTGAAGAAGCATGATTCGGGAAATGCATATGAGGTAGAATTGCCTAGTGAGTTGAATATTTCACCAGTGTTTAACATTTCAGATCTGACAGAGTATCATGAAGGAGGTGTTGAAGATGAGATCACAGCAGCACAGTGGAGTATTCCAGCAACTAGTTCAGACACTAAGGAGATCGAGGATATACTGGACAGTCGTGTTGGCAGAAGCACAAGGAACATGACATATGAAGAATATTTGGTCAAGTGGAAAGGACGACCTATTGAAGATTCATCATGGCTAACAAAGGAGGAGGTTAACCATCTTGGTTTTCCTCTGCACACCTGAGTCGTGACAGGGTCACTTCTCAAATTACCCTGGGTGTCTGATGCAGGAGCATCCTGGGTGTAAGAGCAATCTTGCATCACCCAAAAAAAATATTTATGTTTTTATTCAATATGGGTTATTTTGTGCAGAGCTGCTATTTATGGAAAGTTACTATTTTTGGTAATTTTCGTATGTGCTCAGAATGATCTGATTTCTTTCTTGGAGGTTCATTTTGGTCATGTAAGTCTGCCAGTAAAGTTTCATTGCCAGATCAAGTGTATATTGGAAGATATTGAAGATTTTCGGTATTGGCAGCAGGGTACAGAAACTTTGAACTCAGTTTTGAAGGCTTTAGAGGCCCCGGATGAGGTCGAAAATTTGGGTGACAAGCGCTTGCGCCAGTCAAGCCTGTAGAGCGCTTCGTGGCGTTTCTGAAATGGGGTTGTAATAGCCGAGCGGGTCAACTGGTGATGACTTATAGTCTTCGGAAGTTGGGCCACCTGAAATGGCGAAAAATAATTTTCTTCAAAATTTCTGTTCGGGTTTCAAAAGTTATTTTGAGCCGACTATGATGTAATAAAATGTAAAATAAAATAATTCTAAGTTGGTCGGCCTTATTGGCTAAAATTCTGGAACCTTCCCAAGCGGTGGAAAATTGCCTATATAAGGAAGGCTGTATTATTGTCTTAGGCGGTTGAGAATAGTTCTGGGTGGTAGATCTGGGTATTGATTCGAGGCTTTGTCCTACAGAATATTGTAAGGGAATGCCCATGTGGCTTTGCATATTGTAATTCTGAAAGTTTGTAATTCCACATTTGTGGAGATAATAAGAAGCCAATTTTCTGTTCTTGCATATTGTTGTTGTTTCTCTATTTCTGTTATGTGTTTATGGTATTAAGGGGAGCACCCTTCATCAAGTGGTATCAGAGCAGGAGTTCTTGAATGTGTAAACAGATCGCCGACTGTGAGGCAGTTTGCACCAGGACCGTGGCTAGGGTTTCAGCGCGCATCGTGAAAATGCCTCCACGAAGGGAACGTGGCGGAAGAGCTGGTGTTGTAACACCTGAGGTTAGAGAGCTGCAGAGACAAGTGCGAGCATTGCAAGAAGAGATTCGCAGAGGAATGAATCTTAATGTTGGAGACGAAAGCGAGGATGAAGCTGAAGAAGAATATCAAGAAGGAGAAGTTGAAATTGTGAACCAGGAGGAAGAAAGACTTTTTCGGGCGATTTCCAAGATTGGGAAAAGACCTAAGATTGAGGTTCCTGCATTTTCTAGAAATCTTAACCCAGAGGAATTGATCGACTGGATCAATGAGTGTGAAGAATATTTTGAGTATGAAGATGTTGAGGATCCTGATAGGGTCAAATTTGCGAAGGCCAGACTGAAAGGTCATGCGAAGATATGGTGGCAAGAGATTCAGTTGGAGCGAAATAGAAGGGGAAAGGAGAAAATCACGAGATGGGATCGGATGGTGGATAAATTGAAGCGACAGTTCATTCCTGTTGATTATGAACTTGACCTACTGAAGAAAATGCAGAGTTTGAAGCAAGCGGGAAGATCTGTTCAGGAGTATACAGAGGAGTTCTATCGACTTCTCATCAGAACAGGCCATGCAGAAGCTGATAAGGAGAAAGTTGCCCGATACCTTAATGGGTTAAGGCCAAGCATTCAGGAGGAGCTGAATCTGGTTCGAATGAACAGTATTGAAGAGGCATACCAGTTTGCCCTAAAAGTAGAGGAAAAGCTGAACAAGAAGTTTGAGAGCAGACAAAATGGAAGAGGTCGCGGTGGACGATCTGGTGGACGGTCATATGGTGGCCGAAATGAAGATCCGAAAAAGAAGGATGAGGCTAGTAGCAGTCAGAATCAGCGCGGAAATAATTCCAATCACTTCCAGGATCAGAATAATAGAGATCAAAGAGGAAGAGGAAGAGGACAAGGATCTGGAAGAGGAGGCTTCCGTGGAACATGTTTTCACTATGGAGAAGAAGGTCATAAGGCATTTGAATGTCCTCAGCGCCAAGGCAGAACAGACAGGAGAAATGAAGGCCAGGCCAGAGTTGCGCATGTAGATGAAGATGCCAGATCATCAAATTCTGAAGATGCTGAAAGAGGAGAAACGTTGATTAACAGAAGAGTCCTGTTGAGTGGTGAGAATGAACCTGAGCAAAGGAGGAGCCTGTTTCGCACCAGGTGCAAGTGTGAAGGTAAATGTTGTGATGTGATCATTGATAGTGGAAGCACTGACAATTTGGTGTCAGAAGAGATGGTGACAAAGTTGAAGCTCAAGAGACAGAAACACCCACATCCATATCGGATTGCCTGGGTACAGGATGACCACAAGGTCATGGTCAATGAACAATGCCTAGTGAAGTTCAAGATCGGCGGGTACCAAGATGAGGTACTATGTGATATCATCTCTATGGATGCATGTCATATGTTATTGGGTAGACCGTGGCAGTTTGATAGATGTGCTGTACACGATGGTCGTGCGAATACCTATTCCCTGACAAAGGATGGAGTGCGACATAAGCTAAAGCCATTGAAGGAGACCGAAGAAAAGGTATGTGGTAATGCAAGAATAACATTTGTTGATGGAAGGAAATTCCTAGATGGTATGAGGCATGAGCATGTATGTTTTGTTTTAATTCCAAAAGCTGGTAAAGAGGAAGTAGAAGATGTTCCTGTAGAAGTTGCAGATTTGTTGAATGAGTTTCAGGATATTGTATCCGATAACGTGCCTGATGGATTACCACCAGTCAGGAAGATCAGTCATCAGATGGACTTGATTCCAGGAGCGAGTTTGCCGAATAAGGCAGCACACAGAATGACACCTGCAGAAAGTGAGGAGTTGAACAGACAAGTACATGAACTGTTACAGAAAGGTTTGATCCGTGAGAGTCTGAGTCCCTGTGCTGTACCAGCGGTATTAGCACCAAAGAAGAATGGAGAATGGAGGATGTGTACAGATTCTAGGGCAATAAACAAGATCACAATCAAGTACAGGTTTCCATTGCCACGAATGGATGATATTATGGACTGTTTGAGTGGAGCTGTGTATTTCTCAAAGATAGATCTGAAGATTCGGATCAGAGAAGGAGACGAATGGAAGACTGCCTTCAAGACAAAGGAAGGACTATATGAGTGGTTAGTCATGCCTTTTGGGCTAACCAATGCGCCGAGCACTTTCATGCGGCTCATGAACGAGGTTCTGAAAGAATTTTTGGGTAAGTTTGTCATTGTTTACCTAGATGATATTTTGATCTTTAGTAAGACATTGGATGAGCATACGATGCATATTCGTATGGTATTTGAGAAGTTGAGAGAAGAGAAATTGTTGATTAATTTGAAGAAGTGCAGTTTTGTGAAGAAAGAGTTAGTGTATTTGGGATTTGTAGTTTCAGCGGAAGGTCTAAAAATGGACCCAGAGAAGGTACAGGCTATCCTTGAATGGCCTACTCCAAGGAGTGCTACTGAGGTAAGATCTTTTCATGGTCTAGCTAGCTTTTACAGAAAGTTTATCAGAAATTTTAGCAGTATTTGTGAACCCTTGACTGAAACAATGAGAGGGGATAGAAAAGAGTTTAAGTGGACTAAAGGAGCAGAAAAGAGTTTTCAATTATTGAAATAAAAAGTTACAGAACAACCTGTTTTAGCACTTCCAGATTTTAATAAGGTGTTTCAAGTAGATTGTGATGCTAGTGGTACTGCAATAGGAGCTGTTATGAGCCAAGAAGGTAAACCTGTTGCTTATTTCAGTGAGAAATTAAATGATGCCAAGAGAAAATATTCTGTTTATGATCAGGAATTTTATGCTATAGTTCAGGCATTAAAGAAGTATAGGCATTATCTACTTCCTAAGGAGTTTGTTTTGTATACTGATCATCAAGCTTTACAATATTTGAATAGTCAAGGAAAGTTGAATCAGAGGCATTTGAAATGGGTTGAGTTTTTGCAGAGTTATACATTTGTTTTGAAACACAGGAGTGGAAAGTCTAATAGGGTTGCAGATGCTCTTAGCAGAAGGCAACTATTGCTGACAGAAATGCAGATTGAAGTGGTTGGGTTCAAGGAACTCAAGAATTTGTATCCAGAGGATCCTGATTTTGGTGAAGCTTGGAAAGCTTGTACAGAACCTGTTACTCTAGACAGGACGAAATGGTTGGATTTCATCATCCAGGATGATATGCTATTCAGAGGGAGTCATTTGTGCATTCCACGAAGTTCTATGAGGGAGAATCTCATCAAGGAGAAGCATAGTGGAGGATTGGCTGGACATTTTGGTCGTGACAAAACCCTTTCTTTGGTTAGTGAAAATTATTATTGGCCACAATTGCAGCAAGATGTGAAGAAGTTTGTACAGAGTTGCAGAGTATGTCAGATGGCGAAAGGAGTGAAGCAGAATACATGATTGTATCAGCCATTACCTGTACCAGAGAAGCCTTGGGAGGATATCAGCATGGACTTTGTTCTTGGTTTACCGAGGACACAGCGGGGACATGATTCAATTTTTGTAGTAGTTGACAGATTTTCAAAGATGGCACATTTTATTCCCTGCAAGAAGACTAATGATGCTGTTCATGTAGCAGAATTGTTTTTCAGAGAAGTAGTGAGACTTCATGGTTTGCCAAAGACCATAGTTTCAGATCGGGACACTAAGTTTGTTGGATATTTCTGGCGTACATTGTGGAAGAAGTTGAAGACAGATTTGAAGTTCAGTTCATCACATCATCCACAAACTGATGGACAGACAGAGGTGGTGAATAGGAGTTTGGGAAATCTACTGAGATGTTTGGTTGGGGATAAGCCAACAGGATGGGATTTGATTTTATCACAGGCAGAATTTGCATACAATAATTCTGTCAACAGGAGCACTGGTAAATCACCATTCCAGATTGTATATGGAAGTAGTCCAAGAAATGCATCTGAATTGAGAAAGATAGATAAAGGAGAAATAAGTAGTGCTGAAGCTGAGGATTTTCCAGAACACTTGAAGAACATCCATGAGGAGGTGAGGAAGCATATTACCAAGATGAATGCACAGTATAAGGCTAAGGCAGATGAGAAAAGGAGGTATAAGGAATTTCAGGTTGGTGATGAAGTCATGGTTCATTTGCGGAAGGAGCGGTTTCCAGTTGGTACATATAACAAGTTGAAAATGAAGAAGTTTGGACCATGTAAGATATTGAAGAAGCATGATTCGGGAAATGCATATGAGGTGGAATTGCCTAGTGAGTTGAATATTTCACCAGTGTTTAACATTTCAGATCTGACAGAGTATCGTGAAGGAGGTGTTGAAGATGAGATCACAGCAGCACAGTGGAGTATTCCAGCAACTAGTTCAGACACTAAGGAGATCGAGGATATACTGGACAGTCGTGTTGGCAGAAGCACAAGGAACATGACATATGAAGAATATTTGGTCAAGTGGAAAGGACGACCTGTTGAAGATTCATCATGGCTAACAAAGGAGGAGGTTAACCGTCTTGGTTTTCCTCTGCACACCTGAGTCGTGACAGGGTCACTTCTCAAATTACCCTGGGTGTCTGATGCAGGAGCATCCTGGGTGTAAGAGCAATCTTGCATCACCCAAAAAAAATATTTATGTTTTTATTCAATATGGGTTATTTTGTGCAGAGCTGCTATTTATGGAAAGTTACTATTTTTGGTAATTTTCGTATGTGCTCAGAATGATCTGATTTCTTTCTTGGAGGTTCATTTTGGTCATGTAAGTCTGCCAGTAAAGTTTCATTGCCAGATCAAGTGTATATTGGAAGATATTGAAGATTTTCGGTATTGGCAGCAGGGTACAGAAATTTTGAAGTCAGTTTTGAAGGCTTTAGAGGCCCCGGATGAGGTCGAAAATTTGGGTGACGGGCGCTTGCGCCGGTCAAGCCTGTAGAGCGCTTCGTGGCGTTTCCGAAATGGGGTTATAATAGCCGAGTGGGTCAACTGGTGATGACTTATGGTCTTCGGAAGTTGGGCCACCTGAAATGGCGAAAAATAATTTTCTTCAAAATTTCTGTTCGGGTTTCAAAAGTTATTTTGAGCCGACTATGATGTAATAAAATGTAAAATAAAATAATTCTAAGTTGGTCGGCCTTATTGGCTAAAATTCTGGAACCTTCCCAGGCGGTGGAAAATTGCCTATATAAGGAAGGCTGTATTATTGTCTTAGGCGGTTGAGAATAGTTCTGGGTGGTAGATCTAGGTATTGATTCGAGGCTTTGTCCTACAGAATATTGTAAGGGAATGCCCATGTGGCTTTGCATATTGTAATTCTGAAAGTTTGTAATTCCACATTTGTGGAGATAATAAGAAGCCAATTTTCTGTTCTTGCATATTGTTGTTGTTTCTCTATTTCTGTTATGTGTTTATGGTATTAAGGGGAGCACCCTTCATCAAGTGGTATCAAAGCAGGAGTTCTTGAGTGTGTAAACAGATCGCCGACTGTGAGGCAGTTTGCACCAGGACCGTGGCTAGGGTTTCAGCGCGCATCGTGAAAATGCCTCCACGAAGGGAACATGGCGGAAGAGCTGGTGTTGTAACACCTGAGGTTAGAGAGCTGCAGAGACAAGTGCGAGCATTGCAAGAAGAGATTCGCAGAGGAATGAATCTTAATGTTGGAGACGAAAGCGAGGATGAAGCTGAAGAAGAATATCAAGAAGGAGAAGTTGAAATTGTGAACCAGGAGGAAGAAAGACTTTTTCGGGCGATTTCCAAGATTGGGAAAAGACCTAAGATTGAGGTTCCTGCATTTTCTAGAAATCTTAACCCAGAGGAATTGATCGACTGGATCAATGAGTGTGAAGAATATTTTGAGTATGAAGATGTTGAGGATCCTGATAGGGTCAAATTTGCGAAGGCCAGACTGAAAGGTCATGCGAAGATATGGTGGCAAGAGATTCAGTTGGAGCGAAATAGAAGGGGAAAGGAGAAAATCACGAGATGGGATCGGATGGTGGATAAATTGAAGCGACAGTTCATTCCTGTTGATTATGAGCTTGACCTACTGAAGAAAATGCAGAGTTTGAAGCAAGCGAGAAGATCTGTTCAGGAGTATACAGAGGAGTTCTATCGACTTCTCATCAGAACAGGCCATGCAGAAGCTGATAAGGAGAAAGTTGCCCGATACCTTAATGGGTTAAGGCCAAGCATTCAGGAGGAGCTGAATCTGGTTCGAATGAACAGTATTGAAGAGGCATACCAGTTTGCCCTAAAAGTAGAGGAAAAGCTGAACAAGAAGTTCGAGAGCAGACAAAATGGAAGAGGTCGCGGTGGACGATCTGGTGGACGGTCATATGGTGGCCGAAATGAAGATCCGAAAAAGAAGGATGAGGCTAGTAGCAGTCAAAATCAGCGCGGAAATAATTCCAATCACTTCCAGGATCAGAATAATAGAGATCAAAGAGGAAGAGGAAGAGGACAAGGATCTGGAAGAGGAGGCTTCCGTGGAACATGTTTTCACTGTGGAGAAGAAGGTCATAAGGCATTTGAATGTCCTCAGCGCCAAGGCAGAACAGACAGGAGAAATGAAGGCCAGGCCAGAGTTGCGCATGTAGATGAAGATGCCAGATCATCAAATTCTGAAGATGCTGAAAGAGGAGAAACGTTGATTAACAGAAGAGTCATGTTGAGTGGTGAGAATGAACCTGAGCAAAGGAGGAGCCTGTTTCGCACCAGGTGCAAGTGTATTCCAGCAACTAGTTCAGACACTAAGGAGATCGAGGATATACTGGACAGTCGTGTTGGCAGAAGCACAAGGAACAGGACATATGAAGAATATTTGGTCAAGTGGAAAGGATGACCTGTTGAAGATTCATCATGGCTAACAAAGGAGGAGGTTAACCGTCTTGGTTTTCCTCTGCACACCTGAGTCGTGACAGGGTCACTTCTCAAATTACCCTGGGTGTCTGATGCAGGAGCATCCTGGGTGTAAGAGCAATCTTGCATCACCCAAAAAAAATATTTATGTTTTTATTCAATATGGGTTATTTTGTGCAGAGCTGCTATTTATGGAAAGTTACTATTTTTGGTAATTTTCGTATGTGCTCAGAATGATCTGATTTCTTTCTTGGAGGTTCATTTTGGTCATGTAAGTCTGCCAGTAAAGTTTCATTGCCAGATCAAGTGTATATTGGAAGATATTGAAGATTTTCGGTATTGGCAGCAGGGTACAGAAACTTTGAACTCAGTTTTGAAGGCTTTAGAGGCCCCGGATGAGGTTGAAAATTTGGGTGACAGGCGCTTGCGCCGGTCAAGCTTGTAGAGCGCTTCGTGGCGTTTCCGAAATGGGGTTATAATAGCCGAGCGGGTCAACTGGTGATGACTTATGGTCTTCGGAAGTTGGGCCACCTGAAATGGCGAAAAATAATTTTCTTCAAAATTTCTGTTCGGGTTTCAAAAGTTATTTTGAGCCGACTATGATGTAATAAAATGTAAAATAAAATAATTCTAAGTTGGTCGGCCTTATTGGCTAAAATTCTGGAACCTTCCCAGGCGGTGGAAAATTGCCTATATAAGGAAGGCTGTATTATTGTCTTAGGTGGTTGAGAATAGTTCTGGGTGGTAGATCTGGGTATTGATTCGAGGCTTTGTCGTACAGAATATTGTAAGGGAATGCCCATGTGGCTTTGCATATTGTAATTCTGAAAGTTTGTAATTCCACATTTGTGGAGATAATAAGAAGCCAATTTTCTGTTCTTGCATATTGTTGTTGTTTCTCTATTTCTGTTATGTGTTTATGGTATTAAGGGGAGCACCCTTCATCAAACAACCTTCAAAGCAACAGTCCATGTTAACAAATCTACAAACACTTCTAGTAGTTTTGATGTTGATGATGAAGAGAAAGTACTAGATAATTTCATTTCTATGATTGCTAAAAGAGAAAAGAAAGGAAAAGGGAAATATGAAGGTCAAATGTCATTTAAATATTTTTCATGTAATAAGATTGGTCACTTTGAATCCAAGTGTCCTACAAGAGCTAGAAAGTTCAAGAATGACTACAAGCCTAAATACTCAAAAGAATGTTACTATGCTAAAGATGGAGTATCAGATGATGATTCAGCTGAAGAAGAAATTGGATTCATTGTCATTATAGAAAAAATGAATAATGAGATGAATCATGAAGATGCGAAAAAGAAACAAGAGTTAGCATTGATATCACAAGCTGATATAAGGACAGACTGGATTATAGATAGTGGTTGTTCACATCACATGACAGGTGATAAAGGAATATTTGTCCATTTGGACAAATACAATGGTGGCATGGTTAGATTTGGAGATAACACTCCTAAACCTACCATTGGCAAAGGAGCTATCACATTGGATGGAAAGAACAATACTCATGATGTTCTCTATGTAGATGGTTTGAAACATAACCTTCTTAGTGTTGGGAAACTACTTGAAAAAGGTTATCAGTTGGAGTTCAAAGACACTAAGTGCATCATTAACAACAAGGATGGTGTTATGATTGCATCAGGTTCAAAGATTAAAGTTAATGTTTTTTAACTTAATTCAGAAGCAAGTTGTTTTGTTGCTAAAGTTGATGATAGTTGGCTATGGTATAAAAGACTATGTCATATCAATTTTGATAACATAATAAAGATAAGCAATGTAAAGGCAGTGAGAGATCTACCTAGCATAGCAAAGCCAGTTGATACCATATGAGGGAATGTGTGATGGGAAATCATGTGAGGAACTCATTCAGGAGCAAGCACAATTCAACAAAGAACAAGTTGGATCTGATTCATACAGACCTATGTGGTCCAACTCAAACAAGGTCATACTATGGTGAAAGGTATTTCATTTTATTTTTTGATGACTATACTAGAATGATGTGGGTTGCATTCTTAAAAGATAAGTCAAAAGCTTTTGAAAAGTTCAAAATATTCAAAGCTAAGGTTGAGAATGAATCTAGACTAAAGATAAAATGTCTAAGATCGGATAGAGGAGGAGAATTCACCTCTTATAGATTATATGAATACTATGAAGAACATGGCATAAAGAGGCAATTAAGTGCACCTAGAACCCCTCAGTAGAATGGGATTGTAGAGAGAAGAAATAGGAACATCCTAGATACAGCGCACAGCATCATGATTGAAGAAAAAGTTGCACACACCTATTGGAGAGATGCAGTCAATACAACAGTCTATACCATCAATAGAATTCAATTAAGGTATTGCGTAGACAAGACACCTTATGAGCTATGGTTTGGTAATGTTCCCATAGTAAAATACTTTAGAATCTTTGGAAGTAAGTGCAACATTTGGAGAGATGAAGCAGTAGGCAAGTTTGCTACAAGAAGCGATGAAGGTATTTTTCTTGGTTACTCTACTAAAAGCAAAGCTTATAGATGTTTCAATTTAAGACTGAAAAAGATCATTGAAAGTGCTCATGTTAAGATTGATGAAAATTTTATGGTTCAAGAAAGATATCATGATTATTCACCTATGATTGAAGAAGAACCCAGAACTTCCACTAGTGAGATAGTAGTTGATGAGATGTTTGACAGTATTGATGTATTAATCAATGACCCTAAGACAAATGAAGAAGAAACTCAGAAGGTTGATGAGACAACATCACCTAAACTTCCAAAGTTTACTTCTAGATATCATTCTAAGGATGACATCATTGGATATCAGAGCAGAAAATTCACAACAAGATCAAAAGAAAAGAATTCAACAAGAAATAAGGCGGTATGTTTACTATCTCAGATTGAACCTTTAAGTGTTGAAGATGCATGTAATGATTTAGATTGACATGAAGCTATGAAAGAAGAACTAGATCAGATTATTAAGAATGATACTTGGGAACTAGTCCCAAGACCCAGTGATAAGAATGTGATTGGAACAAAATGGATATTCATAAATAAGATGAATGAAGATGGCACAATATTAAGGAATAAAGAAAGGTTAGTATGTAAGGGATGTGCACAAAGAGAAGGCATTGATTATTCAGACACATTTTTACCTGTGAGCAGACTAGAAGCTATTAAGTTGTTATTAGCTTATGCAATAGTAAAAAACTTCAAAGTTTATTAGATGGATGTTAAGTCAACATTCTTGAATGGAGAATTAAAAGAAGAAGTTTACATTGAATAGCTAGAAGGATTCACATTATTAGACAGACCTAATATGGTATGCAGACTAAAGAAGGCCCTCTATGGACTTAAGCAAGCCCCTAGAGCATGGTATGAGAGACTTGATGGATACTTGACAAAGATTGGATTCAAGAAAGCAGCAACAGATTGTAATCTATTCATAAGAGAGACATCTGCAGGTTTGTTACTGGTAGCTATATTTGTTGATGTATTATCTTTGGAGGTAATAACAAGCTTAGTGAATAATTTTCTAAGGAGATGCAGCATGAGTTTGAGATGAGCATGATTGGTCCTATAAAATACTTTTTGAGATTAAATGTGCAACATACAAAGAAAGGTATATTCATTAATCAATCCAAATATGTGAAAGAGATATTGAAGAAATTCAAGATGGATGATTGCAAACCAGTAAGTACACCTATGATAACTGGATGCAAGCTTACAAAAGAAGATGATTCACCAATAGTAGATATAACATTGTACAAGTCTATGATTGGCAAACTCATTTATCTTACTCAAACTAGACCTGATATTTCCAATGCAATTGGCATAGTTGGAAGATTTGCAGAAGAGCCTAAACAAAGTCACCTCATGGCAGTAAAAATAATATTCAGATACTTGCAAGGCACTATAGATTATGGTCTATGGTATCCTAATTTAGAAAATGTTGAGCTTCATGTATATAGTGATGCAGATTGGGTAGGTTGTGTTGATGATAGAAAGAGTACATTAGAAGGAGCAATGTTTCTTGGTGATAGATTTGTCACTTGGAGAAGCAAGAAGAAAAATTGTATCTCTCAATCAACAACAGAAGAAAAGTATGTTGCAGTAGCCCTGAATTATTCTACAATTATTCGGATCAAGCAAATGATAAAGGATTTTGGAATTTAGATTGATTTTCCTATTATTATTCATTGTGATAACACTAGCACTATCAATATGTCAAAGAACCCTATGATGCATGCAAAGACAAAACACATTGAGATCAAGTATCACTTCCTAAGAGAGAAAGTGGTAGAGAAAGAAGTTAAGTTAGATTATGTGAGTACTAAAGATCAGTTAGCAGATATATTCACAAAGCCCTTGCCAAAAGATACTTTCGAGTATCTCAGGGAGAAGCTGGGAGTTATTCCCTTCCCTGATTCTTCTTAGAAGAAAGAAGAAAAGGCATCAATCCTAAGGGACTGATGGAAGGTTGACTACTCTACCTCAGGAGTAGTATCAGTGTTTTAAATGAATGGAGCCCTTTTCCATTGATGTCAAAAAGGGGAGTAAGATATAGAGTCATGAAAAACAAAAAAAAAGGAGTAATTTACTAAGGGGGAGTAGTATTCAGTCATGGAAGCAGTTCAATTGAGGAAATGGAGAACATTGAAGAATATTGCAGCAGATGGAGGATTCATCCTTGGGGGAGTTTTTTATGAGGAAATGGAGAATGTTATTAAATAATTTCTCATTTGGATTGGTGGTGTTTTTCATTCCATATGTTTCCATCAATGCCAAAGGGGGAGATTGTTGGAGATTTTCTACCAAGCTAGTGCTGACTGTATGTTTTTCATTGATGAAAACATATGGTAAGTAGCATGCATGAAGGAATTATGTAGTAAGGTTTGAGTATATGAAACATGGACATGTTATCATCATGATATCATGGACACAGAGGTTAACTGTTAGTACAAACTATTGTGTAGTAGCTTGTGTCAACAGTGTTCCTAACAGAGTTATAGGCAGTGTTTTGCGAGTGATTGTTCGTATAGTTATCATGGAGCCTTGCACATTTAGATATGTGATGAAGAAATGTTAGTGATGCTACATTCATGGATGTAGAGTTTGATGATCAAGAGAAGTGAAGTTATAAAGTCACTATTGAGTAGTTACAGTTTCCCATGTTTATCCTAAAGAGCTGACAAAGAATTTATTAGTACAAGAGTTGCGACTATCATTTCGGTATGCACCCTTGGATTAGTGATCAGAGAAGAGTTAGTAATGTTTGGTTAAGATCGCATGACATAATTCATCTTGAGGAGAAAGTATCAGTTAATTTGGTAGAGTCGATAGTGTGTAACGTGCATCTAAATTTATTGATTTAGACAAGTCCCAGTTCTTGATGCATGCTTAGTAGAGCCGACTGAGATGTTGTAGAAGATTGTTATTGTTTCTCTAATATTATTTCAAGGTGGTTCTAACAGGCTGACTTGATTATTTTATTTAGAGGGAAGATATTTATAGGTAGTCATTTGTGATTGCTAAATCATGGTTCATAGTTGAATGTGAAGAGAAGAGCAGAGTGTATGAAGGGTTGAGCCATCAGAAGAAGGTCTATGTGACCAAGTAAAGAGTTTGTGCTATACATTGGAACTGATCTAGGCAGCAGGTCAAAGCGTAGTTCACCAAGATCTAGATATAGTGTGTATATGTTATTCAGAAGGTCGTAGCCTTCACCCCTTTGAGTAGTGTGCTCTCAGACAGTGCGTCCTCACCCCTAACAGGGTTAATTATAAAAGACTCCTAACAGGGTCCGACCCTTGACTAGGTCTCTATACTAAATGCATTGTAAAGAAAACTCCTAACAGGGTTAAAGATCTTCTAACAAGGATCATAATACACTAGTGCAGATTATTAATGGTTGTCAATTCCCACTAGGTTTTTTACCTATTTGGGTTTCCCCGTAACTAAAATATTTGTGTTGTGTTCAAGTGTTCTTTCATTGTGTTTATACTTTATGTTTTAAGTATACTTAATTGGATAAAGAATTGAATCTTGTGGATAACTGATTCACCCCCGCCCGCCCCCCTCTTAGTTATCTCTTGGGACTATTCCTAACAATTATTACAACTTATCTCTTGGGATATCAGTTAGCAACCTCTCATAACCATACCAATAAGAGTTGTATTTTAGTGTAGTTCCTAACAAATGTTAACAGAGATGGTTTTGACAAATAGGTTATGGGCATCTATTAAAGTAATTAAAAATGAAGTCAAAATTAAAAAAATTGAATATTGTACTACTTATTTGTAATGTGTCAAAAATGATGCAAGGAACTACTACCCAACTCTAAAATTTACTTTTAGTGAATAGTACTAACATATTCACTCTGATTCAAATGCCAGATTTGAACCTATAGTGTAAAACCAAAGAAAAAAGAAAGAAAGTGATGATACATCACTTGGATTATTTGAAATAGATGCAATGATACTAAAACTAAAATGGACATCGGTGAAAGAGAATTTTTATGGTTTAAAACTTCTTTAAACAAAATTGTACACTAGCTATTCACAAGACAGAGCTCTTGTGAGCTCGTATGACCAATTTTTCATCTCACTTGCACTATTTTGTCCTTAAGTTTCCTTTTATAGAAATAAAAATGAGTAGCATTTAAAGAGAAATTATTTCTCCTGAATAGTGCTATTAGGATGCTGACATGAACAAATTTCCATATTGCCACCAACCACAACAATGTTTTCCAAGAGAAACTCCATTCTGAAACATGTTTCAATGTACTAATGAAGGATATAGATAGATATAAAGTCAGATGATAGGGGAAAAAATTAAAGATGAGTTTTTAGGCAAATAACATGTAATATTTCAAGAATGTACACAAACTGTTAGCTTCTCCATTTTAGTCAATGGCACCTCTGGTGGTTTCTTTCAACCTAAAAAGGGGCTCAAACAGGGTTATACTCTCTCCCCCTACCTATTTATCATGGTGGCTGAAGTCCTCAGCAGGAATCTGACTATGCTCTCTTCCACGGGAAGAATAAAAGGTGTCAAACTTGCTTCCACTCTGTAACAAGTTGTGTTGGAGCAATTTGTGGATGATACTTTCCTCTTTGGGCATTCTTTGGTGATTGAGGCCAGACAGTGGAAGAAAATTTTGGAGAATTATGCCTTGGCATCTGAACAGTGTATTAACTATCAGAAAAGAAAAATGTTCTTCTTCAATACTCCCATTGAGATGCAAACGAGAGTGCTTCAAATTTTGGATTGTCAGTCAGTTTCGCTCCCCTCTACCTAATTAGGTCTCCCCCTCACAGTCAAAGAGGCTTCCCATGAATTCTGGAACTCCATCTCGAAAAGAACCCAAAGAAAACTTGCTAGATGGAAAGGGAAGATTCTGAGCAATGCTAGTAAACTTCAATTGGTAGCTTCTACTCTCTAGGGGATCCCAGTCTACTTTCTTTCCCTCTTCAAGATCAAAAGCAACATGGAAAACATGTTAGAAAAGATACATAGAACCTTTTTGTGGGCTAGTTCTGAAGAGAAAAAGAGGATGTCCCTGGTCAATTGGGATATGGTGTATCTTTCGAAACGCCAGGGTGGTTTGGGCCTGAGGCAAATTGGCTTGATGAATAGAGCCCTCACCATGAAAGTGGCCTGGAAGCTCATAGAAAGGAAAGCGGATTGGTGCAAGATAATGGAAGCTAAGTACCTTCAAGGGAACCCCTATGAGATGATGTACCAAGATAATGACATTCCCAATGGCTCCGAACTTTGGAAGAACATCTCCAAATGTAAAATTTTGCTTTCTAAGGGTGTTTTCTGGCAACTTAGAGATGGGAGATCCATTAGATTCTAGAATGACTCTTGGATTCTAAACTACCCTACCCTTAGCAGTAGATTTAACCCCTTTATGAACTACCTTAGGCCTATCCTTGACAAGAGAACTTTTAACTACATTGTTGGAGGGAAATGGAAAGATATATCTAGTCTGGCCAAAGACAGACTAGAATTAAAGCACTTGGCTAATGAGCTCATGTAAATTTTGGGAAATGTTAGAATCCCAGCAATTGGTGGCCAAGATTCCATCATTTGGGCCCCCACCCAAGTGGGTACATTCTCGGTCAAGACTGCTTACAACCTTCTTCTGAAGGAAGAGAATAATCCAAGGGATTGGACAAAGGTGTGGATTCCACAGCTCACGCCAAAGATCAACTTCTTTTGGTGGACTCTCATGCATGGTAAAGTCTTAACTCAAGACAACCTCATAAAAAGAGGCTTGTCCATGGCTAGGAGGTGCGTCCTATGCAAAAAGGAGGAGCAAATGGTGAATCACCTATTCATACACTGTGATTACGCTGCTAACATGGCAAGAAATTATTGGTAAATTGGGAATCTCATGGTTTTTGGGTAATGATGTCCACCAGTTCAATGACTGGTGATCTCCCTCCAATCACCCTCTCCTCCAGATCCTATGGAAAATTCTACCTCTACACATCTGCTGCACTATTTGGAAAGAAATGAACAACAGGATATTCAGGGAGTCTATTTCCCCGCCTGAGGTTTTCCTCTATCTTGGAATCAAGCTTCTATGTAAGAATGCTAGTGCGGCTAAGTGGAAACTCCCCTCAGCACCTCCCTCTATTTGGGAGATCAAAATGGTTGATAATTGAAACCTACTGACTAGCTTCACTAAGTTTGACAACTCCAAGTTGATGGCTAGGAATGGTACCTGATCGGTTGCCCTGCCCAGTGGCTGGACCAAATTAAATTTTGATGGGGCAGCAAATAATCTTGTCCAGAGTGGGCACTAATAAATTTGGCATCGATTTGTGATGGCTATGTGTCACAATTGTGACGGCTATGTGTCACAATTGTGATAGCCATGTGTTGCAATTGTGACTGTCATAGACGTCGCTATTTTTTAGTCGCAAAATATGACATCTTTCCTCTATCATCGCAATTATGACTTCAATCCATCGCTATGAAGCCCCTTCAATCTGACATCAACCCCATTACAATTCCTTATATTAGCATCACAATTGCGACGAACAATGGCACAACTGCGATGGCTTGTCGCATGGTCGCATGCGCTTGGGAAGCCGCATGCAATCATGCAACAACTTTCACAATTGAGACGAGAGTGGGCATCACCTATATAGTGCCCCCGTCACAATTCATTGTGTGTGCATTGCAATTGCGATGAATACAAAATAAAATTAAAAAAAAATTTCTGGGACAAATTACCCTATTCTGGGTACAAATTACCCCCATCACAATTACCCTGTTCTTCTTTAAAGATACATCAATCATCACATGGTAGTGTATGCTTATAGCAACATACACATTGAAACTAAAACTTATATGAATTTCAAATGAGACTCTTGCAGCTTCCACATGAGAGAGAGAGAGAGAGAGAGAGAGAGAGAGAGAGAGAGAGCAGAACACTTCAAACATACTATAAGTATATTATCTAAAATGTTTATATGCCTTATATGAACCTCAGTTGACCAAAAGCAGGAGGCATTAAGACTAAAACATATTCAATTTTTAGTTTTTTGGAAACAATTTAATATCAAACTACCCTAGTCTTAACACAAAAACATAATTTTGTATGTTAAGAAAGGGTTGGTTATTAACAAATAAGATTTACAGAAAATTCTTACCTGTAATAATTCTATACATGATTTTCTTTATTAAGAAAGAATTGATTACTAAGTAATAGGATCCAAAAAAAATTACCTGTCATAATAATGTTAGAAGATCCCCCCCAACATAGTACTCGAGCACAAGCCACAAATGTGCAAAAGTCTCGTACCTAAAAAGGTAAACCTATCAAATGCAAATATAGAGTATATTTGTGCACCATGTTACACTTATGCTCAAATTAAGTTTCAAAATCTTTCCTTTTCTATATGAACAATCTGTATTTCCTTCACTTTAATTAATGTGGAAAAGAACATCTCAATCCATTACAAAACTCACTAATGACTTACAACATGGTAGAGCTATCACATATGAAACAGTATAGGAATGAAAAGCAGGAGAAATTACTAGACTACAAAAGGACTAGAAATAAGAAACACAACCTATCATCACTAACTCACCATGCATAAAACTTCAAAACATTAGGATGGTCCAAGGAATGAAGAGTCCACACCTGCAAATAGGCTAAAGCTTTTAGAAATAGATTTTAAAATCAAGATGGTATACATCTGCACAAACTGGTGCAACACAACTTCAACTTCAAGTCCATATAAATTAAAGGAATATAAACATCCACTAAGTAAAAAATAATTGATCATTCCCAATTTTCATGAACAATTCTCTCCTTGAAAAAAAGGCATGTTTATGCATCTGTAATTAGCTTTATGTAAAAAATATAGTTATTCAGAACATTCATCTTCATTTCATTAATCGATATAGCCTATTTGTCTTGTTCTGCAGAAAAGCCTAGATACTTTTTCAATAGTTGACTTTAAAGCCAAGTTGCTAGTTCTGGTTTAGATCCTGGTTTGGTTTGGTTCAGGGGTGGATTTGAGGATCCAACAAAACCAAGTTGAGTTCAGGTTTGTCTATACTAAAAAACTATGAAAATCTAAGAAAATAAATATCAACCTAAAAATAGGAATTAGATATAGAAAATTATATATAAATTTAATTATAACATAAATAACTGTGTTACATTGTAAATATATTATAGTTAAAGTAAGCTTTTGGTATCATTGGTACCATTATTGCTAACACAGAGTTAACAGACTATAACAAAAATAGGAGGGTACATTGTTAATATTACCCTTCCCACCTATGAACTGTAGAAGTCCATGCCATCACCTCTACATATTGGCAAAAGGGCTTTATCCAACCTGAATGGTTGCTAGCTGAATGGAAATATAGTAATCAATGGGCTTTTGATAACCCTAGAAGGATTCTCAAAACAAAGATATCACCATAGCAAGGAGCTTTGCAACAACATGAAGCTTCCTGTGCTCTCCAACAGAAGCCTCCACAACCTTATGTTACTCAATAACCATTTTATGTTACTCAATAACAATGATAAGATTATCAATATAGATGTAAATACACTACAAAAGTTTTACTTTTCTATAGTTGGGGACATTTTTTGTGTTTCTGCAGCAACATTCCAATCGTCCAGTGAAACTTACAGTCATCTATGGGATAGGGGGTATCTAGATCAACATACTCAAATAGAAAGAAAGATTTGCGACAATCAAGAGGCACCAAGAATAACTCAATTCCTCATAGGCTGTCAATACATCAAATAGAACAGTATACTTTGATAGTGAGTAACAATTGGAGTTTATAAACCTTCACCTCCGGTGTATACTTTGCGACAGGGGATTCATAAAGAGAATGTCAACACTCAAACAAAAGCCGGCAACCATCCTACGTGGATACAAAAGATAGAGGGAATATATAGAAGCACTGCATATAACTGAGGATTTGAGAAACATCAAAATTCAGGGGAGAGACAAGAATAAAAAACTTAGGAATCACCAAAAACATTAGATACACAGAAGTCAAAATATATATATCAGTGTTAAGAAACAAAGTAGATATCCCCATCAAGATCACTGCCAGAAGCTTCATCGAGATGAGGCCTATGGCCCTTCTGTGGGAAGATTAAGCAATTAACCAAGTGATGCAATCTTGGAGCATCAACTGCTTCTAAGATTCGTACATCACCAGGATATGCAATCCTATACCTTTCCATATGATTTTATAGTCATGCATATGCAAATGTAGTGTCATTTTTTTAGAAGCTTTTTGAATAAGAGGTAGCAGCTGTGCACTCACTTGTGACAACATGATAATGTAAAATCATTGTAAGGACAGTTATTTGAAATAGAGAGATATCCTCACTTGTGACAAAAAAGAGGATACCTTTGAGGGAAATGTTAGAATCCCTTAATTGCCGTCAAAGGTATCCTCTTTTTTGTCGCAAATGAGGAGATCTCTCTATTTTAAATAACAGCACTAGGTGAGAATGAAAATGAAATTGTCCTTACAGTGATTGTACATTATCATGTTGTCTTTACAATGACTGTCCTCATTTGTGACTATCCTTGTCACAAATGAGGACATCTCATAGTGATTGTCCCTTGTGTAATTGCCACTTGAATGTATTGGTGTTGAACCATGCAAATGCTTTTCTTCTTGAACAAATGAGGACATTATCAAGAAGAAAAGCATTTGCATAGTTCAATACCAATACATTCAAGTGACAATTACATGGGACAATCACTGTGAGATTTCCTCATTTAGTGCAATAGAGAGATGTCCTCATTTGTGACTATCCTTATGGTGATTGTACATTATCATGTTGTCTTTATAGTGACTGTCCTCATTTGTGACTGTCCTTGTGTAATTGCCACTTGAATGTATTGGTATTGAACCATGCAAATATGGGCTCATTTCCATGTTACACTGACTATACATTATACAAGGGACAGTCACTATCTTTGGCATCTCTAGTGGAGAGTTTTGAATTAGGATTGTTTGCATATTTCTCTGTTGGTTGAGTTTGGGTTCTTGGGCCTTCATTTATTATTTGCCATCTTTGGTTAGAAATGAATCATTAGATATTTCAGGAAGCCAAATTGGAGATTCAACAATTGTGGTTGACCATTATTCATTCAATTCAAGATAGTGAAGTGTGACCATTATCTCTATATCTCTTCCTCTCTATCTCTCCCTCTCTATGCCTCCCTCTATATCTCCCTAGATCTCTTTCTGTCTTCACCTCTTGATCTATCTCTTTTGTTTATCTATTTTTCTCCCATCCTCCCACTCCTCTCTCCATCACCCTCTTCCTATACCTTTTAATCTCTACATCTCCATATTTCTTCTCCCATCTCTCCCTCTACATCTATCTCTATCTTGTCATCTCTCTATCACTCTCTATCCCTATATATCTCCCCCTTTTTACCTCTCTTCTATCACTTTCTACCTCTATCTTTATTTTTATATCTCTCATTCTCTAGATTCTTTATATATTTACATCTTCCATCTATGATTCTGCACTCCCCTTATCTCCTCTCCATATCCCTCTTCTTTTTAATCTCCATCTCCACACCTCTCTCTATCTCTTTATGCTATCTCTTGCTCTTCCCTTTTTACCTCTCCCTATTTCTAACCCTATCTCTCCTCCCTCACACACATGCACACACACTATCTCTCCATCTAGATGCATCTCCCTCTCTCTATCCACCCATCTCTCTCCATGACCCCTTTCTTACACCTCTCTCTCTCTCTCTCTCTCTCTCTCTCTCTCTCTCTCTCTCTCTCTCTCTCTCTCTCTCTCTCTTCTTTCTTTCTATTCCCTCTGCACCTCTCCCTCTTTCTATCTCTATGTCTTCCTATATCCCCCCTCTCTCTCCATATCTCACTTCTTTGCAATATAGCTCCTTTTCTTTCCACCTGTCTCACTCTATTTATCTCTCTATCTCTATCTCATTATCTCTCCTCTCTGCCCCTGTCCCCCTCTCTCTCTCACATCCCATTGGTATCCCTCAAAGACTTGAACATATCAGTCCCTATGTTGAAGAACTACAAGACATCGGGCTTGGATTCAAACTCAATCAAGAGAACAAAGATAGGATAAACCATAAAATCAGCCTTCAAAAGCAAACAAACAACTACCAGAAACAAGAAAGCAAGGCAAAAAAAAATGTAAAAGATGAAATACATCCAGTCAACAAGAAAAGGAAGTAGACATTGATGAATAAAGTAGATGCATGATTTTCGTGTGATGATGGGGATCTAGAATATGGGATTGGCAATGGTCAAATATAACCTACCATTTGCCACACATTCTTTAAATTTGCAAAAAATTATCGCAATCAAATGTAAATTATAATTAACATATGGTAATTCACTTCACATGCTTGAAAATTGTAATTATGAATTGTACTAAAATTAAATGCATAAGAGACATATTGCAACTCACTAGACATATTAAAATATCTTAACATTAAGAACATGGTATATCTGGCTAACAATAGAGCCTCTCTATTATACTTTTTGTATTTCCAAACTTTATATATATATATATATATATATATATATATATATATATATATATATATATATATAACAACCAAATCACTGTCTATCTATCTAAGAAAGGCTAGCAATAATATTACACATGTAATTTGTAGTAAATTCTTTTTCAATTGTTGATAGGAATTACCATATAGGAAAATTATTGATTTGTATAACTCCATGTATCTACAGTGTATGTAGAAGTTATAATTACTGACACGTGCGCTCTTTACCAAGAACACCTCATTGAAGAGTTGCCTCTTGGGACACAAAGATTGAAGATTAAGCACACAAATTGTGAGAAAGGATGTATATAAACTATGATCAAATGCATTTGGAAGGCATGAAGCCGAATTCCAAAACCTCCCCCAATATCCTTAATTCCAGCCTATGCAAAATGGGGGTTTTGGAACAGAGTTTGACAGTCCATCAAAACATAATGGAGAGGTAATCTGTGAGATGTTGTAGTCACACTGCCTTGGTATACATTTGTGGATTATGATCAGATTGTCAGCAAGACCTGTAGAGAAATTGGGTTTATTTCAGACAATGTGGATCTTGATGCAGACAAATGCACTGTGTGTAGTGTAGTGACAGTGACATTTTTGCTTGGTATCATGAATTTTACTTGCATTGTTTCATCGAAAAAAAATTCCTTGCAATATATAAAAAATTTGATACAATTTTTCATTTACTAATACTTACAACTCGTGCTTGAAGTTTTGAAAAACCACCAGAGCCGAGCTTGTGTGTCCCGTGCTTTTATAGTACCTGCAGTACCCTCATCATGGGAATGAATTTCAAAATTACGCAAATAACTCTATAAAGACAACACATCCATATTTTAATTAATGCCATAAAAGAGCATAACATAAAAACCATTATTGAACTCTTGTTATAATTAAAAATTTCATTAATACTTACTTTTAAGTTTTCAGAAGTGCGCAACAAGTTAGCTCCCCTCTCTTTTATTTCCTGACTCTGAGGCTGTATGGATGGAAAATGTAAAAGTTCTTTTCCAATTTTCTTTAGCAGCTTTTTAATGGAACCGATCGGGTCATCAGTCTCTGCTAAATCAATAAAAAAAGGGTCCTCCTCAAGGGGGGACTCCTGAGGGACTGCAGGTTGCTTTCCCTCTCTCTAACCATCAGCCCTCTGTGACAACAATAGTATTAGTATTATCAAAATTACTCCAAAACAATGAAGAAAACAACATTAAAAAAATAACATTTTGCTTCTATCTAGTTTGCACAATTACAATGAGTTTTACCTGCTCATGTGTAGATAAGCTGGGAATATCGTCACCATCCCCTCCAGGAGGTTGTTCCATATTGTGCCCCTATGTCAAAGATCAAGTATAAAAATGTTAGCCAAAAATTTAATAACTAAATGGTATGTTGGAGTCATTGATTAGAAGTTGGTTTAATAGTATGTACCACCCCCATTATAGTAGCCTCGTTTGTATCTATGCGGTTCAAATTGTAATCAATAAGTAGCTCTTCCCCTGCACATATTGATTTTATCGCACAGATGAATATACGATTTCCCTCATGCACCTCAAATATGCAATTGAGTTGCTTTATAGTTGACCCAGGTCGTGTACTATTTATAAAACCCGCAATATTCCCTGTTGCTTTTGGCCTTCCATCAATGTATATAGCCACACTTTTACTTTGATTATTGTCTTGCTGTTGTATATAATTTGCCGAGAGTGAATACCTATGCATATTTTTTTTATATTGAACAATACGCATCCAACTTTTGTAATCGTAACATGGTCCAACATACTCCATCAATTCAGAAACTTTGTTGTAAGACACCTTTATGCCATCCATAGAAATGAAATGGTCATATAGATTTCATATAGGATTTTGAAGATGATAGTGTTCTAAGGAAAAGAATCCATTCATATAACCATAATGACATTAAATGTTTAAGCATGGACAATCATCAAATACCAAAATAGAGCAGCAATAAATCATTAGCAATAGTATTTGCTTGAAAGTTTCTAAAGCCTTTTCAAAAAATCCATTTTGTACATATCATGCAATCATGGCATTCCATGATACCACATTTCTTACATGAATTTGTTCAAAGATTTCATGTGCCTCGTCTATATTTCCACATTTTGCATACATGTCGCAATTGGTTTTGGTTCTATGATGACTACTAAGGGGGATGTTGGTCTTAACACAAGAACTAGAGGTAACATAAAGAAAAATGATAAGTGTGGTGATAAACAATGTCAAGACCATTAGGAACTTTAACAAAACTTCTTCCAAGTTGAATTGGAAGCTAGTAGTACCCTCAATAGAGTTAATATGTGCTTAGTTTAAAGCTTTTATTTCTATCTATGCTCTATGTTTTTTGTCTTTTTTGTGTGTCCTTGCTAATGTTTTATCTACCGAAAAGATTTTTTTAAGTATTATCAAAATATGTTATTGATGCAGGAGCATCCTGGGTGTAAGAGCAATCTTGCATCACCCAAAAATATTTCTATTTTTGTATTCAATAAGGGCTATTTTGTGCAGAGCTGCTATTTATGGAAAGTTACTATTTTTGGTCATTTTCGTATGTGCTCAGAATGATCTGATTTCTTTCTTGGAGGTTCATTTTGGTCATATAAGCCTGCCAGTAAAGTTTCATTGCCAGATCAAGTGTATATTGGAAGATATTGAAGATTTTCGGTATTGGCAGCAGGGTACAGAAACTTTGAACTCAGTTTTGAAGGCTTTAGAGGCCCCGGATGAGGTCAAAAATTTGGGTGACAAGCGCTTGCGCCGATCAAGCCTGTAGAGTGCTTCGTGGCATTTTCGAAATGGGGTTATAATAGCCGATCGGGTCAACTAGTGATGACTTATGGTCTTCAGAAGTTGGGCCACCCGAAATGGCAGAAAATAATTTTCTTCAAAATTTCTGTTCGGGTTTCAAAGGTTATCTTGAGCCGACTATGATGTAATAAAATGTAAAATAAAATAATTCTAAGTTTGGTCGGCCTTATTGGCTAAAATTCTGGAACCTTCCAGGCGGTGGAAAATTGCCTATATAAGGAAGGCTGTATTATTGTCTTAGGCAGTTCAGAATAGTTCTGGGTAGTAGATCTGGGTAATAGTTGGAGGCTTTGTCCTACAAAATATTGTAAGGGAATGCCCATGTGGCTTTGCATATTGTAATTCTGAAAGTTTATAATTCCACATTTGTGGAGATAATAAGAAGCCAATTTTTTGTTCTTGCATATTGTTGTTGTTTCTCTATTTCTGTTATGTGTTTGTGGTATTAAGGGGAGCACCCTTCATCAAGTGGTATCAGAGCAGGTTTTCTTGAGTGTGTAAACAGATCACCGACTGTGAGGTAGTTTGCACCAGGACTGTGGTTAGGGTTTCAGCGCGCATCGCGAAAATGCCTCCACGAAGAGAACGTGGCGGAAGAGCTGGTGCTGTGACACTTGAGGTTAGAGAGCTGCAGAGACAAGTGCGAGCATTGCAAGAAGAGATTCACAGAGGAATGAATCTTAATGTCAGAGACGAAAGCGAGGATGAAGCCGAAGAAGAATATCAAGAAGGAGAAGTTGAAATTGTGAACTAGGAGGAAGAAAGACTTTTTCGGGCGATTTCCAAGATTGGGAAAAGACCTAAGATTGAGGTTCCTACATTTTCTGGAAATCTTAACTCAGAGGAATTGATCGACTGGATCAATGAATGTGAGGAATATTTTGAGTATGAAGATGTTGAGGATCCTGATAGGGTCAAATTTGCGAAGGCCAGACTGAAAGGTCATGCGAAGATATGGTGGCAAGAGATTCAGTTGGAGCGAAATAGAAGGGGAAAGGAGAAAATCACGAGATGGGATAGGATGGTGGATAAATTGAAGTGACAGTTCATTCCTGTTGATTATGAGCTCGACCTACTGAAGAAAATGCAGAGTTTGAAGCAAGCAGGAAGATCTGTTCAGGAGTATACAGAGGAGTTCTATCGACTTCTCATCAGAACAGGCCACGCAGAAGCTGATAAGGAGAAAGTTGCCTGATACCTTAATGGGTTAAGGCCAAGCATTCAGGAGGAGCTGAATGTGGTTCGAATGAACAGTATTGAAGAGGCATACCAGTTTGCCCTAAAAGTAGAGGAAAAGCTGAACAAGAAGTTTGAGAGCAGACAAAACGGAAGAGGTCGCGGTGGATGATCTGGTGGACGGTCATATGGTGGCCGAAATGAGGATCCAAAAAAGAAGGATGAGGCCAGTAGTAGTCAAAATCAGCGAGGAAATAATTCCAATCACTTCTAGGATCAGAATAATAGAGATCAGAGAGGAAGAGGAAGAGGACAAGGATCTGGAAGAGGTGGCTTCCGTGGAACATGTTTTCACTGTGGAGAAGAAGGTCATAGGGCATTTGAATGTCCTTAGCGCCAAGGCAGAACAGACAGGAGAAATGAAGGCCAGGCCAGAGTTGCACATGTAGATGAAGATGCCAGATCATCAAATTCTGAAGATGCTGAAAGAGGAGAAACGTTGATTAACAGAAGAGTCCTGTTGAGTGGTGAGAATGAACCTGAGCAAAGGAGGAGCCTATTTCGCACCAGGTGCAAGTGTGAAGGTAAATGTTGTGATGTGATTATTGATAGTGGAAGCACTGACAATTTGGTGTCAGAAGAGATGGTGACAAAGTTGAAGCTCAAGAGACAGAAACACCCACATCCATATTGGATTGCCTGGGTACAGGATGACCACAAGGTCATGGTCAATGAACAATGCCTGGTGAAGTTCAAGATTGGCGGATACCAAGATGAGGTATTGTGTGATATCATATCTATGGATGCATGTCATATGTTGTTGGGTAGACCATGGCAGTTTGATAGATGTGCTGTACATGATGGTCATGCGAATACCTATTCCCTGACAAAGGATGGAGTGCGGCATAAGCTAAAACCATTGAAGGAGACTGAAGAAAAGGTATGTGGTAATGCAAGAATAACATTTGTTGATGGAAGAAAATTCCTAGATGGTATGAGGCATGAGCATGTGTGTTTTTCTTTAATTCCAAAAGTTGGTAAAAAAGAAGTAGAGGATGTACCTATAGAGGTTGCAGATTTGTTGAATGAGTTTCAGGATATTGTATCTGATAATGTACCTGATGGATTACCACCGGTAAGGAAGATCAGTCATTAGATGGATTTGATTCCAGGAGCCAGTTTGCCAAACAAGGCAGCACATAGAATGACACCAGCAGAAAGTGAAGAGTTGAATAGACAAGTACACGAGTTATTGGAGAAGGAGTTGATTTGAGAGAGTCTGAGTCCCTATGCTGTACCTGCGGTATTAGCACCAAAGAAGAATGGAGAGTGGAGGATGTGTACAGATTCCAGAACAATAAACAAGATCACAATCAAGTACAAGTTTTCATTGCCACGAATGGATGATATTATGGACTGTTTGAGTGGAGCTGTGTATTTTTCAAAGATAGATCTGAAAAGTGGATATCATCAGATTCGGATCAGGGAGGGAGATGAATGGAAGACTGCCTTCAAGAAAAAGGAAGGATTGTATGAGTGGTTAGTCATGCCTTTTGGGCTAACTAATGCACCGAGCACTTTCATGCAGCTCATGAACGAGGTTCTGAAAGAATTTCTGAGTAAGTTTGTCATTGTTTACCTAGATGATATTTTGATCTTTAGTAAGACATTGGATGAGCATATGATGCATATTCGTATGGTATTTGAGAAGCTGAGAGAAGAGAAATTGTTGATTAATTTGAAGAAGTGCAGTTTTGTGAAGAAAGAGTTAGTGTATTTGGGATTTGTAGTTTCAGTAGAAGGTCTAAAAATGGACCCAAAGAAGGTACAGGCTATCCTTGAATGGCCTACTCCAAGGAGTGCTACCGAGGTAAGATCTTTTCATGGTCTAGCTAGCTTTTACAGAAATTTTATTAGAAATTTTAGCAGTATTTGTGGACCCTTGACTGAAACAATGAGAGGGGATAGAAAAGAGTTTAAGTGGACTAATGGGGCAGAAAAGAGTTTTCAATTATTGAAACAAAAAGTTACAGAACAACCAGATTTAGCACTTCCAGATTTTAATAAGGTGTTTCAGGTAGATTGTGATGCTAGTGGTACTGCAATAGGAGCTGTTATGAGCCAAGAAGGTAAACCTGTTGCTTATTTTAGTGAGAAATTAAATGATGCCAAGAGAAAATATTCTGTTTATGATCAGGAATTTTATGCTATAGTTCAAGCATTGAAAAAGTGGAGGCACTATCTGCTTCCTAAGGAGTTTGTTTTGTATACTGATCATCAAGCTTTGCAATATTTGAATAGTCAAGGAAAATTGAATCAAAGGCATTTGAAATGGGTTGAGTTTTTGCAGAGTTATACATTTGTTTTGAAACACAGGAGTGGAAAGTCTAATAGGGTTGCAGATGCTCTTAGCAGAAGGCAACTATTGCTGACAGAAATGCAGATTGAAGTGGTTGGGTTCAAGGAACTCAAGAATTTGTATCCAGAGGATCCTGATTTTGGTGAAGCTTGGAAAGCTTGTACAGAACCTGTTACTCTAGACAGGACGAAATGGCTGGATTTTATCATCCAAGATGATATGCTATTCAGAGGGAGTCAGTTGTGCATTCCACGAAGTTCTATGAGGGAGAATCTCATCAAGGAGAAGCATAGCGGAGGATTGGCTGGACATTTTGGTCGTGATAAAACTTTTGGTTTGGTTAGTGAGAATTATTATTGGCCACAGTTGCAGCAAGATGTGAATAAATTTGTACAGAGTTGCAGAATATGTCAGATAGCGAAAGGAGTGAAGCAGAATATAGGGTTGTATCAGCCATTACCTATACCAGAGAAGCCTTGGGAGGATATCAGTATGGACTTTGTTCTTGGTTTACCGAGGACTCAGCGGGGACACGATTCAATTTTTGTGGTAGTTGACAGATTCTCGAAGATGGCACATTTCATTCCCTGCAAGAAGACTAATGATGTTGTTCATGTAGCAGAATTGTTTTTCAGAGAAGTAGTGAGACTTCATGGTTTGCCAAAGACCATAGTTTCAGATTGGGACACTAAGTTTGGTGGTTATTTTTGGCGTACATTGTGGAAGAAGTTAAAGATAGATTTGAAGTTCAGTTCATCACATCATCCACAGACTAATGGACAGACAGAGGTGGTGAATAGGAGTTTGGGAAATTTGCTGAGATGTTTGGTTGGAGATAAGCCAACAGGATGGGATTTGATTTTACCACAGGCAGAATTTGCATACAATAATTCTATCAATAGGAGCACTGGTAAATCACCATTCCGGATTGTATATGGAAGTAGTCCAAGAAATGCATCTGAATTGAGGAAGATAGATAAAGGAGAAATAAGTAGTGCTGAAGCTGAAGATTTTGCAGAAAACTTGAAGAACATCCATGAAGAGGTGAGGAAGCATATTACCAAAATGAACACACAGTATAAGGCTAAGGCAGATGAGAAAAGGAGGTATAAGGAATTTCAGGTTGGTGATGAAGTCATGGTTCATTTGCGGAAGGAGCGATTTTCGGTTGGTACATATAACAAGCTGCAAATGAAGAAGTTTGGGCCATGTAAGATACTGAAGAAACATGATTCAGAAAATGCATATGAGGTAGAATTGCCTACTGAGCTGAATATTTCACCAGTGTTTAACATTTCAGATTTGACAGAGTATCATGAAGGAGGTGTTGAAGATGAGGTTGTAGCAGCACAGTGGAGTATTCCAGCAACCAGTTCAGATATCAAGGAGATTGAAGACATACTGGACAGTCGTGTTGGCAGAAGCACAAGGAACAGGACATATGAAGAGTATTTGGTCAAATAGAAATGACGACCTATTGAAGATTCATCATGGCTAACAAAGGAGGAGGTTAACCGTCTTGGTTTTCCTCTGCACACCTGAGTCGTGACAGGGTCACTTCTCAAATTACCCCGGGTGTCTGATGCAGGAGCATCCTGGGTGTAAGAGCAATCTTGCATCACCCAAAAATATTTCTATTTTTGTATTCAATAAGGGCTATTTTGTGCAGAGCTGCTATTTATGAAAAGTTACTATTTTTGGTAATTTTTGTATGTGCTCAAAATGATCTGATTTCTTTCTTGGAGGTTCATTTTGGTCATATAAGCCTGCCAGTAAAGTTTCATTGCCAGATCAAGTGTATATTGGAAGATATTGAAGATTTTCGGTATTGGCAGCAGGGTACAGAAACTTTGAACTCAGTTTTGAAGGCTTTAGAGGCCCCGGATGAGGTCAAAAATTTGGGTGATAGGCGCTTGCGCCAGTCAAGCCTGTAGAGCGCTTCGTGGCGTTTCCGAAATGGGGTTATAATAGCCGATCGGGTCAACTGGTGATGACTTATGGTCTTCGGAAGTTGGGCCACCCGAAATGGCAGAAAATAATTTTCTTCAAAATTTCTGTTCGGGTTTCAAAGGTTATCTTGAGCCGACTATAATGTAATAAAATGTAAAATAAAATAATTCTAAGTTTGGTCGGCCTTATTGGCTAAAATTTTGGAACCTTCCAGGCGGTGGAAAATTGCCTATATAAGGAAGGCTGTATTATTGTCTTAGGCAGTTCAGAATAGTTCTGGGTAGTAGATCTGGGTAATAGTTCGAGGCTTTGTCCTACAGAATATTGTAAGGGAATGCCCATGTGGCTTTGCATATTGTAATTCTGAAAGTTTGTAATTCCACATTTGTGGAGATAATAAGAAGCCAATTTTCTGTTCTTGCATATTGTTGTTGTTTCTCTATTTCTGTTATGTGTTTGTGGTATTAAGGGGAGCACCCTTCATCAGTTATTTACTACTTTAATAAAAAACTATAATGTTACTATGAAAAATATTGTTTAATATTAAAATTTTAATTGTCAAGACTTATTGTAACCATTTTCTCGTATTTGCAAGTAATTAACCATAGTGATAAATTATGATACATTTTTTTTAATATATCCATCAAAATCTCTTGAATTACTGTTTCTATGACATTGTTATAATGTACTAAAAACACCTAGAGGTTCTATTGGATAGCCAATAGACACAGATATAAATAGTCTTATTGACTAAGCACTATAGAATATATCTTTGATGAATAAAACTATTGACAAACATGACTATTTATACATGTTTATAGACCATCCAATAACACGTGTACATATTTTTACTAATTTTATATTTTTACTAATTTGAATGGGGAATAATTTGGAAATAAAAAGTGCATTTCTAAGATAAATAAGAAGTGCAGATTTGATTGTGAAAGGTTGTGTCCCTTTCAAAGGGCATAAATAATGAAGAGTTGCATTCTTTCAAGGGTGCTAATAGTGAAATGGTGTGTCTCTTGCCAAAGGGCATACATGATGAAGAGGTGTGACCTCTTTCTCACATTGAGAGATATAAAGGGAAGGAATCAAAAGCATCTAGTAAAATCACCATGAGTGAGATTAGATCAGAATTGTTATTTATGAAGTCTGATAATATTCTTAAGTAGAATTTAATAGTAATATTAATATAGACTGCAATATGTATGAAAGTCACACTTAATTTCATATATATTCATAATACATGAGAAGTTAGTATACTTATAGTCTAAATCATGTTATCATTGTTAGTCACCATCTATGAAAAGTCACAGTGGCTTTTTTAAAGATTGCCATAAATAGATTAACTTAATACACAATCTAATAAAAAATCTAGAAACATATTAACTATGAGTTGTAGAAATATGATATCATCTACTTCTTTAGGTATCATCTGCGAGACCAATGATCATGAGCTACCAGAATTCTAGGTTGATATCCCTAGCTCACGGGCCTTGAAGGTAGAGATACATAATCAACAAGCATAAGGCCACATGAAAGTGTTATAGGATAGATGCTATCTCAGTATGCCCGAATACAAAGAAAATGGGAAGAAATCCATTAAGCAGTGAAATCAGAGATGATGCCCTAGCTCAAAATATCAACACATATTCATCAAAACATCTATTCAACAAGGATGCTCTCGAGCTCTCATAAATTCAACAGTGGAGAAATGAATGAATGAAGTGTAGACAAAGGAATATATAATAGTGAAATAATATCAAGTTTAAACCATCAAACATAGTAGACCCCTCATAAAATATGAAACAACAAAAGGATCGCAAGCTCCAAGACATGAATGTAAAAGTTACCATAGTATACCAAGTTTCCAGCGCTCGAGCCCTCAATTTCAATAGAAGCCAAGATGATGCCTATGCTATTGATATTTTTCATTGATGTCATTGTTTGGTCTGACACTCTTATCTCCAAAATATCCTCTGGTTTTACAGTGTTGTTACAGGTACAAGTTTTGGTCTATATAATGGTGTAATAAAGTTTTTGGTCTAGTCCTATTTGGTATAGTGTGAGATATCCTTTTTAAGATTGTTGACATCTCTAACTTTTGGGGTAATGTGCTCACATGATTCCATCTCCATTTCAAGTTGACTTGTGGAATGTAGGTCTAGTGTATATATAGAAAGTGGCATCAACACATAATAGACGACAATGATATTGATGTGATTTATGATATATGATATATGATAGTGATATATTGACGTGTATAGTGAACTGATATATCTACAATTTAGTAATTGTATAGAATAAATTTGTACTTTAGCATGAACTATATTTCATGCATATGCAGATGCAATTGTAACTCGTTCAAATTTGTATTTTACACTCCAACAGTAAGCTGCCTCTTAGATATAATAGCTGGCTTTTGCATTTTGGGCAGTGAGCCCCTTCGACAATGAGCCACCTAACAATGAGTCATCCCAACAGTGAGCCACCTATGCATTCTTGTTGCCTAGATTTTTGAAATGTCAAAATTTAAAAATTCTAAGGCATTTCCATTTTATTCGCAAAAATATATTGGAAACATTAACTTTTTGCAAAAAAAATTCTCAAACCTTAACTTTTTGCGAGTCTCAACTCCCAATCATGAACTTTTGGCGAGAATAATTCCCAAATCCCAACTTTTTGCGAGAATCTTTCCAAAATCTTAACTTTTCCCATTTCTTAACCCTGAACTTTTCGCATCCACTTAACCATTTTGGTTTTGAAAGTTCAATTTCAAGAAATCAACAAGGACGCAAATTTGAATGTTGAGTTTTAACATGGCAATGATGTATCCCTAGCTCGTGGGCTATGTAGTCAAAACACATAGCTCCCTAACCTTGGTGCTTGGCCATGAGTTGGCTTAGTTCATCACTTCATGCAACCATGAGCTAGGGCACGACATAATAAATGGACTCAATAGCGCCTCTGCACATATGGAATAGTTTCAACAGCAGCATGAATGTCGCGAGCCATAGCCTATAGCACTAGATTCAAACTGGCTCCCAACTAAGCACGGACCATATGCATTACGGAGGTAATCAAAGTAGAGAACGAAGCATAAGTAAATACAGATAAAGATGTCATTCTTGGGTTGCACAATATAGAAGCGACGCTCACAGTACCTGAGTGCATGATAAAGGGAAGAGAGGGCGACACAAAATGAGGAGGAAGTGAAATTTAAAATCATACCTTTCTCGGCCTTTTGGATTCTTAATGTACAATCCAGCAGATCCCTTTCACCGCAGAGATGCCTAGCCACAGAGATCTCCTCGTCCAATGGCTGCAAAAAACCCTCTCGTCGTAGAGATGCCTAGCCGCAGAGATCTCCTCATCCAACGGCTGCAAAAAACCCTCTCGACGCTATTATAGAAATGACCAACATTTTCTTTTCTTTTTTTTTCTTATATCCCGTTAACTTCGCAATTGCGACGTTGTCATGGTATAATTGAAAAAAAAAGCCAAAAAGACATAACATTTGCCCGCCGTTGCAAATTGCCGTTGCAATTTCACCCCAAATGTATTAGTGGGGGGAGGTGTGCTAAGAGACCACAATGGCACTTGCCTCTTGGCTTATGTTGGGCTACTTAAAAATTGTACTATCAATCAAGCTGAAGGCATGACTCTTTTATGGGGGATTAAATTTTCCATTCATATGAACATCAAGCTATTGGAAATCGAGTGGGATTCCAAAGTAGTGGTGGAGGCTATCAAAAGGAGAGCAAATGCAGGGTGGCGGGTTAACACCATAATTATGAAAATCTAGGAGCTTCTCAACAACCTCTAAAGCATGACTATTTCCCACACTTACAGGGAGGGAAATGCGGGTGGCAGATTTGATGGCTGCTATTGGACTTAAGCAAACCAGGCTAAGTAATTGGGAGGAGATCAGTGAGCTACCTAGGTAGACCCAGCAGCTGATCAGGTGGGAGAAAAGTGACACCAATAATGTTTAAAATATGTCAAGCTGTCAACTTTGCTAAAGGCCCCACCTTGATTACGTTTCGGCGTAATTTGATGATTATTGTGATTATGAATAAGTATGCCCAAAACTCCATAAAGTATCATAATTGCCTTTCGCGTGAGTACGTATGGAAAGATAGTTGTCTGCATCAGCAGGTATTTATGGTTACCAAGGACACTAAGGGAAACTCCGGTGTAAGTTCTAATTATTATGCCTAGAAATCTAATAGATATCGTTGTATAGAGCCCGACTCCCCAAAAACCACCCAAGGCCTACCTTTTGTATATATTTTCCTCTTAAAATGGTTAACTCAAAACAACCTATTTTATGCTGTGGTTTACGAAGCTCGGCCCTACAATTCTCAGAAAAATCTGGCATAGGATAAGGAGATTATCGACATGGGAGGCAAAACCTTACACATTGAGTCTGATAAAATTGATGAGGAGTTTACCTCCGACCCACTAGTGACCTACTACTGTAAAAAAAGCGGTATTTGGGGTTTCATGGAGCGTATGAAGGGGGGCCATGATGAGAAATTATCCAAGTAGTTCATCTCCTCCTAAAACAACAGGAAGGTTTCTATTGGGGGTATTCACTTCGAAATTAATGTGGAGGTTATCGTTAAAGCGACGAGGCTCTCTATGGAAGGAAGAAAATATAAAAAAACTAGCAGGACGCCGGACCCCACCAGCCTCAACCAATTATTCAGGCAGGGGGAGAAACCTGTGAATAAGTTTGGAGGTTTCAATCGCGAGGAGCTCCCGGAGTTTTGGCCCAAGAAGTTGGTAGTGATGTATATACACCGGTGAGATATACATCTTCTTCAACATGAGGAGATCCAGTGCGCAAGAGAAATACAAGATTATCATATTGAGAACGCATATTCATGAGCTCTTCATTCTTGGCTGCCAATTGGGATTCCAGCTTCCCTATTTTCTCACGTAGCTCATTCACTATACCGGCTGTTCCATTGATGGAGTCTTTCAGTCTAACACTTGCTTCATACACCATATTCTTTACTGCACTTTCTTTTAGCTCAGACAATATACCCTAACAAACATACACATAATATGTAAGTTACAATACAAAATCAATACAAAACTAAATTTCTTTAAAACTATAGTTGAATGGTAAGTTACAAATTACTTGAAGTAATTTGACAATATAGTTGGTTCCAAACACTCTTTTCACAATTGAAAACTTGTGTGGATCATCCCCAGGAAAATGAGGAGCCAAAATGTATTTTTTGAACATTTTTTGCTATTCAATCTGCAGGCCGCACTGGTTTCTCTATTCCTTTGATCCATCTCTGGTGGTGATGAAGCCCACATGTAAATACTTTATAATAATGCCCAATATAATCCACAAGTTTTGGTTTTGGAATTAAGTTGCTCATTTTGAGTGAAGGAATTCGAAACGTACAGATGTACATACTTCATAATGCAGGCTGGTCAATCATTACGTAACATACAGTGGTGTGGGGACTCCAAGTTTCAATTTTACTGAACGAAATACAAAACTCCATGTTATTACGTACGGAGCAACAGTTGATATAAGATAAAAATTATCTATAAAGATAATAGGGACAAACACAAGTTCAATATGTATTATCAAACCTATATATGGAAACTAAGTCTAGAATATATATAGATGTCAGTTAAGCAATTTCAGGCCGAGATCTATTTTCTTAAAGTCATTCAACTTTTCAACATGGTCTGAATGTGTCTTTATAGATCACATTAAATATTTTCATCAATTGTATTCAAAAAATTAAACAACAATCCTTTAACTATTTCAGGCAGAGATCTATTATCTCAAAGTCATTTAACATTTGAACATGGTGACATTTGAACATGGTCTGAATTTGTCTCTAGTAGATGATAGATCACATTAAATCATTCTCATCGACTATGTTCAACAAATTAAAAAACAATCCTTTAACTATTTGTATTGTCCTAATAAAAAAATAGACATGATATTATTTCTTAGTAGTTGATATAAGACAAAAATAAAGACAACAATAGCACAATAAAGACAATATAGTATAAAAATAAAGATAACAAACAAACAATAAAGATAATAAGACAATAATGAAGACCTCATGTTGGCATGATTGTGAAAGGGTGTTGTAGATCTTAGAGAAATAATCTTTTTTAATTATATATAAAATAAATAATTAATGGAGTATTAAGATAATAGAGATAATTAAATAGCTAATTGATATAGGATAATAGTAATATAAAAGAGACAAATACAAGTTCAAAATAAATTTGATATAGGAAAACAACAAAGGTAACAAGACCGCAATAAAGATAAAAAGACAATAATGAGGACCACATGTTAGATATGATTCACAAAAATAATGATGTACATCTTGGAAAAAAATAATTATATAAATTAAATATTTATTTGTGGTGTACATGAAGATGTGTTTAGTTATATAAGGGTTTATTTATACAGTTATATTATAATATTGGTTAGAAATGTTATGTGTGCATAAGATAAATATTTAAAATTTGCAAGAAATATTTAATTTTGGGAGTCAATAGTTTGTGTTGTTATGATTGTGAGAAATGTTTATCAAATACCACTAGGTGGTTTTGTATAAGCTTAATCTTATAAAAGTAAACATATTTTTAGTGTTTTAAGTTGGTTGTCATTTTTATTTGTGGTACACATTGAAGATGTGTTTAATCATATATGGGTTTTCTTATACAATTATATTATAATATTGATTAGAGATTTTATGTGTGCATTAGATAAAATATTAAAAGTTTGTTAGAAATATTTAATTTTGGGAGTAAATAGTATTAGAGTGCATATGTGAAGCACGATATGGTTTTTGTGGTTACATAGTTAACCTTTATGATTCAAAAATTGGAGGATGCATTGGAGGAGCTTGATGTTTCAAAGGTTTTCATTAAAGCTTTAGTGTATTGTATATTTTTATTACTAAATAATGCATCGCATGCATATGTTTTTGCAAGTCAAATGGTTTTCATATAAGGGTTTATTTTAAGGCATATCATATGCAATCTTGTGGTATGTATTTGATATTTGCATTATGCTTATTGATAAGTTTGCATACATTTTTTCTCTCATAGGACTATGTAGAAAATGGTTTTATCAACCTTGTATTTTTTTAATAATAGTATCAATTATGTGATTGTGGCTAAGGGATATAAGAGATACTTGATTTTATTTTAGAAAAATTGATGTAAAGTTGAAGCTGTGTGAATGCTAGAGATGTTTCAAACATTTAAAGGTATAAATTATTTTTTTCAAGTTATGAGAGTTGCACAATTGGGATTTGCAACTTGTAGATTCATAGATATTGTTGTATGTTACAATATTCCTTATTGGCTAGGATAAAGATTTATTTATATGTATTCACTCAAAGAGAATCTTTAAGAGAAAGTTATAAAACTATCCTAGAGAAATATGGACCTCGTCATTACATACAAAATGTCTATAATTATAACGAGTCATATCAAATTTGTGATTTTATTTCTTGGTCCTATTGTAATAAAACCTTCTTCCCCCTAGCATGTTATTATACTACCATATGAGCACATATATCAATATGCAACTCTATTGGAATTTTTTTTAAAGAATAAGAAAAAAATGTGTGATAAAAAAAAATTGAGGGGTGTCCATCAAGTGCAAATCCTCAATGAATAGATAAGCTATGGTTGGTAGCATCATTGACAATAGCTCGTATATGTGTAGCAAGCATATGTGATGCAGGAGCATCCAAGGTGTAAGAGCAATCTTTCATTGCCCAAAAATATTGTATCTTTTTAATGAGGGCTAAAAATTAGCAAGGTTGCCAATTTTAGTAAGTTTGCATTTGTGCTTGTATGAAATTAAAAATAAAAGATGAAACAAGTATAAAAAGATTCATCTCAATATCATGTGGCTTTCAAGAGATACTAATGTTTTTGATCTAGAAAATTTCTCAGGAAAAAAAAATTAATTCAAATTTGAGGCAGTTAGAAGCTTTGTATAAGTCCAAAAGTTCAAGTAGTTTTCTTCATAAAACCCAAAATAATGGATATCTTCATGAGCTTACAAAAAAATTCAATGATTGAATATCCATTAGTCAAATTGGAAGTTATGGTTGCTAGAATTTTTTCTACTGAAATCCAAATTTACAATTTATAATAAAGTGTCTTCCTAGGCACAAGGATAGATGAATAGACTTTTAGCACTCAAAATGGGAGTTACACTATCCAAGATAAGATTAAAAAAAGGAAAATAATGGTTGCATAAGATAGTTCAATAGTGTAAGTTATGGCTCCAACTTGCAAATTGTTTTTTATAGAGTTAGATTTCTTACATAATAAGAAAGCATATGTGCTTGTAGCTTATAATTTTTAAATATTCTAATCATTTTCATAAAATTAATAAAAATCTATTTCTCTCTCTCTCATTTTTGTAAGCGAAGAAAGAATAGAACAAGAAATGAATAATGAGATTTTTATAGTGTGAATAAATAGATCAAATGATACATTATGAAATATATAAAGAGTGTAACAAATAAAGTAATAGAAAATATATTTAATGATGATAGCTAACATTACAAAATCTTTAAAATTTTATTACAATTTGACTAAGCTTTACTTCAATAATAACTCCAAATGTTTACAACATGAACCTTTACAAATAGATTTTATATTGTTTTTTCCTACTATAGTTATTGATTTATTATTATAAATTTAATACTATATCTTTTCTTTTGGTTTTCTACTCATATATCTTCATTCTTTGTCCTACCAAGTGATTATAATTTTGATATATCAATTATTATTTTATCTTTTATGTTTGTAAAGTAGTCCTTTATTTACTTCATTTTTTTGGTTTTCTCTTTCAATTTTATTTCTTTTTGGTTTCCTTATTTTGTGGTCAATTTTCACTCCCCCTTCTTGCTCCTTTCGTGGGGTTAGTTGCTTAATTTAGGTTTATTATTCAATGATTGTCTCCTATCACCCCATATATATTCAAATCGCTAGGTCTACTATACTAATTATTTCACTATGTTTTCTAGCACACTTTCATCCTTAATAATGGATCTTGGATTATGGTCCAAAACATTGATGATACTTCTTTTTTGTAAAGTAGTCCTTTATTTACTTTATTTTTTAATTTTCTCTTTCATTTTTATTTCTTTTTGGTTTCCTTATTTTGTGGTCAATTTTCAGTTCCCCTTCTTGCTCCTTTCATGGGGTTAGTTTCATAATTTAGGTTCATTATTGAATGATTGTCTCCTATCACCCCATATATATTCAAATCACTAGGTCTACTACTAATTATTTCACTATGTTTTCTAGAACAATTTCATCCATAATAATGGATCATGGATTATGGTCGAAAGCATTGATGATACTTTTTTTTGTAATGTCCCCAACATATTTAAATGACTTAATCAAATTAATTGATTATGTGGTCCCAAATCTAATAGTCTTATAGACTCTTTAATTAATTTAATAAAAGTAATAAGACTCATGTTAGCATATTTGTAACTATTCAGGAAACTTCCTGGAGCCCTTTATAAGGCCATGATTGGCATTCCAAGAAAGCGTCCTCTACTATTATGTTTCTTATGTATTTGCAATTCTAGTTGGAATTCAACATTGGCTATCTTTTCGAAGGTGCAAGATCCTCCCTATTCTAGCATTCATAGTTTTGGTGGGAATCACTCTTCACCCTATTCTTCCTATCCATCCCAAATTGTTGACGTCTACCATCAAAGATGAATCTACATGTCTCATTTTAACCTGGATTTTATAGTATTCTGAAGAATCATTTTCTCTAATCATTATGTGTTCTACCTATGTTCTTTCTTGATTTAATTTATGCACACATCCTCTAAAGTAATAATATTATCATGTTGTTACATTGTGAGAAAGTGTATTGTAAACCATTAGGTAGACAAGGAGGAATTATGTCATAAGATATATGTCATACATGGGAGTCAAACACTATACTGAGTAGGACTATACAACTATATGTGTGACTCTTATCATATACATGCAATCTTAGTAACACGTACAAGAGTAATATTCACTATATAGGAAGTCTTGGTACCATGGACATGAGTAATCTTGACCTCAAGAGTATAGTCATTGACCAATGGATGATCTACTAACCATATAGGGTAAAAGTGTACAAGTGTGATGTGAGTGTTGTACAGTGGAGGTGAAGGAGACACTTTTTCCATATGGAGCTAATTGTCATTGGAAAATTATAGTGGTATTAGAGCTGGTGTTCTTTCCATCATGTTGGGTAACATTGGATGCAAACAAGATCCCAATCAGTAGACAAATGGGTGAATCAAGCATTGAGATGACAACATTTCTACGAGAGCTAACACAAGGACAATAAAAATCAATGAGACCTTGGTGCAAGGAAAAAATCAAATTAGTGAGACTTTGGCAAAAGGACAACAACAAATTAGTGAAACACTTGGCTTTCAACAAAAGGAAGGACAAATAGTAATCATAATGGAAACAATGATGATTCTATGATTGAGAGATCACATACAAAACATCCTAACATGTGCCCTATGATGTTGACATTTCCTCAAAGGATTCAAGAGCATGGAGAATAGGAGCTTAAATTATTGGAGATGCAAGATCAATTTAGACAAGATTTCCTTGATGCCACATTTGGAGCAGAATTTCCCTTCAAGGATTATGTGGATTTGTGGATGAGACATATTCTAAGAGACATGGCCATCACATAAATTACATCAAGAGGAAGATTGAAAAGATGAACCTATCAAATTTTGATGGCTCCATAAAAACATCATCACGAGCATGGGTACAAAAAGTACATGTTACTTCCAACTCAACCTAGTGCCTGAAGATGAGGTGATCAAATTTATAGCACTCCACTTGGAGAGATTCACTCACAAATGGTGGCACCATGGAATTGTCACCCTATGCCACAATCGAGTCACTTCATATATTGATTTCAAGGAGACACTCGTAGACCACTTTTATGGGAAAGATCTAGACCTCAACTTCAAGAAGTTGGCACAATTTAAGAAAACTAGATCGGTGGGAAATTACATCATAGAATTTCAGAGACTATTAGTATTGATTATAGACATCTTAGAGAGGAGATTGGATATGATATTCATGGATTGATTGATGGAACCCTTAAAGGTTTGGGTCAAAGGGTTCAACCCAAACACACTCACATAAGAAATTAAGAAGGTGCATGACATGTCTACCTCATCTTCTTCTACCAAGAGTTACACATAAGAAAAACCACCCCTCGCACTGAAGGAGAAGGATAGTAAACCATACCCAAAGAATCCATCATTGGACAAGGCCAAAAAATAAAATCTTAGTATAAGGAATCTTTGCTTCACATATAATGAGTCATGGGAACCAAGACACTAATTCTTAGGAAAGGGAAAGATCCACTACATTGAAGTGGTGTCTGATAGAAAGGAGGAGAGTTAAGAATCTGAGCTACATGGAGGAGAGAAGTATAAAGAATAAATGAACCATGTGGAGATAATTTCCACACTAGTATGAAGGGGAGGCACCATTTCTATAATGGCCAACATTTCAAGGTATAGTATATTTTAGGTTTGTGGTACACTCCAAGAGAAGTGAGTTGTAGTCATGCTCGATAGTGGGACCACACTCAACTTCATCAACTCATCACTTATGACTGAAAATGGTTTATGTATGAAGGAGAATGAATGGTTTGAACTTAAGGTGGTAGGAGGAAATCCATTTTCATATACTCATTTGGTTTTCCAACTTAGCATCACCATAGGGAACTACACAATGACAGACAATTTATTTGTGGTAAATTTGGATGATACAGATGTCATATTGAGCATTAAATGGATGGAGATAATTGACCAATACACATAGATTTTCAAGAGTATTGAGTTATCAATCAAAGTGGATGGTAAGAAGGTGCTACTAAAATGGATATCGAATGGTAGTCTAAGGGAGATTTTGGTGAAGTGGATGTAAGAAATTTTCATACACAATGAAGTAGTTTCTAGGTAGCACAATATTTGGTTTCAACCAACCTCTGAGAAGTAAATAAGAATAATACCATGCGGTGGCTGCAAGAAGTTGAGTCCCACTTTTGGACAAAAAGTGGAAGTGTTTTCCCTTTTTTCAAATTTCATGTCAATTGATGTCTAAATTTGAGGCACTTAGAGATTGAATCCTAAAAGACTTTAGTAATATAAAATGTATTTCTCGGAGTCTACTTTTCAAATATGAAATTTATTTAAATACCCACATGGAATAAATTTCTTTTTAACTTAGGAATGTTTAAAAACCATGTTTTCAAAATGTTTGTTTTAGGACCATACTATAGTCGTGTACAACCACCATATTTTGACCTAAATAAATGTGTTTTTTCAAATCCTTCTGGAGAAATATACCTAAGACACCAAAGATTGATGAGCATTATTTTTCTTATTTTTTTATTGAATATATTTTTTTAATTAATTTTTAATTGACTATAAACAAATTTTTCAAAAACTCTGGTGTATGACCATCATAATTTGATGAACATTTCATATTTTATCAAAATTCTTTTTTTATCTTCAAGAGAATTGTATGTAGATTGATGTCATATAATTTATTTTTCAAAAAATGTAAAAACAAAAAAGTTATTAAAGTTTTAATGAACCTCACTATTTTACATTTAGGTACCACTTTTAACTAATAAGTAATACAGAAATAGAAAAAATAATCATATCACTATGAAATTTATATTTTTGAAATCATGACAATGATAACTCTAATGGGTTTTTGTTTTGTTAGAAAATACAATCAGGAAGGCCCTCAAAAAATTATGACAAGGTAGAAATTGTTAGGATTAGGTAATACTAAGAGGGGGGGTGAATCAGTATTACAACACTTAAATTTCAACTTTAAACAATTGTATATAATCCAAAGTAATGCATAAATGAAAAGAACATATAAGCATAACACATTACTCATGACACCATGATTTGTTCTCGAGGAAACCCTGATTAAAGGGAAAACCCCAGTGGGGATGGTACCCACAAATATGCACTAAAGTATAATATCCCTATTAGGAGATCTAGCCATGTTAGGAGTTGATTGTTACATAGTATATTTCCTTGTTAGAGGATTATAAAAACCTTGTTAGGGGCATACAAAACACCTAGTTAAAGGTGGTGAGCATACTGATCTTACAATCAATAATGTCCCAAAATAGTTCTCAAAAGGGGAATAATACAAGCACTTATCTTGCTTAGATGGTTCTAGTTTTAGCTCAACTTCTTACTGATCTCGCATATGATTACTTCTTTGATGTTCGCAAACTTCTTCTATTTCTCATACCACTTCCATTTTGCTTTCACAAAAACAATCCATACTTATACAAAATTAGCCTTCCAGTCAGCTCTACAATTGTCATACAAAACATAATAAAAACTTGTGCAAATGATATATATGGAGTCAAAATTATTATATCATCAAAGATTCAACACTATACTTTAATTACATGTCTTAGCATGTTACCATATCCATTATGCTTTCCTTAATCTTCACAACTGTTTATGTACCCTGATATACTGTTTTATTGTCTTCTCATACCTTCTAAACACTGTATCTCATACACCAGCTATCCCAAACTCATGTGACCTTAACTAAGGCATGTACATATCCCAAAATACCTTTAGTTATCTTTTCAAGCCATAATACCTTGTATGTCTTCATCGCTATCCAGAACTATGGCACTGTACCTTATTTTCCTAATTCTGGACTTAGTCATTTTCATGACCAAGAATCCAGTAGCAACCTCCACAAGATGTGATCATACTATCATAAGTGTTTCCATAAATGAAAACCCTTAGAAGATTCCTATTACTCCAAAACATCACATGCCAACATAAATATGGCATTCTAGTGCCTTAACAAAATTTTTGGAGGTCAAGGCATAGGATTGGTTTGACTACGCCTAAACCAAACCTATTTTGAAATGAAATCTAAGGTGGATGTGTTTTTCTTGCTCATTTCTTAAGAAATAGGTTCCCATTATTTAAAATTCAAAAAATGGGTACATGTTTCTTTAAAAAAAATCAGCGTGCTAAAATGCATTTCTATTCATAAAAAAAAATTAAAATGGGCACCTATTTTGCAAAAACATTGGCACCCATTTTTTGAATTTTAGATTGGGAGACCGAACCTAAAATCGAGTGCCCATTTCAAGTGGCATCTTCCAATTCCACAAGACTTCCACCGAATTGGAACCCAACTTCTTGCACTTACCCCAATGTGATGATAAGCTTCAAGAAGTGTTGGGAAAGCACCATTTGATCTTTGTAGACATTTTGCTAGGTGTACCCCTACATAGATATTTTGAGTATACAATCAAATTGGAGAAGTGGTCCAATCCTTTTATCACCGTAACCTAT